>JANVCC010000039.1:0-232413 GCA_025345505.1 Todiramphus chloris collaris | reverse complement strand
AGAAAAGCAGAAGCACCTGGCAAAACAGGAGGATAAGAGGAGAAAAACAGGGTGCTGAAGGAAGAAACCCAAGAGAATCGCCAGCCAATTAAAAGTGTTTGAAGTGTGCGTGGACAGACTCTGGGTTTGAGTGTGTGGCCAATTAGAAGTGACCTGGGTGCATGATCAGTATTGTCTCGTGTATAAATATAACCTGTTGCACTTAATAAAATGACTTCTGATTACAACCATATTGGCTGTGCTGTTGGAGTCCATCCCTGCACGCTACAATGTACATAGCTAAAAAGGAAGAACAAGTTACATTTCTTGACTTCACTTCAGGACAATGGGATTCTGTTTAGAATAGAAATTTGAGCTGAATTCTCCAAAGCTACTTTTGAAGTGTGAGAAATTAATCCAAATGCAAATTATATTTTGACGCAGATACAGGGCAGCATTTATGGTTAAGTTGCCTCTTTGAAAATGATCCAATTTAAGAATTACCACGTGATGAAAAACAAACAGAATAATGAAACTTTTCAGCTGTGATACGAGCAGTCTTCTGTGTACTTTTCTCTGTACACAGACATAATAGGAATTAAAGTAACCAAGCTTTTATCTCACTAAGACCATTTTATCTACTTGCACAAAGATTGTAAGTATTATATTTTATGTTAAATCTTCAACTGTTTGATACTTAGTTAATAAAAATGAACAATGAAATGTCAAATATATGAGAGAATAAGCATCAAAGCACGAACCTTAAAAACAGTCAATATTGTTCTACTGAACAGAAAAAGTAATGAGGTTTAGGCCTATCTGCATACATGCAAAATTACATACATGCAAAGTTATTTTCACTGTGTTTCTGTAGTCACAATTTTGTTTCTATTCACCAAAACAGCACTAAGGTGACTGGACAATAAGGAACAAAAGCAGCATGCCTACGCTTCTGCTGGATGCAATCAGTATCTTTTTTGTTTTAAATACAAATCATTACAGAAGATTTCACTCAATAATATAATTAGCTCCTTTTGCCAGTGAAATACTACTTATTGTACCCAAAATAATTAACACCATTTCACAGACATGCACTTTGAACTGATACAGTCATTGCAATACATGACAACCACTGCAGTGAAAGAAGTTTCTGCAGAAGAGAATACAGGTAAAATGACAGAACTGAGGGCTGCTTTTTCAAATAGAATATTAACATTTCTCTAATCATATAAATGTTATAAGTTGTATTATGTTTTCTTTTAGAAAGATAAACTATCATAAAAGTCTCCAAGGACTGATCAAATTTTCATATACTTCCTCCATCCTGGGAATTTAAAAATTTTCCTCCTTTACCTACTTTTACACTTTTCTGACACATCTTTAGATCCCCTTATGGAAAAAGTGGGATACTCAACCTTTTTTTGGTTTATGCACCCTCAAGGCTCTCCCTTTCAGAACACCATTAGCTATGGCTAATTCTCTAAAATTCTCCAATATTCTAGGCCATCTTCTTCTCTATTTGCCCTGTGATGGAATACAACTAGAAGACTATTTCTTTCTCCTATTTGTTGCTCAGGCCTGCAGCTGCTAAAGTAATCAAATTCCTTATATATCAGGGAAATGAAACTGAACTTTGGGGTTAGTTTTTGTAATTTGTCGCCTACTTTTCAACTATTTAAACTGTCAATCCATTGTCTTCAATTGTTAAGTCTTCCATCTTTGATGAAATACTAAGACTATGCTGGTTCATGCATAAATTAAAGGTCAACACTCACATCTGGCAGATCTTGGACTGTGCTTTCACTGTTTTGTCTCTCACCCAAGGAATTTGCTGGGCACTCTCACCCTCAAAAACCCTTGAGTACTGTTCTCCTGTATCTTGTCTGTGTTGCATTTCTACAAAAATTCTTCCCTCTAAGCAGGAGTATTTGAGTACTGTGAATAGCCCTTTCATAATGAAGGTATACTGCTCTCTCTTCAGAGAGGAAGTGGAGAGGAGAAACAGAACATCATTTAAAGTAATATAAAAATAAATATTCCAAGAAAATACATCAGTCAAGTTAAGTAAGGTTACATGACTTACAGTGAGACTGAAGAGGAATAAAAAAGTTTTAAGAAATGAATGCTTACTGATGATAATCTTAAGGGAGTCCTTTTCACACAAAAATAGCAACAGTCTTGTCTGATTAGTATGTTTACCTTGAATCATATTTGGTATAATCTAAAATGTTTTCTGCTCTGCAAAAAAGGCAGAGTTGCATGTAGCCATTTAAATACTGATATTACTTTAAGAATCACTGTATCTTGGATTCATTATCTTCAGTGTCAGCCATTGGTAATTATAGCAACAAAAGGCATGACTAATGGCATTTACTGTACACTTCACAGTGAAGTGAAATCTGTTTATATGCAGAAAATAACAAGATACTCTACAGTTGAGAAATACAATAAAATAATATTATTGCAATAATCATTTTGCTTCACAGGCACTAAAGAAACTGCAACTAACAGTCATCATCTAGAGATAAGTAAATGCAAAATTAGTTTTTAATTCTGATCTGGAACCTGTCTTTATCTCTGAGAATATACTACACAAGAAGATATTCTCTAATGGTAGGCTGACTGAGCAATAACTGTTTCAGAAAAGATTCACAAGAAAAGATGGGCATCAAACTGCACAGATCATAAACATCAGAAAGCAACTGCTTAGAGAAGACAGGATATTTACAAGAGAAGAGTAGACTTTTGCCAGCATAACTCTGGATTTTACAAAACTGTCTAATATTGAAATCAACTGTTTAAAGAGCTAGGCTTTCTTAACTATTATCTTGTACAACATATTTTAGTTTCTTTATAAGGGGATAGGTCTGTTATATGGTTATAACTAATTATGGATGCATGGATGAGGAAGGAGCTGCTGGAAAAACTCGTGTAAGAAAAGTTCACAGTATGTGGAAAAAGGGACTGTTCATTTGGAAGAATTATAGGAATGTTGACAGGGTATATAGGGATACAACAAGGAAGGTCAAATCCCTCTTGGAATTAACTCTGGCAAAGGAAGTAAAGGAGAACAAGAAGGGCTTCTTCAACTACATTAGTGGTAAAAGAAAGACCAGGAAAAACGTGTGCCCACTGCTGAATGGGGTGTAAACCCTGGTGACAGAGGATGCAGAAAAGGTGGAGTTACTGAATGTTCCTTTGCTTCAGTCTTTACTGCTAAGAGCAGACCTCAGAAATCCCAGACTCTGGAAATAAGAGAGAAATCCTGAAGGAAGGAAGACTCTCCACTGTTCAGTGAGGACTGGCTTAAAGATCATTTGAGTAAACTGAGCACACACAAATCAATGGGCCTTGATGGAATGCACCCATGAGTGCTGAGGAAGCTGCTGATGTTGTTGCTTCACCACTCTCCACCATTTTTGAAAGACCATGAAGAACAGGAGAGGTTCATGAGGACGGAAGGAAAACCAATGTCTTCAAAAAGGACAAGAAGGAAGACCCAGGAAATTACGCACCTGTCAGCCTCACCTATAGGTGAGGTTTTGGTAGAGGTTTTGGCAGAGACTTAGTAAGATAAAAAGCAAAGAAGATAAGAAGCAAAGGGATATTCAGTAACTTCCATTCCTGTAAAGGTGATGGAGAAGCTCATTCTAGAGGTCATCTCTAAGTACATGGAAGAAAAGAAGGTTACCAAGAGTAGCCAGCATGGATTTAATAAAGGGAAGTCATGTTTAACACATCTGATAGCCTTCTACAATGGTGTTACTGAATGGGTAGATGCAGGAAGAATAGTGGACGTTGTCTACTTTAACTTCAGCAAGGCTTTTGACGCTGTCTCCCATAACATACTCGTGGATAAGCTCAGGAAGTGTGGGTTAGAAGAGTGGAGAGTGATAACTGGATAAACAGTACAGCTCAGAGGGTTGTGATCAGTGGTGCAGAGTCCAGCTGGCAACCTGTAGCTAGTGATGTTCCCCAGGAGTCAGTGCTGAGTCCACTCTTATTCAACATCTTCATCAGTAACCTGGATGAAGGGATAGAGTGTACCTGCAGCAAGTTTGATGATGATACGAAACTGGGAGGCTTGGCTGATACACCGAAAGGCTGCAATGTCATTCAGTGACGTCTGGACAGACTGGAGAGCTAGGGAAAGCAGAACGTAGTGAAGATCAACACGGGCAAGTGCAGAATGCTACACGTAGGGAGGAATAACACCATGCACCAGTACAGGTTAGGGGTTGACCTGCTGGAAAGCAGCTCCATGGAGAAGGACCTTGAAGTTCTGGCTTGGCGATAAGTTATTCATGAGACAGCAACATGCCCTTGTGACCAAGAAGGCCAATGGTCTCCTAGGGTGCATTAAGAACCATGTGTCCAGCAGGTCAAGGGAGGTTCTCCTCCCACTCTACTCTGCACTAGTGAGACCACATCTGGACTGTTGTGTCCAGTTCTGGGCTCCTCAGTTCAAGAGGGACAGGGAAATACTAGAGAGAGTCCAACGGAGGCTACAAGGATGATGAAGGGACTGGAACATCTCTCATATGAGGAAAGGCTGAGAGACCTGGGGCTTTTCAGCCTGAAGAAGAGAAGACTAAGAGGGGATCTTACTCATGTTTACAAATATCTAAGGGGTGGATGTCAAGTAGAAGGGGCCAGTCTCTTTCCAAGATGAGGGGCAATGGTCACAAACTGGAACACAGAAAGTGCCACCTCAACATGAGGAAAAACTTCTTTACTGTGAGGGTGACAGAGCCCTGGAACAGGCTGCCCAGAGAGGTTGTGGAGTCTCCTTCCCTAGAGACTTTCAAAACCATCTGGACATGTTCCTGTGTGGCCTGCCCCAGGTGATGGTGCTTTGTCAGAAGGGCTGGACCTGGTGATCTCCAGAGGTCCCTTCCAACTCCTACCATTCTATGATTCTAATCAGTTTACCTTTTACAACAGTTTAAATTAATTAATTCTAATTTATTTAGATTTCTAGTTGCATACCAAATGCCTGCTCTCCCTTACATGTAAATCTTCCTCTACAGTTAAGTTTATAAATTTTATGATCTTCAAGTGCCAGTAACTGAGTCCTACATTTACAACTAACCTTCCTGTGAAAACTTCATTTATTCCAGAAACATATCCAAATCCTGATGAATGCAAACACTTTTTCCAACACTTTTCCATTCACGCAGCAAAATAACTGTATCGTCACCTCTCTGAAGCCACAATACCCTCCTTTTCACTGTATCACTGGAAACCAAATGAAGCACTATCTTCCACATGATGGCTTCATAGTCCATCTAGAAACAGGAAGTCTTCCCATCTTTACACTGATCAGGTAAAGTCCCATATGATATCTTGGGGAATAACAAAATTTAACTCCCCAACAGTTACAGACAAATATTCTTAGCACAGATTGTTTTCTTCAGAGGTCTATTCATAAGAGAAAACAAAGCTCTAAAAGATTACTTGATTTTTAAAAAAATAAATGTTATGATACAGGGATTTTGTCTTTACTGTAGTCACCATTTGTTTATTGTAGTTATCTGAAAGTTTGTCAACTATTGTGAAATTATATTTCAGGAAAAAAGTGAAAAATATTTTTTAACTTAATAACTGCATTTAATTTCACATCCAATTCTAAATAGTTTTTTCACTAAAACTCATGCACTATCTTATTTTTGTAACATCCACAGTTGAATCATATAAATCTATGGCTCTGTTAATTTTTAAGGCAGTATTGCATACTGCTAGAATGTGAGCACTTACTCATCTGCTGCTCAGACTGGCCTCCTGAACTCAGTCATTGAAATTGAGCATAAAATTTAAATGTTTCTAGACCTTCTTTTTAAATTCTTAATATTCATAACCAGTAAGTTCTGACAGTTAACCATTACTGCAAGAGTGCAGTGTAACTCTACAAATACAGAGGTCTGATTAAAATTTCCACATCTAATATAATTAATCATAAAATGTCACTTATTTTCAGAGTCCACAACTTTATTTCTGAGCTAGACCAGAATCTTTAATCCTTAACAGAAATTAAAGAAATTATTTGATGGAGGAAAGTATGTGACAAGTATGATAGAGACGGAAACTTTTCCTTCTATATTCACAGAAGAATAACATCTGGCAATATTTTAAGGATGGAAGATGTACTCATTTTGAACGATATACCAAAATGTTAACATGACACAAAAGGAAATGCTTTGAAACTCCCTTCAAAACAGTATTACAAATCTGCATTAAATTTTAAATAAAAATGAAAAAAAGACAGCCCTATAACAAAACTCTGGACAAATCTATACCTTATCCTGTCCAGGTCAGGCCTTCCTCATAGGCAAATTAACACATTGTTCATTTTTTTCTCTTGTTTAAAAAGCACAAATGCAAAATTAACATTGATTTCAAAGAAGCACAACTACACAGATTTATTTCTCCTACTTCTTATATTCTTAAGAAGCATTTATAAGTCCATGAATAAAAGATGACAGATACTGTGGAACTGACAGGTTCATACTTTTGCAAACTAGTTGAGTTGCTCTGAGATTCTTTCCACACTCTTTTGGTCATTTCAAGTCACATGATACATATGCAGTAGTTAATTTTCTGCTAAAAAATAGGCATTTATGAGCGCAAAGCAACAGAAGAGGCGCAAATCTTTACACTTTAGCTTTCTCCAAAGTTCTGTTGACGTCTTTTTCTCAGTATTAATTAGCACACGTAGGACTCTGTTTTTACATTTCAAGTTATGATTACTCAAGTACTTTCAGAGAAATCTGAACTTCAAAAGATGTTGTTAAAGATCTCAATAATATCAATATTCTGCAATATTGCTACTTTCCTTTACATTGATAAACTACAAGCAATTTCTCATGTAGCTGGTACAAAGAGTTATACACACATTTTAATTTTCTGCCATTGGAGAAATAAATGAGCAAGCAGCAAAAATAATGTTTATTATGAATAAGAGAACTCTCAGAAATGAGCTCAGTCATTTATCCTAACTGTCGCTCCCACTCCTTGTTTGTTTATCACATACTAGTAGCCTGGTAACACAATTTCAACAGTGAATCAAATTCCCTGTAATCAGGAGCACATGTTTTGGCAGAGATTTAACAAGATAAATGCAGAGTGCTGTTTTTAAGGCTATTCTAAGTTTTATAAATTAATGCTTTCCTGGTAGCTATAAAATGCAGAATTCAGGAATATGTCTACATATGTCTACACATTGTCTACATATATGTCTACATATGCCTACAAATATGTCTACATATTTGATCAGAGCTATAGCAATCACTTCCATGTGTTTCATCAGAGTCTTACGATATAGAATTGTATGTCTATTTAGGAAAATTTCTTATTGTCATGTGAACAGTGGCAGAAAACAGTTATTTGCCAGACATACTCTTCCCAGTCATACTCCTGTTACTGAGACCAAAAAATGGTAGGAATGCCACCAATGTATTCTTCCATATGGAAAGATCTCAGCAGGTACCAAGATCAAAGTTTAGTAAGAATTACAGAAGATTTAGGTCACTTCTACAGGTAATTTTTGCTCACTTAAAAAAAATACTAAAAGTTGAGCAAATGCACAACTGTTTACCAGAGAAATGCTATGATATTCTGTGCTGTCATGTTATTAAAGACAAACTAGTCTGACGACAGACATTCTATGTCTATTCTAGACAGACACTTCTAACTTTCCACATTACATATGTCACACTAATTGCTAGTGTGAACAGCTAATGAATAGAGCATAATCAGAAGAACTTGTACATTTTTCAAATACACATAACAATAAATAGAACTTTGCACACTATGGATTTCCAATGTTCTGAGTAGACAAAGAATTCAACAAAATTCTCAAATTTTTCATTTTGTAAGTCTAGAATTTTCCATCTTTCAGAATCTTGCAAGTATATTTTCCTTCCTTTTGTCCTCTTCTCAAGAGGCTTAGCCTTCTACCACAAGTTTTTTGTTTTCCACTGATAATGAGTAATGGATGAAATCTATTAAAACCCACTCTGTACCACCACAATGTATTTTCTAAAATGCTATGCCAATGATAAATAGAAATAAGGTGCAAAAGCACAATAAAAACACCTAATTTTTGTTCCAAGTCATCATAGCTAAGGCCTTATGCAAATCAAACTGAGAGTAACAGCTAACCCTCTACTCACCACAGCACATTTTAGATAAAGCCTTGAACCTCTTGTAACTTGTGAGGCTTAGTTTTTCTCAAGATTTCTCCTACTGAAAAAGAATGTGTAGAACATCTAGAATATATATGAGTTCTGCATACATTCCAGGCTTTCATGATGCCATTTGTATAGTCATGTACAGTCAAACCGCATGAAAAGTATTGAACTCTTTGGTAACTAAGTTTGATATCAAGTTACAAGTAAAATTAAAAATAAATTAAATTCTTCAAAAAATGTTTTTTTCATCCAGTTCTAATATACCTATATAGAAAGCACTTTAAAAAAAAAAAAAAAAAAAAAAAAAAGATTTAGCGTATCATATAGCAACCTTATAAATAAATTGTTTCTGGTTTATGTCTTAGGAATAACAACACAAACAAAACTCAAAATACAAAAGCAAGTTTAATAATATAAAAGGATTCATTCCTCCCATTCAACTGAAGAGATTACAACTGAAAAAGCAAATAATAAAATTAAAATTGTTGGTAAATAAGCAACTATTTGCAATATATGCAAATTTCCCATGATCCTCTTTCAAACAGATATGTGCTTATGTGCTTTCCTTTCATTTCTTACATTTTTTTGTGGACATTTAACCACTCAGAACCTCCAACCTGTCAGCATCTTAACCTTTGATTTTTTGAGGGGTTTTTTTAAACAAAATGGCCTCCCTATTCGGGAATAATGTTAGTACTGAACTTAACCTTTAACAGTACACAAATACAGTTTTCCTCCCATTCCTTCATCTGTCACAGCATCCACTCTTACTAAAGAGGCTGCCTATAGCTATTCTCTCTTCCATCCACAAGTAGTTGCAACAACTGTTTTGTTTCTATTTCTCAGTAACCAACCAAATGAGAAAGAAAAACTGTGTGAGCAACAGACCATTAATAAATACACCTGACAAAGCCACAGTTTAAGTTTACTTCTTATTCATGACTTACATGGAAAATTTTAGAGTGCTTTTCTTTGTAGTAAATTTCCTACGACAATTGATGCCCATGATTTGGTAATTAGAAATTATGTTAACTTTTCACATAAATAATAATGTGGAATTGTGTTCATTGCATCCACATAAGTTTTCCTGAGTATCAGGAAAAGATAAAATCAACTATTGGGTCATATTCCCCCTCTCCTGTATTCCACATAATAGCAGATATCAGTAACATTTAAAAGACACAAAATTAATGCTGTACAGACAGTGCACTGACATGTCACTTCTCACCATCATTAACAAGTGTACCAAGCCTAAACACCCAGAAATGCACTTAAAAATTAAAGGTATATTCACTGGGTGCCTTCATTTCCATGTGTACTGCAGATATAACTCAAATTTAAAAAAAAAAAATTAGAGTGTCATATTGTTGCAAACACAAAAGATCTTATTGTTCAGATACCAAAAAATTTTTCTGGAATTGTCTTATTTTGAAATTATCTGCCACAAACTCAGAATTTCTATGCAACTTCAGGAGAAAAAGACCAAACAAACAAAATACAAAACACAAAGAGGAAAATTCTGGGGTACATCACATTCCACCTTTTGCTTGATCAACAGTGCTTGAGGAAGGACTGAACTTTTAAAACTCAAAACTTTTTAAATTGTCCATGATAGGTATCCCTTAATATTACCCTTTGCTGCTCATCAACACAGGCAGCAACATCAATTCCATGAAAGGCTACTACTAAATGAAATGTGAATAAACAACACTGGGGACAAGGATGGAGTGCACAGGGGCCCAGCTGGTCTCCTAGACTCTGACAGTGAGGGAACAGGTTTACGTAGGAACAGGTCAACCCCATGATCACTACCTGGTTGCACAGCAGGTGCCACTGAGATTTGGCTTTTACAATCATGGAACTTTGTCTAAGGGTCAAAGACTGCTGGCAGACATGAAATCCACCTGATTGAGAGGGACAAGATCATCTTTTCCAACAGGCTGATCAAGCTGGTGAGGAAATGGTCGATGGGCTGGAAAGCAAATGGTGCATGGTGACAGGAACAAGAAAAACCTAACAAATGACACACCAGGATGAAAACAATAAACAAAGCAATGTAGGTAACAAGCAGGAGAAACAAGAGCTCTTCTAGTGGTCACAGAACTGCAACATCATTAGAGTTAACAGAGATGTGTCAGGATGGGATATTGGTGCTTCTTAAGAATTTTTGCATTAGCAGTGTGGTGTCTAGGTTTGACAATGTGTAGCCAAGGACAGCAGAGTGGAAGAATATGTGAGACCCAGAAAGACAAAAATAACACCACTTGTCAACTAGTTAAGTTTCCACAAACACTTGTGCCCCTGAATTTGATTGATTATTCAATGATTTTGAACAGATTACTACTGTTCAGTATCTTTAGCTTTTCTTTCCATTAGTTAAAGTCTTATTTTTCATTGTCTTTTACTGTCTGAAAGGTGCCTGAAATTAAAGTGGAAAAAACTTTTGGCTGCTAATAATCCACAAATAAAGAAATACGGACAGACTGGGACAGCATATTAAAGAATGTTTAAAGTCTGCCCTGACATTCTATCCATGAAGGGTATCATTGTTCTGAAACCAAGAATGCAGAAATCAAGGAACAGTGCAAGATTTCAGTGTTTCAACTACAAGGCAGGCTAGAGCACAAATCCCTAAATTCAGACCCAGCTGAAGGAGAACATGCTATGAACACCTCCAGTAACACATAGTGAAGGCTTGCTCCACCATTCAAAATGTTTTTGAATGAGCTACTATAGTAAGCCATATCTGTCTGTCTGTCAAGCAACATTTGTGGTCATTCATATCCCCAAAATTGGAATAGGAGATATACATGCATACTGAAGAAGGCATTACATATTAATACTTCACTGTTACATAACCAGGCCAATGCACCCATCTTAGTAGCATGCTTATAAAGTATTAAACAATTAAAGCCAACCCTCAAAATATGCTATTTGGATAACCAGCACAGTCTTATGGATGAATATATATGAAGTTACTGCTGCTGTTCATTAACTGATCTCTAATGAAATTATACTGAGATCTTTAAATTATTAAAATGTTCCATTTCAGTCAGAAACTTTTACACAGAATCTGTGTTAACATGTATCACTTACCTGATAAACATGGAATGCATTAGCAGCTTTTCCACGGAGAAAGACTGAGGGAATCCAAACATTAATAAGAGCACGATTTGATCTGAGGAGGAGAGAGAAAAACTTAAAATAGGGAATCATATTTATGTATAAGAATTGCAAAACAACTACCTACGATCAAAGTGATCAACAAAGAAACTTAACATTTCAAATGGAATTTGAGAAAAATTGTAGTTCTGCCTGAACCTTTTATACCCACTGTATCTAAGTGTTTCCTAGAATTAACATAACTGAAAAAGACCATGAAAACAATTAGCTTTGCAAGTTTTTTGAGGTTTCTTTTTAGTGTTCTTTTACACCGTTCATTTGACAACATTTGATTATACACATGAAACAAAACCTATTCCTTTCCACAAATTCAACACTTTGGTCCACAAAATTCAGCAAAAAACTTTGTTCATTAAGTAACAGAAGAGCCACTGTACAATTACAGAGAACCCATTTCCATCCACTTTTTGCAAATTATCGCCAAATTTCTATCATTCAAAGACATCAGCTACATCTTCACTTGCTCATCCACAAAAATCTATATTCACAAGTCTGACTAATAAACTCAAAATCACACTACTACAATGATCTGGGTTGTTTGTGGGGTTTTTTGTAGTAGTATTTGTATGGATGGATTGGGAGTTACTCTGTAAAAAATAGAAAGTCCATCATGTTATAAATAGCATCTAGCATCTATCAAAGCCGAAGTAACAGAAAATTAACTTTTTGGTGCTTTGTTAGAATACCAAGATCTGGTGTACTGAAGGAACACTCCAAGAAATAGCACAGAAAAAGCAAATCACTGAATCTGTTTTTTTATTGGTTTTTCCCATAAAGATGATATAAAGAGAAAAATATGTATATTATGAAACTTACATTTCAAAATCTGACAAACTCTGATCTTCAGATGTTTGACTCAAATCTCCAGGTACCTATATTTACAAATCAAAAATAATTCCCACACATTGGTTAGTATGTTTTCTATTAAGAAAGCATAATATTATAAGGAAATTACAATAGAACATTCCATTTTTAAAATTACAATAAAAGCTATTACTGAGAAACGTTAAAAGAAAAATAAACAATCATGTAACAGGATTATGAGCGCATCACCCTTACAAGTACTTCATGTTAGAATTTGCTATAATTTTTTGAAGAAACAAATTGGAGTTTGTAAAAGCATGTAATTTTTTAAATTCTAAAAACCACAGGGAAAAAAAACATAATTATCAGGCCTTTCTAAGCAAAGTATGCTAAAATGAAGTACATTGTGTGTATGAACGATTTACAGGAAGAGATGAAGCATATAAAATCTAGTGATCATCTTCTTTTACAACCAGCATCCCATTAAGAGAAAGACACATGTTCATTTATTTTACTTGTGTTCTTATAAAATGTTACACAATTACAAAAGTTCACACAGCTGGCAATGATGGGCTAACACCTGCAGAATCAAAAGAAGCTGTGAGAAAACAAGACTGCAAAAGCATTTAGAAATGAAACAGCAACAGCTTTTTACCTTACTTTAAAGCCAGTTAAACACAAAAAGGATTATCTTCTTTAAATACTGTGGAATGTAAAATATAACCCTGACTAATTAAGAGTGTTTTGATGAAGAAAAAGAGCTAGAAGTTGTGAACTTCCAGAGGCAGCTCTTACATTAGTTAAATATTGCTTCAGTGTATTTCTATAATATGCTGCATTTATATTACTCTTTTTTTTCCAGATATCTGCTGCCTAAGAAACTTCAATATATGACCTCATATTATACTATATTTTTACTTATTGTAAAGAATTTTACATTTATTTCTTGTAAAGCAATATAAAATGTCACAGGGGACTAAAGAAAATCTATTTCCCAGATGTTCTGACAGACCAGCCCAAAGCCTCCCAATACACAAGACAAAACCGAATTTTTCCTTCCCACAACTAAAGAGATATGGCTTAGCAAAAACTAAGTCATTCCTGTGAGAGAAATTAAAAAAGGAAAACAATTGTGCAGAGCCAGGACAGCTCCAGGGCATATATACAGAATCCTGAAGCCCTCTTCTGTCCTTTTTTGGAGGAATCAAGTGGGAAGGGGTAGTATGACCCTGCTCTCAATTACCACCACCAGCTGTTGTGTTCCTGTTGGCAGTCCAGTCCACCCTCCAGTGGAAGCACACAGACTGGCCTTCCAGGGCTCCTGTGTCAGAGAACAGACATTCTTCTATCTTGCCTACATCCTGCATCCTCTCTTTGTCTATATCTGAAGTTGCAAATCCTACTATTATATACAGTTAATTGACTTCAGTATAAGTTCTGCATAAAAACCTCAAAACCAGTGTGTGGGCTTCAGAAATAAGAAAAAGGATGACATTAATGAGTTCCAAGGCTTGCACATCTATGTTGAAACAGATTGGTTACTGCTTTTGAGATGTTAATTCATGTGTTGTCCATTGTAATGAAAACAGCGACAGAGATACTAGTTCCTCATACCCTTAAAAGCACATACTTTTAGTTTTAATTGTTGCAGAACTTTTGAAAACCAGTAAGTAGAAATGTAGAAAGATGATTGTGAACAATTACATCCATTAAAATTGATTATCAGCATTAAAAGCAAAAGAGAAGACAGTGAAGAATCATGGAAGTTAGCATCAAATTTACAGTTTGTTATAAAAATATTTCAATAATTAAATGTTAGAAATTTGGCTGACATTTTCAAACAAGTCAAAAGGGGATCAAATATTCATATCCCACAATTTCTGGCAGTTACAAACTTTATCAACTTTGAAAGTTCTAATTGAAGTCCACTAAGTAACAGATAGATAGATGATCAGCACCCAGTTTACTAGTAGAGAATTAAAATGCACCCACTTCTTAAGATAATGTAAAAATCTTCAGGACTGTATTCAATTCACAGTTTCATTTGAGACAATAGCAACTAATAACTAGCATTTGTCTGTATCTTAAAAATAAAGTATCACTTCCACTTCTTACAAAGATTTAGGAATTAAGTTTTCTCTCAGTGTCTGATACATTAAAATACAGTATCAATAACTAATTACTAGATTAGAATACAGAAATACATGGTTAAAAATAAAATCTCTGAACAGGGACATACAGCCCAAAGTCTCTGATTAACAACGTACAGCTATAATATGCATGTGATTTATCATTGTAATCTCTGTGATTGTTTCCACCTGAAACTGAAAATAATAGGTTTAAAATCCTGCTTCACTAATGCACAGAAGTGTCACCAGCCACTTTATATAAATGTTATAAAATAGCCATGAAAGCTTCCAGTACAAACAACAAAGTAAGGAGCAATATCACATTATCCTATAAACAAAAACTATCAAAATGTCTTCCTCAGAAGATGGACAAAACATTCTTGACTCCCTGCTCATTTTTGAATTTCAATCCAATTTTTTCTTTTAACACAAAAAGCCAAAGTCAAGCAATAGCTGGTATAAAACAATTTTGTTTTCTGAATATATCTATTTTACACTCAATTTTGGTATAGAGAACCAAACACTATAAAAAATACCAAGTAAGGTGTTCTTGACAGATCTAGCTGTTATTTCATATAAACTAATTCATCACAAGTATTGATTCTGAGCTTATTCCAGGGTGGTACTCTACATCATAATAAATAAACACTTACCGGACCTCTCAAATCAATTAGTTCTTGTCTCATCTGGGACACAAGAGCTTCTTTAGCCATTAGAGCACGGTGCAACCTCTCATTGAATTCAATCAGTTCCCCATGCATTTCAGCTACCTGAGAAACAAAGCCAAGGGATAATTGTCTTCTAAACTGAAAAAAAAACCCAGCACACTATGTATTGTCTTACATATATATCAACTTTTATTTAGATTTTTTATTTCACCATAGCCTGTTAAGTATTGCATTTTGTTCCTAATGCATTAGTTTGAACTCATCATTAGAAACAGACATTAATCATTTTTACAATAATTTTGATTCATGCCTTGAAATCTAGGGTTCGATATTGAATTCAACAGGACAAAATACAACTCTCTCCAATTTTATTCCTATCAGAGGAGATCCTACGGCAACTGCTTCTAATAAAACACCTACTAACTTTTGTTCTCTGTTTAATTCTTTGATGAACACACCACTCAGCAGTTATAAGCTAATCACAGTATTTTGAACTGGCAACACTGCATTAAAAAATTTTTTTAAAAAAATAAAAAAATTAAAAATTAAACTTTGTCAGTACTTCACGAGTCATTCTGTACTCTTACTTGGAGTTTTAATAGGATTGGAGCTAGAAGTCCACTCATCTCAGGCAAATCGGTGAGGTCAAAGGTGCGTAAATACCACAGTTACACTGTAGCACAAGTTGTGAATAGGTAAATAGTGTGGCCTCAAGTATGACCCCTTTGAATATGAAGTTTAGCTATGTCTGTGCTCTCCAATTTAGAGTCAAAGTGTCAAGAAAGCGCCTATTGGTGCAGTATGTTTATGAAAGTGAACTAGACTGGATGAATGATGAGGATGAAATTCACAAAGCAAACTGTGTTTATGTTGGTTCCCTGCCAAGAGAAGCAAGAAATAATAAAATTCAAATCAAGGTGAAAGATGATATTGAACTCTTGAATTTTTCTTACACAGAAATAAAGTGTTAAGCCTACAACTTAAAAGGGGAAGAACTCCAAAAGGACAAAGGCTCGCAAATAGCAAAGGTGTAAATAATAGCAGTGAAGTGTTATCATTAAGAGAATGTGATGGGGAAACTAGCAAAAACCAAGACTAAAAGAAACAAAACCTGTGTTCAGCAAGATTTTTAGCTACTCCTATCAGAACCATTATACTATAAAATTGTATGAAAGTTTCAGTTATGATGGATGACCCATCAGTACATATTATACCTGGCAAGGGAGATAATGCCACTTGCAGCCTTACAGCAAAGAGATTTCAGACCAAAAGGATATGTAGAATTGTTTTCAAAGGGAAAAGAAAGACTCTGCAGAAAAACCCACTGTAAGAAATTTCCAAGTAAATCTTCCCTATATATCTCTTGTATTAAAGAAAAGGAACCACCAGTTGAGCAGTCCAGGGGCAAAGCAAGAAAAGCTACAATTTTAAGAGGAGTAGTTAGATGAAAACAGAAGCAGGAACTGTTTGGCCCCTCCAGTAGGCATAGCAGACTACCACAACAACATTGGTAAACAAGTTTTTCAGGTTACGGAAACTCTTGAAATGCCTCCTCATACAGCCATCCAAAGATGGAGAAGAGCAGAGACAATGGGTGTCACACTTTAAGGTCAGGGCGGCCCCTTAGACCTATAACAGACACTCTCTGTTAACCCCCCTCCCTCCCCTAAGGGGAAGAGAAAGGGAATAAGGGAGAGAGACATAGCAATTAGAAAAGGAAACTAGAACAGCTTTAATGAAAATAATAATAATAATAATAATCTGAATATATACAAATATATTAAAAACCAGTATTGAACCCAACTCCCCTGATAGTAATTACATCACCATCACCACTGATGCTGTGGACAAGGCATCAGGAAATACCCAGACTGCGCCAGCAGCAGACAGCAAGTGTTATCAGAAGCTGGATTTTGGTACTGGATTCAGGAGCACACACAGATCGGGACCGAAGGCAGAAAAGAGTCCTCTTCGGATGCTCCGAGGAAGAAACTAAGAGGACCCGAGCCAAGCCAAGCAAAGCCGGCAAAATGGTCCAAGAGGGCAAAGAGAGGTATGAGACCCTCATGATCATAGAATTATAGATCCCTCAGCTTTATACCAAATACAACACGTATGGGATGGAATACTTCGTTGGTCAGTTTAGGGTCACCTGTCCTGTCCACTTCTCCCTGCAGGTGCAGCCTTTCACTTTCTGCACCCCCCAGCATGGTACACAAGATCCAGTGGTGGCCTTCATCTGCAAACCAATCCTTAGTAGTAACTAAACATTGCCTGTTAATCACTGCTAGAAGCAGACACTGTCCGTGAGAACAGGCTGCTAACTTCAGAAGTGCAGCTAGTTAGAAGAACTGAGCTGAAAAGTAAAGTCACTGAACAGAATTAATTCTTTTCTCACAGGACAATGTGGTAACATGAAAGCATGGCTGAATAATATGAATATTAATCCACTACCTTTAAAAATAGCAAAAGGACTTGGACTACTGTCAAACCTCTTGAGAGTTCACAGTAGTGAACTGCCTCCAGAAGGGAAACTATCTATGATTTTCATGCTTTCCTTTGCTTGAATTACTGCTCTGCTTTCTACCTCTTCCTCAGGGAAGTTCCCCAAAATAAAGCAGCTTAGTTGAATCCAGTTAATTTTGAGCTTGCTTTTAATTTAGTCTTTTGTTCCAGACAAACTGTATCCTTCACATAATCAAAGCAAACAATAAAAACCAGCTTCAATTTGACAAGCCAGGAGCTGACATCATTGAATTGAACTTTAAATATTCTTTTCCTATTTCTTTTTATATTAGAGGAAGTCCTGCAAATCCTGTAATTCATTAGTGTGGCAGATATGCACAAAGAGCTAAACTAAGCCCAGATATGATTTGTCTAGACTGATTTCTCTCATTAATTCTGAATTTCCAAACTATTCTGAAATGCTCAGCAAATAATGAGCTAAAAAACAGTATTGGTAATTGAACTAATAGCAGACTTTCCTTGTACGGGACTACCAGGAAGTACAAAAGCTAAAGATTTCACATAGTCATTACTTAAACCCAAAGAAGTAAACATAGTTATTTCTTTGCCTGATTATGTACGCAGTTATAGATTAAAATTGATGCTTTATCTTACACATCACAATACAGGAAGTTTGCAACATGTCTGAGGCACCATTTAGTTTCACTCCTCACTTTCTGAAGTGCAAAGGTTTAATATAGTATTAATATAGTTTCAATGATCAAAAGCTTTTCTTTTTTTTTTTAATTATTTATAGCGTACTAAAGCTAATTTAATGTTTTTCATTTTGATTTCTGTTGCACTTCATGCCATTAGAAAAACTAACTTCCCAGCCACAAAATTAGACTCTTTTCTGGTTACTCCTGATAAAAATCAGAACAGTAGAACTTCCATTTTATCAATTAATGACACTGTATTCCGTATATCTCAATTGTTCACTCAACATCAGGCTTGATAAAAAAGGTTCTTTGACTTTAAACACTTGTTAGTATTTAGTAAGCTCATTTTGCAAAAACAAAAGGTTTATAAATACATACAAAATTCTGTGTTACGAAGTAGGTGCAAATTAGCAAGCAGTTTTCCTTCATAAATTGCAAATATTCACACACCAGAATTTACCAGATGAATTAATAATGTAAGGTCATTAAGCCTGGATAAATTATTTACCATACTAGCTTATCCACTTATTCCAATTCAAAGTGAGTGGTGTAACATTTAAGAATATCCTAAGCCTCTGTCTGATTCAGGTTACTATTAGCAGTTCATTGTTAATTACAGAAAGCCTGGGCTGGGAGGCAGAACTTCCTTGTATTTCACGTACAAAGAGATGCAATATGCTACTAGCTTCAAATCAGAAAAAAAACCCAACTGATGGTTGACTGGTTATCAAAAGCAATATACAAATTCATGAATGGATGTAAAACTCAGTAGTTTACATATCTGAAATCATGTTTGATTTTCCAGTGTCTGTATCTTCTAATAGTAGAAGAACAAAATCTAAACTATCTGATGTAATATCTGACTATTTTTTCTCCCTCTAATTTGGATGTCCTTGAAATAACTTTTTACTTGTAGACTCTACTAACATGTAAATTCAACAGCTCTCTCAAAAGGGTGGAAGTAATAAAAACATTTATAAGTGTCTCCAGCAAACTTAAATAATAAGAAAATTTAACAGCAAATCACTTGTTATATACTATCAAAAGGACAAGTTGGCAGGTATGTTACTTGTGAAAATCACTTTTATTAGTAAATAAGTTATTTCAGTACTTTTTTCTTGTCAAAGAAAAATGCATTACTATCACAGCAAAACAAAAGGAGCAATGAGACATAATTCTGAATAAAACTATCAATTTAGATTCCTCTCATTTTTCCTGCATCAAGGTCTGTTAAAAACAATAAAGAGGTCTCCTTATAAATATATCCTTCAGTTATATTTTATGTCATCATATCTTCCTGTATTCATTCCACACTGAACCTTAAGCAGTAATTTTCCCTACCGGTACTTTAATCATCTTCACAGCTGTTTTTTTCCAGGACAATATATTTAAAGCACAAATGACCTAAGTTTTCTTTGGCCAGATAATCTCCCAGATTTGGTCCTGTTCATACGAGAAAGCATGCTTAAATAGTCCAAATCCTTATCACGGAGGGCAAGTAAGACTAACAAAAAATTTATTAGGCTGCACACCAACATAATGATAAAGACCTGTTATCAAAAAAAAATAAAAATCTACTCCTGCTGCCTGACAGTATGGCAGCTATACTGCCCAGCATGACCACATTTAAGAGCACTCTCTAGAGAAATGACAAAGATAAATACCACTTAATGTTCCACAGAGAAAGACTAAACTGTTAATTTAAAACATGCTAGGAATGTTTCACTAAGCATATGAATAATATAATCTGTCTTAAAAGGACATGATTTTAGAGTAGAGAAATAGAATTTTGAGAACTTACAAACAAAAGTTTTTTACAGGGTGTTTTAGCGAAACTTCATTTTTTTTAAATGTCATCTGCAGCTAAAATTTGTAAAAGCTTTTGCATGACCCATACATGGATTAATGTATTTTTTTCAAGTATAGGCATTTTTTACCTAACTGTCACAAAATGCATGCCAATGTTTCCCAGGAAACTAGACATATCTGGAAGTTGCTTTCTTTTGCTCTCAGTGGAAGCACAGGTGTATTTTTCTCATGAGAAGATGAACTTTCCCACAGAAATAAAGCCGAAGGTCTTCAAAAAAGAGCAGGCATTCTACTAAATATTACTAATTTCATATTTCTACAAGTGAAAAAAACCCAGTAAAACTCAAAATGACAGTTCAGATAAATCTACTCATACAGTCATGAAATGCTCAGTCACTGCTTTCTTTCTCAAAACTTAGATTTTGTATTCTTGACATTTCCATCTGCAAGCAAGTTATTTGTTTAAAAGCAAACTGAAAGTTCCATTTAAGAACAGGGTTCAGTTTTGGTTGTTTTGCTTTTGTTGGGTTTTTTTGGGGTTTTTTGTTTGTTTGTTTGTTTTGTGGTGTGGATTATTGTTTGTTTGTATTTTTGTTTGGTTGTGTTTTTACTACAGCTACATAAGCTAAGCACAAGTCACAGTTCATCAAAACCAACAAGAAGAAAGTAAGCTGTAGCTTTCAACTCAAAATATACTGGGAACTGAGCATGTTAGATTAACTACATGTTATGCACACAGTATTTCAGAGCCTTTGTTAATTGTGTACTGTACTGCCAGTGTTTACTGAGATTAATCCTGACACACAAGAGAGCACTAATACACTGAAGAGGAAAAACACTACTCTGGCAAGACCTGTGCCTGACCAGGAGAAATGAAAGTAACTATCAAAAGCAAAATCAGATAGACAGGATGATGAATTTAATAAGCATTTATAAGAGGGATAAAAAGTAGCATGTCTCTAGCTGCTGCATCCTTCCTCATGTCCTCACAGCAAACGCCAAAGCACAAGACAAGGGATCCAAACAACAAAGATGAAATCAAATCTCTAAACACCACCATTATTATCTTAGTTCTGCATTTTAGCTACTCAAATGCAATGGTGGTTCCATACCTAATTCAATCCAATTAGTGAGCTCAGATGACTTGGCAGTGTATGGACCCACTATGTATTAATAACCATGGAATCAGAAAAGCATAGCAGAATTTTTTTTTTTCTGGATCATCACAATTTTTTAATCCTCCATATGCCATGTTTGGTCTAAAACAAGAAAAAGACTTCCCACACACCAGCCATACCTTTTAGACCCCAGAAGTCCCTTGTGAGAGAGAGCTGCTTAAAGTCACATCAATCTGTGGCTTCACTATTCCACAGATACTCATTTGCTGTCACCTATGCCCTTGCTAGTAACTCTTTGGTCCTATGCTGCTAAGATTTCTGTTTTCTTTTAAATCATGACAGATTAACATAGTTAGGTAACATATTCAGCAGTTGTTGCCATTCTTTAGGTGCACCTTGATGTTTGCTGTGTCCAGCGTTTTACAATAAAGAAATCTTCATCAGTGATCACAAAATACCGCTGCTCTTCATGTTCATTCACTTCCATCTACACTATGTGCAGGACTGTCAATCAGATGAGGAAAGTGATCTGAATGAAAATACCTCAGAAATCATTTTTAAGCCAAAGCATGTTCTCAAACCACACCATTGACATAAAAACTACTGTTCCATTACAACTGTGGGGCAGGTGCCCTGTGATATAGAAGCAGGATTCAAGCAATACTGCCGCCACAGATGCAACATAATTCATGGCAAGTGTTTAACCTGAAGAACTTTGTCCATGTTTTCCCTAAGTATGCAATTAGATTTATCAAAAGAAATACTCCCTCAGTAATACAGAAATACATACTTCTGGCGATGTTACTCTGACAAACCTTACATAAGCAGGACAAAGCACGTGAAACATGAAATAAATGAAACTTTATATACAGCAAACTTATGCTAACAATGCATAGCAATGGCCAAAAAAAATATCTTACAAGGATTTTTAAAATACTTTATTACTTACGGTTTGAGAGTTGTAAACGTCGACCTACTTTCTCTTCTAAAACAAAACAGTGTTCTAGTCCCAAAGCATATCACAAAGGAAGACATACAGGAATTGCTAGAGGTATTCAAAGACCGATCAATATCCCAACAAGCTTCATATTAGGGGTTTAGAAGCAATTGTGGTAACTAGATAGGCGTTTCATTACTATTTCTAAGCAAATAGCTATTTCATTACTATTTCTAAGGAAATACATCATTAAAAAAAATTATGCTGAATTTTTACAATTACTTTAACAGTCTTTTAAGCATATTGTTCAGTAAAAAGTTGCTTTCATTTTCTTTAATTTTAGATTAAGCCTGGTGAATGGAATGCTGTCAGAACAGCGTTCCAGAGTGGTTTCTAGACTAGTCCTCAATTTGGAACACAGCACAGGCTAACCTTTGAAAATAAGACTTTACTTCTTTTATTTGTGGGGAGAAAAAGGAACTATGACTTTCGGTAAATACATCTTGATTGTTACAGTGGTTACATCCTATTCTGAGTATGTGAAAATATTGTTACAAAATAGTAATTGAGGCTCAGATGCAGACCTCCTCTTTGGATATCATTTGCAGCAGTGCTTTCCAGTGGTTACATCCACTGCTGTGTCATCGGTTCTTCTGCTAACACTGTCTTTTGTAAACCTCAGTAGTGTTAGCAACAAATTCCTGAATGTGCAGAACAAGGCAGAACTAAGGAAGATACTTTTAAAACTGAAGGAGATTTTACCTGTGTTCTTAATAAGATATTCTTTCGATAGATACAGAAGACAGCAAACGAGTCAGAAGAATCCAACCAAATGTATGTATTAGAGAGGTGTACAGGGACATGGCCGTATGAGAAAAAGATAATCAAGTATGAATGTTTTAAAAGAAATGCATTAATCTCTTTTGATGTGTGACCTGCATTTTTAGTCATCTTCAATTTAATCACTTGAGTCCCTATTTTTAGAGTATTTTGGGCAAGAGAAAGACATTTTTATAAATTCACTTAGTATTCATATAATATTTAATAGTAGATATGAGTCTTAGATATAAATTTCATTATTTTTGTCTGGAAAATAATTTGTATTTAAATTTAGGATGAAACACTAATCTTTTTATTTTCCTTAATGAATTTTACATTAGTGAATCCTGCATTAAGAAGAACTTTTTCTAAAATGGTTATATCAACAGAACTA
Source organism: Todiramphus chloris collaris (assembly GCA_025345505.1). Lineage (NCBI taxonomy): Eukaryota > Metazoa > Chordata > Aves > Coraciiformes > Alcedinidae > Todiramphus > Todiramphus chloris. The sequence goes on along the minus strand of JANVCC010000039.1, from coordinate 209,220 downwards.
GTAGCTTCCATCATCCGTTTCTACACTGCACTATTCAATAAGCTATATGGTAAAGCAATACAAAAATGAAACAGATGTTGCCAAACATAAAACAGTAAAAAAGCATAGAAACAGCTACAGATTACAGTATGTCCTCATTTTAAAGCTCAACTGACAATACAGAAATGCTTCTAGTTATGTACTGTAACTATATAAAATACCTGAAACCTATTGTCCATGATGCTTTTAACTTCACCACCATCAGTTATATCCTTACAGAACTTTTTTATTTATTAAATCCTTCATTTTAATATCAAAGTATAATTGTGCAACCATGTTAGGAAAATTAATTTTAATTACCTGAATTGATTTAAATATGCTTTGAAGTTGAATGAACAAATTTATATTTTAAAGACAGAAGCCTGAAAATTAAATCTTTTTTCTTTTAAAAAAAAAAAAAAAATCAGACTTTTCTTTCATTCTAATTGGGAAAAAAAATGCAACTAAGCAAAGAAACTATTTAGAGCTTCATACTTCATGTTACATTTGTGATTCCATAAAATTTCTGCAGTACAAGTTTTACCTCAATCAATTTCCTTTCATAACAGCTGGCCAATTCCTCATTGTTTTCTACTTGCTTTTGTTCTGGAATAGTAAATTCACCATCAGTGCTCCAGATGTTTGGCAGAACTAAAACAAAGAGATACCTCAAATTAAAATGTTAAATTACATACACATCTAAGACAACCTGTTTAGAAGTAATAGCTCTAAAAGAAAGACTTATTAGAAGTATCAAAAATAGGATGTAATATTAAACAGTATTACAAGTCCTAAAATACAAATGCTGCAGAAATCTTTCTTGTGAATAATGCTAAGACAGGTACTCTCAATAGAAAAAGAATGCAAAATAAAAGCATTTTCTGTTCTTAACTACAGCTAATTAATGTATGTAATTAGTAACTGCAATGCCTACGCAAAGGTTTTGAAAACTAAGTCCATGCATCTCTTTTACATCATTTTTCTACTTCTCTTCCTAAACAGCATTTCATATTACTTGCTCAGATTACTTACATATCATAGAAATTATAGAAAATAGGGTTGAGAATTGACATTCCATACTTCATCTAGTATTTCAGTTTTGTATAAAGCAGAATCAGCTATAGTTATTTCACTGCTGACAGTTAATTGTCTAATTTATTCCTAGAAACCTCCAATAATGGAGATTTTATGCTTCCCTGCACAATCTATTTAAATTTAAATGTTCTTCTCAGAAGAGCTTTCTTGATAGCTAATCACACTTCCTTCACCTGCCATTTAAGCACATTACTTCTTTTCTTATCCACAGTGAATGAAAACTACACTATTCCTGCTCCTAGCTATCATTTATGTATTTGATGATCACTTTAAGGCCTACTCTAAGTCTTCTCCAAGTTACACAAATTCAACTTTTCCTCACAGATCATGAACTTCTAAAAAAATTAAATTGTTAGCACATATAAAGTAAACAAGCCATAATAAAATCTTTAACAAATGCTTTCACCATTTTTCAAAATGTAACCACTGTAAGGTTTGTATATATAACACTGTTAGTGGTTGTATACATAGCTTAGAGATAGAGGACAATTTATCTGGCTAAATACTCTTGAGACTTGGAACTAAGTTTTGCTTCGAGGAAGAACATGTACATTCAGAAGATGAAGTGAATTTTGAAAGCTCTTTTAAGAGCTATTTCCTGTAAATCTTGCTTGAATTCTTAATCCAAAAACTTCTTACATCAGCATTTTCATATGCATAATATTACTGTGTCTACGCAGGCTTGAAAAATGGTACCCATCCTACTCCTACTATGGATGAGAAATCAGGATGCTTATTTTTTAAATATTTTAATACCGATATCAAACTGCTTAGTCTGTGGTAGTGATCACTTACTTTGAAACCTGGTATGATATTCTGAACTTCATACAGTTCTGACTACTGAGCAATTTATTTATAACCACATTTGCTGAGTGGTTTTTTTGGCTTTTTTTAAAGTCACCACAAGACAAAGTATTATGCTGAGTTTCCATTACTATTTTGGGAATCTGTTTAAAAGCTGTACTCAATAGCATCTGATCTGATTATTGTAGCAAACATGTACATTCTTCTCTATTTATAGTCATAAAAATAACTGCAGAAGTCCAATTTTGACTCTTTCAAAACAGTTTCACAGAAAGCCTAAACACAATGTTCTAAAATCTATAGTACATTTAGGAGTTGTTTTGACGGCGTTTGGAAGATTAATCATCATTGAAATTACTCATTATGATAACAGAGGGCAGCAGTGAAATTAGTTATATGCAACAGTTTTTGCCTCCCTGATGAAGACAATTTCCTAACATTACAGCAAAAGAGGATGGCTTGACTTTTCCAAGTTTAAACTGATCAGAACACTGTGTCTCTGTCTATATGGAAGGTGAGTCTTAATCTGTAAATGTGAAAATTAATATATAAGAAGCTACCTAGAATTTTAACTTTAGATGACAAAAGCAGAGAAAACAGAATTTTCTTCATCCTGTTTTCTTTCAAAAGAATTGTCACAGACTCAGAATTCAGTAATAAAACAAGTCTTGTAAATATACTCTTAAAGAAAAGAAAAAAACTCTTAAAGAATGTAAGCTAATTAAGAATAAAATTATGCAAAACAAGTTGTTATGGTCATTTTAAGTTATACCAAAATTGGAATTCAAGAATTTGCCTTGTTACACAATGATGTATGTACTTAGAAGTACAAATCAGTCTTTCTAATAATGTAAATAATTTAATTATGAAAGCTTTTATCAGAAAAATATGAGTGCCTACAATGACATACTGCAGGTTATGTATATAAACCATGGGTGCAATAGTTTCCACAAACCTGGTGATGACTTTTTTTTGTTTTATTCTCCTTTTTTGAAGTGTCTCTAAACATATTAGTTCTCAGGGATTATTTACATGCTTAAGTACTTTTTTGAGTCAGAGATCCCAGTACTACTAAAATTTCAAATAAATGCCCAACAGCAGCTAAGAAAAAAAAAATGGGCTTATGGAAATACAATATGTGAACTTAGAATATAAGAAAAACTATTACAAATAGTGCATGTAGCTGGAATTTATCCTGGTCAATAATGATATTACAGAAAATTACTGTGGACTGATCCAGTGTCCTCTGAGCATAAAGGATACATGTATTCATTTTTAGAAATGTTGGTACTGTTCCATCTGCCTTTTTCATCTTTAAAATCCCACCATCCTACTCAGTTTCTATTCTTATCACTCACTAATTTGCATAATGTTAATATGACAGAATATAGCTAGCCTAGGAATTTTTTTTTTTCCTATAATTATACTCATCATGGAAACTGTCAGTATCTAATGAAGGATAATTTCTGCTATTATAAGAAGCTTAAGCAATCTTTTTGTGAATAATTCTTAATATAAATCACTAAACTCCAGCAAAATTGGAAGTAAAAATGTGGTCTCATTGACAAAAATCTTTTTAAGGATGAATGAAGTTCTTAAAATAGAGATAAGTATAGTGACTAGCCTTTAAGAGCAGAATTAATTTAGCATTCAATTCATCCAGACACTTATATGACCACAATTTTGACCATAAAAGTAAAAAAAGAAAGACAGATGGCGCCAATATCTGAGAAGCCACCTCATCTCTCCAAACACCTTCCATAGTCAGCGGAAATACAGGTCCCACTAGAAGACAATTCAGAATCAAGACTCCAATTCATCCTATCATGGACAATTCTATCACCCCTGACACTGATAAAAACCAGGTAACACTGCTGATAACATAACTTGTTTTTCAGCTATAGAATCCACTCAGAGTCAGAGCAACTCAGCAAAGAAAGTGAAATGCCTGGTCTTAATACAGAGTCTATTTCAAACAGCTGCAAATGCTGATCTCCAAAACAACACTAGCCGTACAATCTACAGATAATAAATTTTATCTCCTCAAAATAATATGATTATGTTCCAGTATCACATTAATTCATAGTTTATTTTTAAAATTAAATTTTTCATCTGATAGCTTTTTCTGGAAAGTTTCTTATTGAAGACCACCTCATCTACCAGAAAATGCTCTGTGAAATTAATTACAAAAATCTACAATGGCATTTTTCTCAATAGGAAAAGATATCAAATATGTTATTTTCACTGTTGGAAGATCTTATTCTATAATGTTTAGAAGAGATGAATAGAGCTTATAATTATCTCCTGCTAACTTCACTTTCATGTAAATGATTTAATTTGGTTTGGTGAAGGCTCAGTAAGGAAAGCAAAGATTTTCTGATTGTTCCTACTCAGCAGTAATTTGATAGTATGCCATCACATAACATTCTTTTGTCTGGTACCAATCTGTATTACAACTGTTCACACAACAGCACACAGCCCAGGCAGAGATGCATGAGTGACAGCCCTCACAGAAACAAAACTGTCATCTTTTCAGGTGTTGATATTTTTCAACAGGAGGGTGGCTGATGCCATACCAGGTAGCATGTGGAAGTGTGAACAATGTCCCCAGCCACACTTGGACTGTTTTGTGTGGCTGAAATGTTGGTTATGGACAATGGCTTGCACAGGCTTTGGTGGTTGGTTCATTACAGAGATCCATTCCAGGATCAATTAGAAAAATCAAAATACAGATTCTCGTAAACTAGAGACATGTCTGTTCACTGCTTATTCTTACATTCTCAGTTTTTATACAAGTCCAGGAGTCACTTCTGTCATTTGGTTACTACACCTATACCTCCAATAAACAATGTGTCAATGGGAGCAGACAGAAAAAAAACCCCGTGCATACATTTTTAAATTTTTTTTAAATTTATTTTATTTCATCCTTACCTTCCACTGTTTGACCTTCTCTTCTGAGCATCTGGACAGCTCCTACGTACTTCTTAAGTTGCACTTTTAGCACCTCATTTTCTCTGTTGATAATAACACAATAAATAAATATTACTGCTTTCTCAAAAGAGTTGAAAGTCCCTTTCAGTGGAAAGAAACATACTCTCTGAAATAATAAGCTTTATCTAAGTTGTATTATCAAGATTAAAAAAATAATCACCTACACATTAAATAATACATCAATAGCAGAGTACCAGGAAACCTAGTTGTCTGGGGCCACAAAAACAGTTCAATGGAAGAGATTATCTCATAATCAGAAACTTTCCATTAATTGTTTAATTTAGAATTTCTATACTATTCTACATTGCTGCCAGAAAAATGATACAGTCTATCTAAATAAACAGTTGATTAAAAAAATATGGATTGGATACTAGAGAAGGAAATTCAGAATGGCCAATATAAAATTAGATAATCATTTTACTAGCTGTCCAAGTATTTAATGTCAAGAAAATAAGAATTCAGCTTTAGAAACAGACTTTAGAATTCTAAGAAAATGCCAGCACTTCAGTAACAATATTCAAGGTAAAAGTTTTTCACATACCCTTCCTAAAATGGAAACAACATGAGAAGAAATTAAATTAATCCCTTTGACTGTTAAATTTCATGGCCTCCACCTGTCTAATTTTTCTTTGTGAAGTAAAAGTATTCAAATCAGGTATTATATGGTCCTTACCATGTTCTATATACACATACACACACAACATATATATATTTTGTACATACACACACACACATATAGGTGCACAATTTCTTAAGCAATGACATATTTATACATAAAAAGCCTAGACTGGTTTATACTCATATTTCTATTGATTTCAGATCAGTTTTCTGAACTATGTAACCTCAATTTGATTCAGTCCTTTAGGAGGAGTAATTATCTAAAAGTGGATATCATCAAAGTCCTTGATGATTTTATACATTATGATATTTTTCATTTCCTAGACTACAATGAACAAGTCAGGATTTTTCCACCAGAGATGGATGCTGATATTGAGATTAAAAAGGAAAAAAATCCAAATAAACCCAAAACAGAAACACAGTTTAATTCTATATACTATATTAAAACAAGTCAAAATGATTCATTCATGAAAACAAAAATTATGACAGCTAGTCAAAAAGATTTCTCACCAAATAATCACACACTATCTCATTTTTACATTTGAGAACAGACTCTGTGCCTTCTATACTGAGACAACACAATAAAATAAAATTTTAAAATCCGTCTTTTACAATACAGATGAACTTCAGAAAGACTTTTAAATCACTTCATGTTTTTGATACAAGACTGAAGTTGAAATTCAAAGCAGGACACTATAGCTCAGTCACAATTTTCCACTTTACCATCTTATTACATATTATTCTTTGTCATCTCTTTCTTATTACTATTATTTAGGTAGATTCCAAAGGGGGTCCATCCTGAAACATGAACTTATATAGATGTTTTTGTCAGAGCATATATAAAAATAAATAAATTATCTAGCACTCACTAAAAAGCCTTTAATGCCTTCAAGAGGCATTATATCAGATATTCATAGTACTTATTTTGTAGGAGGAGAATCTCCTGCATAGGAGATAAGGATCAGATTTGCAGAAATTCTTATCCAGCTGACCCAATAGTACTACCTACTGTTAAGAATGTTAAATACTTCTATGTGAAAGCACCAGCTTTACTTCTGCAACTTTTCAAAACTTTACTATGTAACTTGCAGCAAAACTGTGAGCCTGTTGCAAGACTAGTGATGAACACAATGCTTTCAGCATTGTTTGAAGTGCTCCAAACAACTCCACCTTCTGTGCTGGAGAGTAAGCAACAAGACTGTTAAGTACAAGTTGAAGGGGACAGAGAAGAAAAGAAAGGAGGAAAAAAAAAAAAATCAGGCTGAAATACACAGGAAAACAAAGACAGAGAACTAAAAGCATATCCACCTCCAAATCTTCAACTATAACAAATTTCTGTGCCTGAACACTTCTCCCATGATAATGAGAAACAGAGTGATATCGTATATCAGGTCCATGACCGAGGGTTACAATTCCTACAAATTACTCTTTTTGATCAAATGGCATAGGTTTAGCATGTGTTGCTGATTATGCTTTATACTACTGGTGATTACTATGCAGAGTATGATACAAGACATACTTTCCTTTGTTTCAGTATAAAACTAGAAAACTGCATATTAAGAGCTACACTGAAAACAATACTAAGGTTTGAAATCCAATCACTCTTATGAAACCAGAAGTTAGCTCCTCCCCAGGTTTCTTTATGATTTATTATTATTTGGGTACACATAAGAAGCAGATTAGCAGAACATCTTTGAAGCTTTATGTCATCGAAAAAAACATAAGCATTTCCTCACTCTTTTTTTCCTTAAGGCAAATACAGAGTTTGTTTCTGAAACAGCAGGTTTATCTCCAAAATCTCTTCAAAAGTATGACTAGAGACATATAAACACCTTTAAAATTATAAATGGCACGCATCTGTAACAGTTTTTTTCAAGCAAATGTAGATGTTTCTCCATATTTCTGTAACTATTCTTCAAGAAAAAACAGATAGAGGTATTTCCAGACTCCAATAAACCCTTTCTAAGATAATGCAGTAAGAATCAACTTTTTTTAGCAGAGTATATTCCATTCTATAGCACTTTTATTCAGTGAAATTACTTAACATGAAATTAAGTCCTTAGCTTTTTGCTTTAGTACTTCTCCTGAAGATAAATGAGAATGAATGTCAAAACTATGTGTATCCACTCTCAGCTATTACAGTGTCTTTGCCTAAAACCAGAGGAAAAATACTATACTAGTAATGGCAATGAGTAAGTACATAATAAAAAGAAAAGAGAAGAGCAATGTTAAGTATCAAAACTTTAAATGGTGATACATGAGTAATCTTTATCAATTTTCTAAAATGAAAGACACCACCTCATAAAATCCCTAAAATTCTAAGCATTTCTATTGTCAGATATACTTCAAACTTCACCAGAAACCACTGTATGTATTCACAAATTATATGAAAAATCTTAAGGATCCCACTGAGCTCCTGTGCTGAAACCAAAAGTCAGAAAAAGGAAAAACATTATGAAATTTTCTTTCATGAGTACGCATAGGGCTTGTTTATACAGCTTGTCTGGCATTATTAGTGTTAGGTATCCTTTTTGTTGAAGCTATGAAAAAAAACATGAAAAGTAAATCCTCTACTGTTTAATGACAACATTTAGTCACCCCGATCATACTACTACAGAAACAAAATATTGTTTCACTGAAATTTTCTTTTAAGTGTTCATGAATCATACACAGCCACAGAACAACTTAGCAACAACAAACTCATTTATTATCTTTTCTGGAAAATTATCTGGAATAACAAGGAATGATTAATTATATAATAAATATAAATTGTCAAATACCATCAATTCCTTGCCTAATTCTGAAGCAAAAATAATTACACTTCCTCTCAATTTTTTTATTTAAAGATTAGCATTTAAGGAAACCTGCCTAAAAGAAAATCAAAAGTACTGTAAGAATTGTATTTTTTTAGTAGCATAAAACATGTTTGCATTTTGGGAAATATATACCTGAATTTTATGTATAGAACAAATGAAAAGATAGTATGCAATATTACTGATAAATGCATATCCTCAACAAGTTAAATCATGCCACAAAAAGCAGCAGCTGTTCCCTAACGGCTGTCATATTGAGAGGATGAATGTTACAGGATAACAAGCAGCATGTTCTCACATCAAAAGGAGGACAGCATGGAAGAGAGATGTTATTCAGATGAAGCGCAGCAGTGGACCAGCACCCTGCTGGGACTTCTTCTGTATTCCTGGAAAAGGACCAAGGCTTCACAGGTAAAATTTCCCCCAGCTTCCCCGTACTATTGCATCCCTTTTAAAAGCTATTATGAAGGAACAAGGGGAGCTGAAGGAGGCTGGTTATTTTCCAATAATGTTCACAAAGTTTTTGTGACAGTTACTCTTAATGAAGCATGTATACATACACCAAGCACAGTTAAGTTCTACTATGCATCTTATGCTCATCAAAGGAAGATTTCTGCCTTTTAATATGAATGAATACCAGTAAGAAAGTGATTTATAAAAGCTGACTTCCAAAAAAATGTATTAAAAAGTTAAAGAACAATATACCTTTAATTCGTTATTTTTATTGCAGAAGAAGAGGCTGTTGTAGGACTTATTTTCTTATAACTTAACAGAAAAAAAACCCCACAAAAACCTCCACACAAGAAATCCTCAACCACACAACTGCTTCTTGAAAAGCAGACAACAATTCTTCTAGTGCTTCTACAAAATGATCATGCTGAGAAAATAATTTGAAAAAAAGAGTAGCTTCTCATGTATCTCAAGTAGTTGCCTGAAGAATACTGTAATTAAGTTTCTGGAACAAACACCAGATACTAACAAGTACTTTCTGCAGAGCTTAAAAAAATTTAAAAAAAAAAAAAAATCAAGAGATGTCTGTCTTGATAAAAAATTAATGTTTTATAAAACATTCTAAAGGTATCAAATATCCAAGTAAAAAAAAAAAAAAAAAGAATCTTAAGAATTAATTGAAATAAAGAGTGCACTGCAAAAATATGTAGAATCTATACACAGAGATTGGGCTAGATAAATTCCAGAGATATTATCCAACTGGAATTATCCTGTGATCCTACTCTTATGAGGCAGAAGATCATAATTAGTTGTAATAACACATACCTTAAATTAAATTAGCATAATGATAACTATTACTCACAGAAGTGGAACAGTATAATGAAATTATAGTATAAAAACAATCTCTGAAAAAAACTCTAATAAGGATGTGATAAACTTGACTACTTGTCATGAAAGACAAGCACCATATGCATGTTAAAATTAAAATTATTCCCATGATAGCTTCACAACACAGACTGTGTTTAGATCTCAATTATGAAAGTGCTCTATCTCAGCACATCTGAAAAAGCAAAAAATGACTCTGTGGGTAAGAAATATATGTACGTTGTTAATTTTGTGAAATAACATATCTCACACTTTTTATAAAATGTTTTTGTAACTTGTGGCATGCTGCAACTAAGAAAGAAAAAACACAACTGCATATAGGAAAATTCAGAATGAGGGACAAGAAGAGTCCAGCTCCCACCTGCCTTTCAGGTAGTTGTAGAGTGATGAGGTTTCCCCTGAGTCTCCTTCAGGCTGAACAACCCCATGTTCCCTCAGTCTCTCCTCATAAGACTTTCCCTCCAGTCCCTTCACCAGTCTCATCACTCTCCTCTGGACCCACTCTAGCACCTACTTGAAGTGCAGGGCCTAGAACTGCACACATTACTGAAGGTGAGGACTCACCAGTGCTAAGTATAAGGGGGAGAATCACATCCCTAGTCCTGCTGGCCACACTATTCCTGATACAAGCCAAGATCCCATTGGCCTTCTGTGACACCTGGGCACACTGCTGACTCATGTTCAGCTGGTTGTCAACCAGTACTCCCAAGTCCCTCTCAGACAGGCTGCTCTCCAGCCACTCATCTCCCAGTCTGTAGCACTGCATGGGGTTATTGTGGCAAAAGTGTAGGACCCTGCACTTGGACATGTTGAACTTCATCCCATTGGCTTCAGCCCATCAACCCAGCTTGTCGAGGTCCCTCTGAAGTATCTCCCTGCCCTCCAGGAGATCGACACTTCCCTCCCAACTTAGTGTCATCTGCAAATTTACTAATGATAGACTCAATCCCGTCATCCAGGTCATCAATATAGATGTTGAATAGAACCAGGCTCAGTACTGAACCCCAGGGGACACCACTAGTCACCAGACACCAACTGGATGTGGCACCATTCACAACCACTCTCTGTGCTCGGTCATCCAGACAGTTTTTAACCCAGTGAAGGGTGCACCTGTGCAAGCCAGGTGCTGTCAGCTTTTCCAGGAGGATTCTGTGGGAGACTGTGTAGTCTAGGTAGACCACATCCACAGCCTTCCCCTCGTCTCTCTGGTGAGTGACCCTGTCATAGAACAAAATCAGATTGGTTAGACAGGACCTTCCCTTCCTAAACCCATGCTGACTGGGTCGTAGCCTCTGGTTGTCTTGTATGTGCTGCTCAGTGGCGCTCAGGATAACCTGTTGCATAACCTTGTCAGGCTCTGAGGTCACGCTGACAGGACTATAGTTTTCTGGATCCTCCTTCCGGCCCTTTTTGTGGATGGGTGTCACATTGACCAACCTCCAGTCATCTGGGACCTCCCCAGTCAGCCAGGACTGGTAATAAATCATGGAGAGCAGCTTAGCTATCGCTTGCGCCAGCTCCCTAAGGACCCTAGGGTGAATCCCATCTGGACCCACAGACTTGTGAGGATCTAAGTGGCACAGCAGGTCACTAACTACTTCCTCCTGGATTACAGAAGGGATATTCTACTCTCCACCCCTGCCTACCAACTCAGGGGCCCAGCTTCCCTGAGGATAATCGATTTTTGTGTTAAAGACTGAGGCAAAAAAAGTGTTAAGTCTCTCAGCCTTTTCCTTGTTTTCTGTTACTATGTTACCCTCTTCATGCAATAAGAAATTAATATTTTCCCTGTCCCTCCTTTAATTATTAATGTATTTATAGAAGCACTTTTTATTATTCTTAACAGAATTGGCCAGCGTAAAGTTCTAACTGAGCTTTTGCATCTCTAATTCTCTTTCTACATGACCTGACAACATCCTTAAATGCTTCCTGGCTCACCTGCCACTTTTTCCAAAGGTCATACACTCTTTTTTTTCCCCTGAGTTCTTGCAAAAGCTCCTTCCTCAGACAGGCTGTTTTTCTACCCTGCTGGCTTGTTTTTCAACACATAGGGACAGCCTGCTCCTGTGCCTTCAGAATTTCATTCTTAAAGTAAGCCCAGCCTTCCCAGGCCCCTTTATTTATGAGGGCTGCTTCCCAAGGAATTCTCTGAACCATCGTCCTGAATAGTCCAAAGTCAGCCCCCCAGAAGTCCAAGGTAGAGGTTTTGCTGATGGCCCTCCTAGCTTCAGCACATATGGAAAATTCTATCATATCATGGTCACTGTGGCCCAGGCAACCTCCAACCACCAAATCTTCTACCAGCCCTTCCCTGTTTGTAAACAGTAGGTCTAGCGGGGCGCTACCCCTGGTAGTGCCAGTGCCACTAACCAGCTGCAACAGGAAGTTGTCATCCATAGATTCCAGAAACCTCCTGGACTGCCGTTTTTCTGCTGTGTTGTACTTCCAGCAGACATCTGGTAAATTGAAATCCCCCACGAGAACAAGGGCTAGTGAACACGAGACATCTCCAAGTTGTTGAAAGAATACCTCATCAGCGTCTTTATCCTGACCAGGTGGCCTGTAGCAGACTCTCATCATGATATCAGCCTCATTGGCCTTCCCCTTTTTCCTTATCCATAAGCATTCCACCTCGGTATGTCCAGCATTGAATTCACAAGAATTATTCCATACACACGAACTATTCCATACAAAATCTAAATTAAAAAACCTCAGCATTGCCAAGAAGCTACTGGCATATTTCCATGCTCTTTGAGAATGGTTCTTGATGAGGAGAAAAAAAAACCCACCAACAAAAAAACACCGCCAAACCCAAACAGTTTACAAAATTATACTAGAGATTCTACTTAGTCTATTCTATCGCAAGGCTAGGAAATAGGTTGAGACCGCACCTTTGAAACAATACCGTAACTGTTATGAAAGAACTATTCAAAGACTTCACAATAAGATTACCACTATTTGAAATGAAAATGACCTAAGAATTTTCCCATTTTTCTAAGAGAACTTGGGAAACTCAGGAAAATTTCTCTAAGCAATCTCACATGTTGTCTAGAACAGAGAATCTTTGGAGAGTCTAGGAGACCAGCTGAATAAATTAATTTTGCAGATATCTAGAAATAATAATTCCAATGACTGATGTGTCACTGAAATTTGTGCTCTCAAAGCCTTCAGGAGGATATTTACATCAAATTCTTCACAAGAGCTTAAACACAAATAAATATCAACTCTCAATAATCTGAAGTATAGTTGTTCATTAAATTACAACAGTCAGATTGTTACCGAACTATTTTCTCTGCCTTAAGGTGTTCAGAATATTATAACTGAGTAAATTTTTTCTACTCTAACCATGTGATCAATTGTTTTCAAGGTAAACAGTGAGATTTCACTATCACAAAATGTCTGAAACTTAGTGTACACTGCAGTACTTACAAAGTATTGATAATTTTTTTTATTTCAAACTCTTCAAATTATTCATCTTGCCAAAATTCTTGGTTTAAAATATTTATTAAAATGTTAATAAAAGAATAATAAAAATATTTTAAAAAATTATTACTCTTACTATCTTACTGTGATGCAGCAGCATCACATATCAATCCCTCCCTCAAAGTGTGCAGTTCTGTTTGATGTGTCACCAAAGCCAGATTAGTAACATTCCGATTACTTTTTTTTTTTAAAGAAAGCTTTGCATTTGTAATTTTCCAATTTTAATTTTCAAGGCTTGTATTTCTTAATATTAGTCTAATTGCTTTATTAAATCAAACTTAATGTTGTCATAAATTCATCTTACTTCTTTCTTCTAGAGCTGTAACAGTGGTTTCACTAATATTTTAAACTCACTTACTGATAACACTCAATAAAAGAAAAACCAGAAACCCACTGAATTTGTCAGAAAATCTTCCAAAGATTTTTTTCATCTTAAGTTCAACTAAAGTCTATGGGATTTTTAGTCCTAAATCGCTTATATTCTTCTGAAAACTAACCTACTTGAAAATTACTTTTCCTTGTATGCAGAATTTTTTATTCCCTTGTTCCACTGCTGTTACTTTTTACGACACTTTCAGTACTTCTTACCGTGCCAATGCTTGGACTTTTGTGGCATGTCGCTCTTCTTGTTCTGCTACTTTCCTTCTCCAGCTGTCCACTTCCTGCCTTAATGCTGCAGAGTGCTCCATCTCTCCATCAAGCAACTTTCTCAGAGATCTGGAAGAAGGCAGCAGCCTCTGATAGAAAACTGCAAACACTACCTAGTAATTAGAGGATACTCTACAAATGACAGACTAGGTTGCCTGAATGATACCATCATCCTGAAATTTCATTATTCAATGTAATAAATTCACTTGATTTGATTATACAAAGATATGAGAATCTACAAGGAAAAAGGACACAAACAAAACAGTTACTAGTGCTTACTATTAATTTGTATTACAATCTCATCTACATGCCCAAAGCACAACCTAGTATGGTATCTACTGTAGCACCATGCAGAAAGGATTTATTATAGAAAACAGCTTATAATCAATCTAGCTTCCATGCAAATCCATACATTTTAGGAATCATCTATAAGCAATATATTTACGAGTAGGAGACAGGTAGGGGTCTTGTCTCTACCAAGAGTACTTCCATAGACCTCTGTGTAAAACCTTTGATAAGATAGTAAAGGTCAGCATGATGCATAATGGTAAAACCCAAAGCATGTTTGTCTGACAAAACCCATGAACCTGAATAGGGCTATAACTAGCAATTATGGGAATGGGAAGGATAAGAGGCAGGAAAATGGGATCAGTTGATAGTCTTGACCTTAAAAAAAAAAAGGAACCAAATTATAGGAAAATGTAAATTACCAAAATAGCCCTACCACAGCATAATAGTGTGTCTTGAATACACTTGCATTTTTATCCATCTAATGATGTGTTCCAATAGACTAAATAAATACAGTAGGTTTGATAGCATTTTTAAAACCTATTTACCATTTCTACATTTTACATCATCACGTTGCCCCAAGTGAACATAAAGACACTCAAAAATGACAACCACTTTCAGCATAATACTGTTAGCCATCCTAGCTCACATCTGCACCAAAAGCGGAAAAAAGGAAATTTTCTGCACAAACTTTGCTCATTTGGAAAGCTAGAAATCTTAAGAAACTTTTGGCTGTAAGTTTTGTTTTTGAAAAATCTACAACTGGTAAAAGCTCCAAAGATACAAAAGCTACACGTGATTCAAATTCAAGGAAAAAGTTGATCTGCAAACATTACTCTTCAGTATCAACAATTGAAGTATTAATCTTACCTTTCACAGAAAAGTAATATATATGTCAAAAGATCATACAAGGATTACGTATAGCTTTACACAAAGGACAGCTTATATTGGAGAAAAGATTTTCTTTTTTTAATTACAGTGCTTCTTGACTTAAAAGAGAAAACTACCTATTCTGTTCTTCCAGTTCATCCTTTCTACTCATCATGGCCACAATAGCTTGACGAAGTTCATCTAAAGAGAAGGGATAAAAGAAGGTTAATTTCTGTGTGTATTTTTGCTCATTTCAGATATAAAAGTCATGTACATAGTGCCACTAATTCAGCAACACCCCTAAGATGATCCCAACATCGTTTGCTATTCAGAAAAAAAAAAAAATACTCTTAATCGCATCACTTATTTGAGCAATCTTTCAAAAATTGTATTATTTAACACAATATCAGATGTAGTTATCAAATTACTCTGCATCTGGATTTAATACAAACGTTCACAAATTTGCCTGTGGCTGTAGCTGTTTTGTTTTAATCACAGATGTGTGGGCAATGCACCTTTTCACTACATGCATACTAATGAGATAGACTGTTATTTAACTTTTTTTAATTGCTTGTTTTCCTTGATATAAATTTTGACACAGGAAATATAGCTGTTTCAGAGAGACCAGAGTAGAGATAATGTCTTTGCTGTTTCATGGCATTTCTTCTCTAGCTCAGTCTTAAAGACTGTCTTTAAAGATGATGGGATTTCTGAATTTTGCAATTTCCTATGAAAAAAACTCTTTATTTCCTATAAATATTTAAAAATACGATTTATGTCATTACATCAAGAATTAAAAAAAAAAAACTGTGACAGAATTTTAGAATTTTTTGTCTTCTTTAGAATTACATTTAACAGTGATACCAGAGTAGCCAAATACCATACAGAAAAGTGTTAGAAAATCATCAGGATGAAAACATGTCCTAAACTGTATTATTTTTTTCCCATGGGAAAAAAACCAAACCAAACTAAACCACAACAAAAAATAAAAAATGGAAAAAAAAACCAAACAAAAAACAACCAAACAAAAAAACCCAGCAAAGCAGAAGCAGAGGCTTCTGCTTTTGTCCTTAATAACATTACTCACATTCAAAAACCAAAGCTGTGATTACACGGCTACAGTAATCAGTCTTCTTCAGGCTGTGCTTTTGGCAAAAAGGCCATTCCAGCCTGCCTTAACTATCATTGCTACTGCTTCCCTTATTCTGCCACTGGTGTTTATACACACAGTATCTTAAAAGGGACCGATCCAACTCAAAACTGGGGTTTTTGTTTGTTTGGTTTTTGTTTATTTCCTCTGGGCTACTTTTCAGACAAGCATTTGCCAAATGATCTTACTGTTGAGTTTAATACTGCTGCTGGCACAAGGCAGATAGCAGAAAGCACTCAGGGCAGAACAGAACACCTTTTTAGACATCCTTACGATGAGGAATAAAAGGAAAAATACCGTTTTTTGAAAGAGTAGAGTTCATATTGCACTGAACTTAACCAATGCAATTTACATAGCAGTCATTGAAAAACTTAGAATATATAATATTATATATTATAAAATATAACATTATAACATAAATGGCTTAACAAGAGCTGGGAATGTGCACTGGCAGCCCAGAAAGCCAACCATAACCAGCGCTGTATCAAAAGATGTGTGGCCAGCAGGCCAAGAGAGGTGATTCTGCCCCTCTGCTCTTGTGAGACCCCATCTGGAGTAGTGCATCCATCTCTGGAGCCCCCAACACAGGAAGGACATGGATGTAATGGAGAGGGTCTAGAGGAGAGCCACAAAGGTGATCATAAGTCTGAAGCACCTTTTCTACAAGGACAGGATGAGGCAGTTGGCTCTTTTCAGCCTGGAGGAGAGAAGGCTCCAGGGAGACCCTATAGTGTCCTTTCTGTATCTGGAGGGGGCCCACATGAAAGCTAGAGAGGGACTTTTTATAAGGGCACGTGGTGATAGGACAAGGGACAACAGTTTTAAACTAGAGCAGGGTAGATTTAGATTAAACATTAGGAAGAAGTTCTTTACTATGATGGTGGTAAGACACTGGAATGGGTTGTCCAAAGAAATTGTGGACGCCTCATCCCTGTAAGTGTTTAAGACCAGGCTGGATGAGGCTCTGAGCAACCTGGTCTAGTGGGACGTGTCCCTTCCAAAGGCAAGAGGGTTGGAACTAGATGATCTTTAAGGTCCCTTCCAACTCAAGCCATTCTTTGATATGCTGTTCTCCATTATTTTCATTACTATTTTTACAAAGATGGTCTATAATAGATTCCACTGGGTAGCATTTATTTGAGGAAGAAAAACACACACACACCAAACCCTACATTCTAAGATAATAGTTAGTTGCATTCTGAGTATTATATTTAGCTATAAAATACCAAATTTGGTGATTAGGAAACTCAAAACACTGCTACTATTCTTCTGATCATGAAGAAACACTGACACTTTGAGGGCAGATTGGAAAGGCTAAGGGTTTTGAGGGATTTTTGTCTGGGATATTTTGTGGTTTTTTTGGTGGGGTTTTGGACAAGGGAAAAATGGTAAGTGTCCTGAAAAAAATGATATATAGTGTTGTGAAAATGGACCACAATCCATCAGCCTATCTGTGACATAAAAAAACTTTTCTAAGGATGAGGAAAATAGAATAATCCAGTAAGTGTTCCAGCCTTGTACAAGTACATAACACAGTCAAAAATCATCCATAGTAAGACTTCAGTACAGTAACACTCCATAACAAAAACCAAATTTTTAAAGCTGAATTGAAAGTTCTCCTCAAGAAAGCATCAAGAGCATCATTAAAATATGAGAGTTGGTTGCTATTATTTCTTTGTGAATAAATTAAAGCCATTGCTACTCAGACAAGTTATTGTAGTGCTGGCACTGCACTTATGCTGGGGTAACTACAATAATTGCCTGTACGCGTGCTCAGTCTGTTTCAATGTGCACTGATTTATTGACATTTAAACAGTGAAGCTATTAAAAACTGTGTCCATTTTTCCAATTTTACCAGCCTATTCAAATTATAACCTTAACTTGTCTAGTAACTTAAATCTTCTTTCTCTTATTCCACCCAGAATCTTCTGCATTAGAGTTGAAATCCCATCTTTGCTCACTCCCTTTTCCAACAAACACAAGCAGAGCTTGAAAGCAAGATTCTGTTAAAGTCTATGGTTCACATCAAAGAAGAAGAAAAAAGCCTCATATAAGATGTTAAAATGCTTTTTATTTTCATTTGCCTCATTTTTTCTGAGAGGTATGGAATTGACAACACTGTAGGGATTATTAGGAAATTATTTATTAGGAAGTTTCATTATCACATGTAGAACAAAAAAATCAATGCTAAATTTAGGACCACAAATGCAAACACACTTCATACTCAGTATCTCTTGCTAATTTAACTCAACTATGGTTAGCAGTGGGGATGTGGAAGAAAGCATCAGCACATTTAGTCCATTCATTGCTATACCTATAGTACTTCCTGAAACAATGAGTATTAAGGAATTGTATTTTCATCAATTACTCTGAACAAACACAAGAACTATATCATGAACACTTCTTTAACCTCTTCATTCAAAGTAAATATAAAGTAGTCAAACACTCAGTCATGTAATTAAATAAATAAAAAGTTACCCCAAGAAAGAAAAATCGGAAACTTTTAACTTCATGATCCTGTGATGTAAGTAACCAAATAGAACTGAGAGGACACCATCCTATTTAATTCAGCCATTCATCTTTCAAAAATTGTAATTTATTATTCATACTTCCTGAAAAATTATAGCAGCATGTCAGAACAGTCACCTGGACGCAAAGTAAATCCCGTACCATACATTATGTGAGATTCGCTTCAAAACTACCAGAACTTCAAAGTTTTGTCATGTGTTATGATTGCCTCTGAGATTAGTGTATGATTGACATCTCCTTTTTTCAGAAGATTTGTGTCTCACTTATTGTGTGGATTAGAAAAAGGAATAAATTAAAAAAAAAAAAAGAGAGAGAGAGAAATCAGAGTTGTAGCAGCAACCACAAATGTGTCATTTTCTGACTTCTGGACTTCACAACCTCAGTCTTCCCCCACCTTTCTTTTTCATGTATTTATTTATTTAAATAAAACAGTGGGAGGATGGCCAAGTATAACCACTTCAGAAAACTGTCAGGGTTTATGCCCTACTTCTGAACTGCTCTGTGCTTGGTATGTTGTTTACATTCTGTACATTTACATTAATGGGAAGAGATAAACTACTGTTATTAAGGACCAACAATCAACACCAACATATCTAAAATTCAGGTGATAATCTGAGTTTTATAAAGACTGATATAACAAGATAATTAGTGAAGTCTTTCAAATAACTTAATCAAGAGATATTTTTGCAAGAACTTCTTCTAGAAAGGATTCCCATGCAAAAACCAGTAATTCTAACACAGGTCTGTCTTTATCAGTAAAAATCAAGCAATGTGCTAATTAAACCCCACTTTTTAAAACACCCAAAATTATATTTTATATTTTAAATTAATCTGTAGTGACTAATTACTAAAAAATCAAATATTTACTCTAAAACATTTTTTAATTTATTTACATACTACATGAAAAAAATCTAGCTTCTATAAAGTTTTTATAAAGTCACATTCTGAGTATGAAAGAAGACACTGTGCTTTAAGAAACACCTGTCTATTTCCCATCAGCCTCCAGAAAAGTCATAAGTTTAACCACTCTTCTGTTGTTTAGCCTAAGATAGGCTAAATTTGATTTGCAATCACCTGTTATGAAGAATAAGCTGTAAATGAAATCATCTCTCAGTGTACACAAGGTCATGCAGCACTCCTCTGCAATCCTGCAGATAGAATATCACAGTGGGATGGGAGCAGTCTACAGGAATTTTTTTTTTATTTATTTCCCTGAATGCAAATTTAAACACATATTTTCAGAAACAAATAAAACTTCCAGCAGACTAGCTGCATCTTAAACCAGAAATGTGACTTTTGAAGACATACACCCTAAGATGCCTGCATGAACATTGGCTATTAAGGCTTAATTTAGTGCTCAAAAATCTTGTCAATAAATCTTTCCGGAGGGGAGGAAGACTGGCCTGACTGCATGGAGAACTTTGGCTGGAGCTCAGTAAAAAAAGGCAAGTTTACGGCCTTTGGAAGAGGGGGCAAGCCTCTAACAAGGACTACAAAGATGTTGCGAGGCTATGCAGGGAGAAAATCAGGAGAAGCCTGAGATGCTTTAATGCCTTCTTTGCCTCAGGCTATAGCAGTAGAACCAGTTGTTCCCTAGAAACCCAGCACCCTGAGCTGGAAGACAGAGAGTGGGGGTCAGGATAAGAACTTCATAATCCAAGAAGAAATAGTCAGTGACCTGCTACACCACTAAAACATACACAAGTCTATGGGTCCAGATGGGTTACACCCAAGAGTACTGAGGGAGCTTGCACAAGTGCTCACCAAGCCTCTCTCCATCACTTACCAGCAATCCTGGCTAACTGGGGAGGTCCCAGTGGACAGAACGGTGGCAAATGTGATGTCCATCTACAAGAAAGGCTGTAAGGAGGATCTGGGAAACTACAGACCTGTCAGTCTGACCTCAGTGCTAGGGAAGGTCATGGAGCAGATCATCCTGAGTACCATTATTCACCATATACAGGACAACCAGGCAATCAGGTCCAGTCAGCATAGGTTTATGAAAGGCAGGTCCTGATTGACAAACATGATCTCCTTCTATAACAAAATGACCTGCCTAGTAGATGAGGGAAAGGCTGTGGATGTCGTCTACCTGGACATCCATAAAGCTTTTCATACTGTTTCCCACAGACTACTCATGAAAAAAACTGGCTGCTCATGGCTTGGACAAGCGTACACTATGCTGGGTAACTGGCTGGACAGCCAGGCCCAAAGAGTGGTGGTGAAGAGAGTTAAATCCAGCTGGCTTCTGGTCACAAGTGGCATTCCACAGAGCTTGGTACTGGGACCACTTCTGTTAAACATCTTTATCAATGATCTTGATGAGGAGATAGAATGCATGATCTGCTTGAGGGTAAGAAGGCTCTACAGAAGAACTTGGACAGACTGGATTTATAGGCCAAAGTCAATTGTATGAGGTTCAACAAGGCCAAGTGCCAGGTCCTGCACTTGGGCCACAACAAGCCCATGCAAGACTACAGGCTTGGGGAAGAGCAGCTGGAAAGCTGTCTGGCAGAAAGTGACCTGGGAGTACTGATTGACGAGCAGCTGTATATGAGACAGCAGTGTGCCTAGGTGGCCAAGAATGACCAAGGATGTGACTGTCCCTCTGTACTTGGCATCTGTCAGGCCATACCTTGAGTGCTGTGTTCAGTTTTGGCCACCTCAATACATGAAAAACATTGAAGTGCTAGAGCAGGTTCAGAGAAGAGCAACTAAGCTGGTGAAGGGCCTGGAGGAGAAGTCTTATGAGGAGTGGCTGAGGGAATCAAGTCTGTTTAGTCTGAGGAAAGGGAGGCTGAGGGGAGACCTTATTTGCTCTCTGCAACTACCTGAAAGGACATTGTAGACAGGCAGGCACTGGTCTCTTCTTACAAGTAACTAGTGACAGAACAAGAGGGAATGGCCTCAAGGTACAACAGGGGAGGTTTAAACTGGACATTAGAAAAAAATCTTTTCACTGAAAGGTTTGTCAGGCATTGGAATGCGCTGCCTAGGGAGACGGTTGAGTCACCATCCCTGGATGTGTTTAAAAGCTGTGTAGATGTGGTGCCTGGGGACATGGCTTAATGCTGGACTTGGTAAAGTAGGATTAATGGTGGGACTCAACGACCTTAAAGATCTTTTCCAACTTTGATTATTCTATTCTATGTCACTATTAATAGGGCAAATTTTAGTAGGAAACAAATTAGACAACACAGTGTTGGCCTTCTGATGTATAGAAGGGTCCTGGCAAAAAAAATAAAAGTCTGTACGATGATATGCATATTTTTCTCAAAGATAAAATTTATGTACCTCTTTCCACAGCTGTGCTTTCAGAGAAGTCACAAGAATTTAGAATCTGTCAGTGACTGGTAGCAACCAAGCTGACAGATCAAAAGCTATTCAGAGGACACAGAAAGTACAGAAACATACACCTTATCTACTTACACAGCCACCATAAAAATAGAATATGTAGGTTTGATTAGTCAATGAAATTATTCAGTGATTATGAAAAACTAGGGGCTTTCTCAAGAATATATATAAAAATCATGTACAATGCTACAACCTTTGCTAACCTTTGCAGTTAAGCTCAACTTTAAAAACTGAGGAAAATTATAGTGGAAAAACTAAGTTCCCAATTATTTACTAAAAATAGCCCTATAATCAAATAATCTTGTAAAGAAGAACACAAGTATTATCCTTCTAATAGGAAAGTTTTGGAAGTTCCTTTTTTTCCACAGCAAAAGCAAAATAGGCAGATTTCTGCTTGTAGGACAGATTTTTCTGGTGTAAAACAATGCTGAAAATATAATGTTCCAATGACAATAATTGGAGCAGACATAAAAGCTGCTTCTGATTTCAGTATTTGTAGTGGGTCTGGCTGAGCTGCTTTTCCCCATCCAGCCTTCCTGCTGCAGCACTGGGAGCTGGAGGGTGTTGATAACACACCCGTGTTATGACTGCCAGTGCTCACACGGCACCAAAGGCTGGGGGGGCAAGATGGGGGAGGGGATACAACTGACCTGAGCTGACCAGTGGGATATTCCATACCATATGACATCAGCTCAACTATAAAGGGAGAGGGCAGGAGGAGGATGGGAGGGCATTCTGCTTTGTCTTCCAAGCGGCTGCTTCATGTTCCTGGTGCCGTGCCAGAGTCAACCCACCACAATATTACAAGATAAATACAATTATTTTAAAACTTGAAAATAACATAATGGAATAGGTGTATAAATATAAAATTTCTGACTAACTTAATTCTTGATAAAATTGGTTATAAGACATAGCATTCTCTAAAATAGGGCAAATTTCCAAATGATGTCTAACATACACAGCAAAACTGTAACAGCATGGATTAGGATTTCTCTTGAGTAGTATTAGTATTTTTTTGAGATGTACCTGCTGCTAAGTTAACCCATACTTTACAGATGCACAGGACATAAATTCAGGAAAATCATTCAAACTGGAAGAAATTTTCAATTACAGCTTCTCATAACATAATTTTCTAGTCTGCATATCAAAAGAACTGTGAAAAGGTAAGTACTATACTAATAAATTGAAAAGGAAGCAGGAAAATATTTTTTTAAAATTCATTTCAGGCTTTGTCTTCAGAAGAAGCACAAAAATCCAGTCACTGGAGATCTCACAGCTTTTCTCATTGCACTACTACATTCCAGTTTTCCTGACTGATGAGTTAGAATTAGTTGCTACGCAACCAAGATGTAAGCTTCACCATTTAGTAATTCTTCTGCTAATTGAAATAGAGAAAAAGAGCTTCAGTGTCTGGCTTTGTTACAGCACTGAATTCTACCTGTTCAGAGAATCCACAAACATTAACAATGAACCTGAAAAAAGCATTTTTATGGAATGTGTCTGGGATCAGCTATTATAAAGGTACTAACTTATATGTATAGTCAGCTCTATTTTGATTATAATGATACTTACATTATTTACTAAGTATTCTACTAGCTTAATAGATTGTTTTGACATGCTTCCCCGCTTCTTTCCACCAAAATCTTCTCTGAAATGGGAAACTAATGATAGCGTGTATGCTTCTGTTGATCTTATAGATCATTTCATTTACAAATAGCTAAGTATCAAGAATTGAAAATCTCAAGTTTTACCTTGTATTGTATAACTGTCTGAACTACACATAAGAACTAAATGCACAACTGAAGACCAGTTGTGGCCCTTGCTGGTACTTACAAAACAATAACAATAGAGTGCAATAAAAGCAGAAAAGTTTCCCATTAAAATTCTATTACTGAAAAATAAAATTAAAATGTAAGAATGAAAGGAAATTGTAGTAATAACATAAGCAGAGAATACCGAGTGACTGAAGTATACCAGTAACTATCAACAGTATCTCCATCTACACTTTCAATTATAACATTTAAAAGTCTCAAACTAGTTTCCCACTTCATAAAGTACTTTGTAAGAAAGGATTTCTCATCTTTGTAAAGCTCATTCGTCAGACCCATACAAGAGCCTGAAACAGAACCCAGCAAAAATGCATGGTCTACCTCCTTTAATGTACGTTGACATGGATACAGTTTGAACATTAGAACATGAAATTAGAATATCTGCAGGTTTCATTCATTTTGATTTCATAAACCAATTTCAGAAAAAGAATCCTGGCTGCATCAATTCTAACTTCCCAAAAGTCATAATTTAAATTTATATACGTTTAAATTTATAAAAACAAACAGATGTACATACACACAGAGCTTTAGGAACCAGGTCATATCCACCAGTTCAGTTACAAAGCTTTCAGTACAGTGAGGAAAATAAAACCATACTGGCTTACGTGTTTACACAGTTAAGTTAAAGAACTTTGTCTTTGTTCTACAACTTTCTGTGACCAAAAGTGATTAAAGATGGGGTCAACAAACTGTCAGTGCTTCCATCAATCTATTTCTAGAGGAAAGGATAATATGACTGTCCTCCACCTTATTTCTTTACTAAGTTTCTGATTTTAAAAGCTCCTATTTGTTTAGAGCAGATTTCCCTATCAAAACCACAGACGTAGCATACATAAAAAGGTTTCAGGTTTGTTTGGATTTTATTCCAACTAGGCATTAAGGAAAACAGGCAAAGTAAGAAAGATCATAACAGAACCAACCAGTAATGTTTTCACAGCTCGCAGAGATTTAAAGATATTAATCAAATTAAATATTTTTTGTTTGTTTAACTACTCAAGCCACATCTAGTCTAAGGACTTCTCTTTCCACAGCGAACCTAATGTCATACCAGTTGCCATGAACCATTACTTGAGATCTGCCAATTCAAAAGTCCTTTTACAGCAGTCATTTCTAATGGAGTGAGCACATCAGTAATGCAGTACTGTATGCCTCTCTGAATAGATCTTACTGAAATGAAAATAAGAAGCTTCAAAGTTAACTCAATCAATCTAGATACATCAAGGAAGCACTTACTAATTGTCATGGATTCTGGCACAGTGGCTGAAGGCAACATATTTCTTGTAGTATTCAGTTCAGATGAAAAACTGACTTCCGCTCTAGT
Source organism: Todiramphus chloris collaris (assembly GCA_025345505.1). Taxonomy (NCBI): domain Eukaryota; kingdom Metazoa; phylum Chordata; class Aves; order Coraciiformes; family Alcedinidae; genus Todiramphus; species Todiramphus chloris. Next base: position 184,074 of record JANVCC010000039.1, on the reverse strand, counting down.
TATAAGAGTACAATAACATCAATAAATGAAAACAAAATCCTGAATTCAAAACTTTAGAAAAAAGCATTCCAGAAACTAGCATTGTCATCATATTCACACATATTCAATCAACTTTATGTTTATGTATCCTTTAACATATTTATTTTGAGTCTGATTTCAGAATACACACAAAAAGATCCATTTCAAAAGACCATGGAGAACACAGTAAAAAATAACATAAAAAACAACATAAAACCTATTTTCAAAACCAGGATGCTAAGTCTGCCTGTTATTTAACATGTCTACATGACTTCTTCAAGATAATTAGGAAAAGTTCAATATATGAAACTATACGAAAAGCAAAGTGTAAACTTTTTTCCTTTCCTTTCCAAATATTTGCAAAAGTACCCTGATGGTTTGTTTTCCAGTACTGAGTAACAGTAGGTAGGTAACAATAATAAGCTGGCAGCTATAGAGTGAAGATTTTTATTTGACATGTACCTGTAAGGAAGATCAGATCTTCTTGGAACGAGTTCTACTGCATGAACAACATGTTCATGCCCTTCTCCATTCTCCACGTTACCTAAAAAGTAGAATGTAGAATCATTAACTTTCTTCAGTTAACATTCTTAAAAAATAAAATAAAAACTAAACCAGAAGGAAGGTAGTTATATTTTTAACTAGAAGTACTCATCTGTACTAAAGCTTTTAAACACTTTAAATTCTTTCTCCCAGGCTGGCTTCTGCACATTCATCCTCAATGACAGCAGGATTGTAAAGTTCCTTAGGAACACAGCCATTAGTTTGGAAAAAAAATTTGTATTGCACAATTCCTAAATTATAATTCAGATGTACATTTTACATTGATAACAATGTTGCAGAGCTATGAAGATACTTCTTTATTGAAGCTGTTTTTGCAAGCCCCAGGAGTTTGACCACTGCATGGCATCTGATAGTCATTACAAACCTGTTTGTGACTTCCAGGAACAGAACACATGGTCAGTCCCCAGTATGTGAAACCTTGCAGAAGACACCTGTTCTTTATGCTTTCCAAACAGAGCACCATGATTTTGTCTGTCTCCTTATGCTTATGTACCAAACATCAGGAATCAGAGAGATGAGGTATTTTTTAAAAAGCATGGATAATATGCATCTGTCCATAGATGCACAACTGTTAGGATCAAAACATACACTTTACTGGGCCTGTCATTAGGGAAATTCAGGTGGAAAGCAACAAAAGTCACATTTTATTGATGTTTTCTGCATCTCACTATGTAAGAATTACAAAGTTACCACAAAACAATTCTAAATTATAAGCTAAAATTGCATAGAATTTAAAAAGCAGGAATTCCAGAAATGTCACAATGTCAGAACCACTATGGAGGAGGAAGTTTTATTTTTTAAGCTACAGAGTTTACTGAAGCTCAGTTCCTAAAATACATACTCCATTTTTGTTCCAAGCAACTAAATTTTGTCTTTAGGTACATGGAGATATGATAGACCCTGACACATCCCTGAAGTACTGCAACAGACTAAAACTGAAAACACATACACCACTATAGATAATGCTGTAATCTATTTCAAATAGATATTTCTTGTTATTTACCTGTATTAAGGCCTATAAATCAAAATATTGGGCTAAACTATACATTTTACAAGAGCTCAGTAAGCATATTTTCACAGAAATGTTTTTATCATAACAATATGCTTGCCAGTTACTGGGCTGAACTGCCCCAAGTAAAAGCTAACATAAAATCCTTCTGATAGCATACATCCAGGAAAAGTGTGGCTTCCAAAATCAAGCAACTGCCTAAGGCACCTTTCAACCTCATCAATTTGTCATTATGGCTGGGGGGAGGCCGACCATATCCATGTGTATTAATTCTCCCTAAATGGTTGACATTTGGGTTACAGGATGGGCCTTTTAGTGAAGATTGCCTGCACACTCTGTCAGTTCGGGACTGATCAGATGGGCCCACTGACAGCATGGAAAGTTGTAATCAGGAAATGAGACAACAGAATCTGTGTTGCTGTTTCTTGTAACTGATGAAGATTCTTTTCACCAGTACAATGATGTATTGTTCTGGCTTGCATAATGGATTATAGGGCTTACCTATGGATCTGAATGGGACTGACCTTGATAATCACTATTAGTGATTATCAATACCTGAGCATTGTCTTCAAAACTGTTGAAGCAGGATTAAACAAGGGTCTTTGGTATGTCCTCAACAAAAGTAAGCCCATTACACTTTCTGTCCTCTGGTCACCTCTCTCCAGTGCTAAGTCTTGGCTTGGTCTCCCAACTTTTGATTTCAGCTACAAACTTTTTCTAACAGTTTTTGTATAAAATTTAAGAGAACACTAGGCCACAAACTACAAAATATTTTCTAAGTCCATTCCTTCATAAACTGAAAAATGAAGCAGCACAACAACAAAAGAAAATGTACTTTCTATCTTTTTTGAACCACTGTGTCCTGTTTGAGTGAGAACAGAATTAATTCTGTTCAGTAATTTTACTTTTCAGCTCAGTTCTTCTAACTAACTGCACTTTCTGAAGTTAGCAGCCTGTTCTCACAGACAGTGTCTGCTTCTAGCAGTGATAACACCTCATGTTTAGAGTTACTACCAAGGATTGGTGTGCAGACTAAGGCCACTGCTGGATCTTGTGTACCACACTGGGGGGTGCAGAAAGTGAAAGGCTGCACCTGCAGGGAGGAGCGGACAGGACAGGTGACCCTAAACTGACCAACGAGGGATTCCATCCCATTCTATCCCATTCTGTCCCATAGAGCTAAGGGATCCGAGGGGTCTCTGAGCTCTTCTTCCCTCTTGGACTGCTTTGCCAGCTTTGCTTGGCTCGGCTCAGGTCCTCTTTTGGTTCCTTCCTCGGAGCACACAAGGAGGACTCTGTCCCTTCTGCCTTCGATCCCAGTCTGTGTGTTCCTGAACCCAGTACCAGAATCCAGCTCCTGAACACAGCTCCTGTCTGCTGCGGGGCCCAGTCTGGGACTCCCCCGGTGCCTGCACAGCATCAGTGGTGACGGTGATGTAATTACCATCAGGGGGTGTGGATTTGATACTGGTTTTGTATATATTTGTATATATTCCATTTTTATTATTATTAATTTCATTTTCATTAAAGATGTTCCAGTTTCCTTTTCTAATCGCTAAGTCTCTCTCCCTTATTCCCTTTCTCTTCCCCTTAGGGGAGGGAGGGGGGTTAACAGAGAGCATATGTTACAGGTCTAAGGAGTCCAGCAAGGAGCTGGACATCTCTATAGGATGGACAACTCTATAGGAGTCCAGCAAGGATGGACATACTTCAAGAGAATAGTCTTAAAGGCACAGGAGCAGGCTATCCCTACCTGCTGAAAAACAAACAGGCAGGGAAAGAGACCAGCCTGGCTAATTAGGGACCTTTGGTTAGACCTCAAAAACAAAAGGAGAGCCTATAACCTTTGGAAGAGAAGACAGGTCTCTTAAGTAGACTATAAGGATGTTGTGAAGAAATGCAGGGAGAAGATTAGGAGGGCCAAAGCACAGCTTGAGCTTAACCTTGCTAAGGCTGTTAAGGATAATAAAAAATGTTTCTATAAATACATTAACAACAAAAGGAGAATTAGGGAAAATCTCCATCATTTATTGGATGCAGAGGGAAACTTAGTAACAAAGGACGAGGGGAAGGTTGAGGTGCTTAATGCCTACTTTGCCTCAGTCTTCAGTAGTGGAACGAGTTATACCCTGGACATCCAGCCTCATAAGCTGTGTGACAGGGAGGGAAAGCAGAATGAGGTTATCATGATTAAAGAGGAGGTGGTCAGGGACCTTCTACGCCACTTGGATGCACACAAATCTATGGGACCAGATGGGTTACACCCCAGGGTGCTGAAAGAGCTGGCAGATGTGCTCGCCAAGCCGCTTTCCATTATTTATCTGAAGTCTTGGCTAACTGGGGAGGTCCCAATGGACCGGAGGTTAATGTGACTCCCATCTACAAGAAAGGCAGAAAGGAGGATCCAAGTAACTACAGACCTGTCAGTCTGACCTCGGTACCAGGGAAGGTCACAGAACAGATCATCGTGAGTGCTCTTACAAGTTGTATAGAGGTCAACCAGTGGATCAGGGCAAGTCAGCATGAGTTTAGGAAAGGCAAATCTTGCCTGATGAACCTGATCTCCTTCTATGACAAGATGACCCGACTATTGGACGAGGAAAAGGCTGTGGATGTGGTCTACCTGGACTTCCGGAAGGCTTTTGACACTGTTCCCCATAGATTTCTAATGGAAAAACTGGCTGCTCATGACCTGGATGAGAATACGATCTGTTGGACGTATGGGCCCAGAGAGTAGTGGCCAATGGTACTAAACCCAGCTGGTGGCAGGTCACAAGTGGCATTCCTCAGGGCTCAGTGCTGGGGCCATTTCTATTTAACATCTTTATTGATGATCTTGATGAAGACATAGAGTCTACCATCAGTAAATTTGCAGATGACACCAAGTTAGGCAGGTGTGTCGATCTGCATGAGGATAGAGAGGCTCTCCAGAGAGACTTAGATAGACTGGATCTCTGGGCCACTGTTAGTGGTATGAGTTTCAACAAGGCCAAGTGCCAGGTCCTGCACTTGGGCTGCAATAACCCCATGCAAAGCTACAAGCTTCGGGAAGTGTGGTTGGAGAGCTGTCTGGCGGAGAGGGATCTGGGGGTTATAATAGACAAGCAAATGAATATGAGCAAGCAGTGTGCCCAAATAGCAAAGAAGGCCAACAGCATCCTGGCCTGTATTAGAAATAGTGTGACTAGCAGAAGTAGGGAGGTTACTGTCCCCCTGTACTCACCACTGGTGAGGCCTCACCTGGAGTACTGTGTCCAGTTTTGGGCAGCTCAGTACAAGAGAGATATTGAGGTGTTGGAGCAGGTGCAGAGGAGGGCAACAAAGCTGGCCAAGGGACTGGAGAATAGATCATATGAGGATCGTTTGAAGGAGCTGGGCCTGTTTAGTTTGAGGAAGAGGAGGATGAGGGGAGACCTCATCACTCTCTACAACTACCTGAAAGGACATTGTAGAGAGGCTGGTGCTGGTCTCTTCTCTCAGGTAATTAGTGACAGAACCAGAGGGAACGGCCTAAAGCTGAAACAAGGTAGGTTTAGACTGGACATTAGGAAAAAATTCTTCACTGAAAGGGTGGTGAAATATTGGAATGGGCTGCCCAGGGAGGTGGTTGAGTCACCATCCCTGGATGTGTTTAAACATCGCTTGGATGTGGTGTTGGGGGATATGATCTAGGGGTGAACTTGTAGAGTAGGGCTAATGGTTGGACATGATGATCCCAAGGGTCTTTTCCAAAATGAGTGATTCTGTGATTCTGTGATAAGGGGCTGCCCTGACCCTAAACCGTGACACACTGGCATTTCGTAAGAGGTACATGTCTTAAAACACAGCAGAGGACAGTAGAGCATTATTATACAATTCACATTTTTTAATCAACAAACCTACATAACTGAATTGTACTTTTTCACAATGGCCCTTAGTTAAGAGTCCATTTAAACTCTTAGCACATACAATGTATATACAGAAAATAGGAAATATTTTATAATTAAACACTATTTGAATGCCACTGAGAAGTTTTTAAGTGGTCACATACCCGAAGCTTATAACATCAATGTTTTATAAACAGCTACCAAATATTAACTTGGAGTGGGGGGTGCGCATGTCAAAGCTTTTTGTTTGTTTTTGGTACCAATGCAGATACTGGAAAAGCATCAGGGTCTTTTCCATAACTTTGATAATTTTCATTGTGGCCTTCAAGATCTTATCCACACGGTCCACATAATTCTTGAAGTGCAGTACCCACAACTGCATAAAATTCTGCAGCTGAGGACCAATCGGGGCCAACTGAACATAAATTTACAAATGACACTTTCATTTTTCATATCCATATGGTGTGCTTTTACTGTAGAAGCACGGCACTGCTAATTCACTGTCAGCCTGTGACACACTATAGTGGGTGTCCTGCAGAAAAAAACTTGAGGATACTGACAGATGAAAAGTCACGTATGAGCCAGCAACTGGTGCTTGCAGCCCAGGAAGCTGACCTTATCCTGGGCTGCATAAAGCAAAGCACAGCAAGCAGGTTCAGGGAGATGATTCTCCCCTTCTGTATTGCTTCTGTGAGATGCCACCTTGAGTACTGTATGCAGCTCTGGGGTCCACAGTACAAGAAAGGCATGGACCTGTTAGAATGGGTCCAGAGAAGGGCCACAAAAATTGCTCAGAGTGACAGAACACTTCTTCTCTGAAGAAGGAGTTTGGATTGTTCATCCTGAAGAAGAGGAGGCTCCAGGGAGACCTTATTGCGGTCTTTCAATATATAGAGGGCTTTAAGAAAGATGAGAGACTTTTTGTCATGGCCTGCAGTGACAGGACAAGGGGCAACAGTTTTAGACTGAAAGAGGGAAGGCTTAGACTGGATACGAGGACAAAATTTTTTTACGATGAAGGTGGTGAGACAAAGGAACAGGTTGCCCAAAAAAGTTGTGGATACCCCATTACTGGAATTGTTCAAGGACAGGTTGGATGGGGCTTTGAGTAACATAACCTAGTGGAAGGTGTCCTTGCCCACAGCATTGAGGTTGGAATAGATGTTCTTCAAAGATCTCCTCCAACCCAAACCATCCTATGATTCTACAATTCCCCTATCCATTTCTGAAGCAGTGTGTCCTATTGAATCTTTCCTCACCCTGTATATAAACAGATAACAGCTTCTATTGAACTGCATACAATAATCAATACTTTCTCCAATCTGTTAAGATGAATTTTAATTCAAATTCTGAAACGCACTTGCAGATTCTTCCAGCTTAGTGATATCTAGAAAATGAATAAGGATACTTTCTACTCAACCATCTTAAACATTAATAAAATACCATACAAGACTACAGCTTAAGCCCAACAAAACTCTGGTGTATTTTGACAATTGATAAATCCTCCTCAACTAAATACTGACTCAAATGGAGAGCTCCAATTCAGATACAGAATGAATTTTAATTGAACTTCCCATCCTAGTTGTACTCCTATATCCTTATAGGAATACAACTCCTATATCACTAAGGAATTAGAGTTCTCCTATATCCTTACAATCTCACTATTTCTTAAAATTGTCCCATGTTAGAAATTCTGTTATGAAGTTTGATGGAATTCAGCAAATTAAAATACCTACCTGTTTGGGAGTAAGATCCAACGGCACTGACAGGAAATAGAACATCTGAGTCATCATTCAGGACCTGCAGAGGAGTCCAACTGCCTATGTGAGAACTGCATGTGCCTATTTTATGAAGCCTAGATTTAAAACAAACAAAACAATCAACCAATCTATTTGTACAGCCAGTATTCATATTCACAATATTTCTTTCAGACGCATCACTGCAACAAAAATCTTTATTTCAATCTGCCTGCCAATTTCTTGGTTCAGACATACATAGAATCCACTAAAGAGCAGACCATTCTTGGGGAAGAGTTCCTGGAAAGCTGCCCAGTAGAAAAGGATCCGGGGGTGCTGGAGGACAGCCAGCTGAACATGAGACAGAAGTGTGATGGCAAGAAGGCAAATAGCATCCTGGCCTGTATCAAAAAGAGTGTGTCCAGAATGAGTAGAGAAGTGACCATGCTCCTGTACTCAGCACTGGTGGGGCTGCAGCTTGAGTACTGTTTCCAATTTTGGGCACCACAGTATTAAAAAGAACATTGAGGTTCTGGAGCAGGTTCAGAGAAGGGCAACAAAGGTGGTGAGGGGTCTGGAGAAAATGTTTTATGAGGAGAACCTGAGGGACCTAAGATTGTTTAGCCTAGAGAAGAGAAGGCTGAGAGGAGACCCCTTACTGCTCTCTACAACTACCTGAACAGAGGTTGTAGTGAGGTGGGTGTTGGTCTCTTCTCCCAGGTAATTAGGGATGAGAGGAAATGTGCTGAAGTTATGTGAAGGGAAGGTTTAGGTTGGATATTAGGAAAAAATTCTTTACTGAGAAAGTGGTTAGGCTTTGGAACAGGCTACCCAGGGAGGTGGTGAAATCACCATGCCTGAAGGTGTTAAAAAAATCTGTGTATGTGGAACTTCAGGACATGGTTTCGTGGTCATGATAATGTTTAGTAGATGGTTGGACTCGGTCTTGAAAGTCATTTACAACCTTAATGATTCTATGATTCCAAAGCAGATAAGAAAAGCAGTTCTTGCCTCTTTTTCTCCAAAGGGATTTCTGTGTCAGATATAAAGAGGGCATATTAGTATCTAAAATTATTATTTTTCTCTCTGTTTTGTCTTGCTTAACTAACTACTTTGATGATAACAGGTTTATTCTGTTTAAATTACTGTAAAGTCATAATAGAGTTGATATCATACTAAAAATAAGGAAATATCAAATAGGTCAGAATTATAAATTATAGTCTGGCCATATCATGCAACAATTTCAACAACTGAGATCTTCAAGGAGAACAAGTATGAAATCTCAAAATTTGAGGTTTCAGTGGAACTCAAAGGCAAAATACTAACAGCATAGTGGACGAAATAGTTTCCTGTAGTTCAGTTACTTAGATAAATTTGCTAGTACCCATAAAGGAAGCAGGGTGGGAGGGGAGCATCAAACATTTACCACTGGTTCCTGCAACATTACTTACTTTTCAGAAGCTTCAGTTTCACCTTCTGTGCCTTTATTTCCTAATGTTTTTCCATATAGTTCATCCTCATCTGCATCTTCGCCATCAATGCTCTTCACATCAAGTTTCTGGTACTCATACTCTCCATTCATGAAAACTGAATTGCTCTTCCACAAATGGTTACTTTCATTCCCATTCAATTTTTTTCTGAGAGTGCTTTCAGATGAGGATAATAAAAAAACTGAAGACCTGTCTACTCTCTCCTCTGAACTTTCTTCTGTAATCAGAGCCTTCATGACATCCCCCAGATTTTGTTCATCTTCCTTTTCATCAAATGAGATAATATTTGTCACTCTCTTCTTCTTTTTTCGATCTTTTTTATATTTCAAATCTAGTAGCAACAGAAAGGTTTACAAAGTTCAGAAATGAGAAACAATGTAACACGCTTTTTTTTTCCCTTAAAAGAACTCATGTACTAAATGAGTTTAGTGAAAAAAAAATACCACTTAGATCTACAAGGCATTTCATTATCTTTCCATACACATGACCTTTAAAATCTTTAACTAACTTTTTTCACATGCCTTACATAATACAACTACTAGAACATATTTTGGAGGTGAATTCATAATAGTATTCGATTGGAACTGAAAAAAAAAAAATGTTCAACCAACTTAAAAAATAAAATTTAAAATAAAAGCCTTCCCATCACTTTCTCCACAGAATATGGTGTATAATAGTGTATATTGCAGAGTACATCTATACAACAGAAAAAAACGTGAAAGAATTCTGGGGAGAAAAAATGTAAAAGAATAAATTCACAGCACATATAAAACCCAAAAATTGCAATGAAATAACGTTAGTTTTGTCTGTATTCTGGGAATTGAGTAGCCAGTTCTCAGACAAAGAAGTTAAACTTGCTCCCTCCCTCAGCTAATTAGCTCTAAAAACAAACGGAAATCCTCTGTGATTGCATCATAGCTATGCTGTAACAGCACTTATTTTTAAATTATTACCTATTCTCTCTGATTCCAATGTGCACATGACACTAAATGATCTTGCAAAGCTGAAGCACTCTAAAAAATACTGGCAATTTACTCATCAAGGTAACTCACATTGGGACTAAACTGTTTTGTCTAATTCAACTCCATCTGCTATATATCCTCAAAACACATTAACAGATTTTTAACAGTAAGAGGATGTTAAACTCCATTCTGGATGCAAACTGAATTCCAGCAAAGAACATAGTCTTTAATAGAAACATCTGACTTGCTCTAACATTCAACATATAATGGCAATTGAACAAACCCACACTTTTACTGTAAACTGTACATTATATGTACTGTACACATAATGTACATTATGTTAGAGTCATGCAGCATGTGGTCAATTATTCTGTTAGTTCATCTTGCAAGCCTATTCTATACTAACCAAGCTAACCTAAGTCAAGTATCACCTACTATTTAATGTCATTTCAAGTGCTAAACAACAAAAACTTTACCAGAAATTTGTTTTGAAAATTGTATTTTGAGAAAAAGTCCCTTTTTAAGATCAATAAAAACTAATTTTCTTAACTTCTATTCCTAACAGACAGCACTCACATGTAGATTTTTTTCCACTTTCTCATAATGAAAACAATTTACAGCCTAAACTCAAACCTTGTTTCCTAATTAAAAAACACAGAAATCCTAAAATCTTCCTGCTGTTTTGTACAAAGCAAAAGCTTTACAAAGCAAAACTCAGAGCGCAACTTCTGTAAAAAAAAAAAAGATTGCAAAATATTCCTTTGCAGTTTTTGGAACTGAAAAATGTATGAGTATCACATTTTGCTTGATTGATTTTAAATTGCAAGAGATTAAGACTTTAGGTCTTTATTAGTAAATAACAAACTGGTTGCAACACTAACACTTTTAAAGGTAAAAAGACAATATGAGTAAATTTTCATCTGTGATAATTTCCTATTTCATAAAGGAATTTAGACTGTAAACAAGGGTGCTGCTTGAAGAAGACTCCAGGCTAAGATTCTTATCTGATATATAACAACAGATATATGGCAGTGTATTTCTGACTGATAAAGTGACAAAAGGCACATATTAAACATGTAAAATCATTACATCAGAATCTGCAAGGCATACTCTTATGAATAAGAAACTGAAATTCAGGTCGCAAGCACAGCACTTGAGCAGTAAGATAGTATCCCTCTCACATTGATACAAGAACGCTAAAACACACATATATCATCTGTTATTCACACTAGTATTTCTAAAATATTTCATACATTTTATTTCACACTCAGCTAGTTTGTATGTGAAGTGCACTTATTTATAAGGTTTTTGTTCTATAGAAGTACATTAAGTTTAATTGAAAAAGTTATTTAAATGCAACTGAATATTTTATGATTTTCAGAATTACACTAACATTGCAAAAATGCTTACCAGCATTTACATTCTTTGAGAGAACAGGAAGTAGGTCAGTGTCTTGATCAGGTTTTATTAGAATTGAGACAGCAGATGATGCAGTTATCTCTCTAAGAAGGCTGCTAACACCCTGAGTGGATTCTCTCAATAATGAGGTTACATTTTGCGTCGATTCCTTTAATAAATCAGACACAGTGGGTGTGCATTTGCTCTGCCCATTTAAGTCCTTATTATCAATGTTGATTGCAAAAAGAATGGAGTTCAGACCTTCAGATGAAAGGGGAAAAAAATATCAAAAACCCACTGTATGCTTCATACAAAAGTTACAAAAATAGAACCTATGGATTAACAAAGCTATGACATGTAAAACATTTTCCCCTTAAAATTTTCCACAGTTCTCCCTGCATGAATTCTTATTCTTTCACGTACTGTTCATTCTTTTTAGATGATATTCAAGCTGATGAAATTAGTTCTGAATTTATCTTGATGGCTATTCAGTTGTGCATTACATAAACACTAAGTATTGTGAACTCATTAGTTTATAAAAGTTTATTTAAATTTCACTGCAACTTTATGATCTGTTGGTTCCTATATTCTACTAACAAAAACTCCCGTGAACCCTATCTTGCAGAACAAAGCATGTGACAATGAGTCTGAGAAAAGGGGTGTTAATCACTTCTGTGGTCACATTCCAGAAAAGTAAACTATCTGTCATCAGTCCTTACTCTTACTCTCCTTCCATGTATTTACCTGTAATTTGGGCCTTACTGTAGAAGTATATCATTGCTCTCTTGTAGACAGGAATTTGTTTTCACTATAAATTGTGCTAGCTTTTTAAAAAAAACTAGCCTTGACTGATGAAGAGTTAAAAAATTTATGTGAATGACATTTGAACTGTAGGAAGGCCAGATCCAGTTCAGCAGTTCAGAGCATAAATAGGCATAATACCTTCAATATTGCACCCTGAACGTGCATCTGACATATATTCTCCACATAAGCAAGGAGGGTGTTAGAGAAGCTATTGACAACCAGAAACATATATAACATTCCAAAATGAGGCAGTTTTCCAAGAACAGAAGCATTTAAGAGAAGATCTTACCAGCTGCCATCATAGGGATCATACTAGAATGTTCTTCATCCATCATAAAAGACCAGTCTTCATAGAAGACACTATAATTTGAAAGGAAAAAAATAAAAAAGAAAAATAATATGCAGTCCTATATTAACATACATTCCACTTCTAAAAGATAGGAAAACTCTGAAAAATAAGTATGAGTACACTAATGGATCAAATTATATGTCACAGTAACTCCCCAGATCCCTGAGATATATCAAACTGGATGAACAGCTATCAAAGACATGCTAAATAGCATTTTTGTCTGCAGTTTTGGCTTTGCATTTTTTTAGGGGAAAAAAGCCACTTGGGGCAAGAAAATAGTCACAATATTTCTCTAGATCTATTGCTATACTGCATGCATAAGTTTTTTAATAACTCTATTTGACTGTAATTGCCAAGCCATTATATCAAATATCATAATACATGAATACAAGCAAAAAGATCCACTTCATCTTGAGGAACTTCATCTAGTGGAAGATGTCCCTGCTCATGGCAGTAGGGTTGGACTAGACAATCTTTACAGGTCCCTTCTAACCCAAATAGCTCTATTATTCTATGATTTGGTGACCTGGTTCAATATCTAAAGCCACGCCAGTTATCCTGCATAGTTAAGACTTAACGAGGAATTTGGATGCAAGGCAAAAAACAGTTAACATGAATTTCACTGGAAACACATGAATTGAATTGTTCTAAGTCTAGTTCTTTTTAGTAGCAAGATGCTGTTATTTTTATTATCAGCATTCAGTTATGAAAAAATAGATAGATAGATAGATAGATAACCCTCAACCTATATTAAACAATTTTGTCAGATTCATTTAAACATTTCCAAAACATGTAAGAATGGGGGATGTAAACTGATTCTGTAAGTACCACTTGAGTCTGAATAATATTTCAATCTTAAACATTCTAGAATAAGCCTTTTTAGAAATATTTCATGTACGATTAATAGAATATTGATAATTCTGAAACTGTGCAAGAATTGTTACAAGCATGGGAATAACTAATGATACACAAATACAATGTTTTTTAGATTTTTTCCTTTTCTGTTTCATTTGTCTTTATTGGATTTCATATCAAAATCTGTCTTGCAAGAAAGCTACAGGACTGGAACAGACTGAAAATTACAAGGAGGTACTCATAAACTCAGTTACAGCAATAACCTTGTCCAGTACAACCACTAATTGATGCAAATGGAAAGAATGCATTTCTGCTGAATTCACTGGACTTAATAAAATTCAACAGTTATTGACAAAAGAGAAAATACCCCAAATTTTCAAAAAGAAAAGGAGCTGAAGTTGTACAAGGAAAAAGGTAGGACTCAGTTAAGCACAAACTTCAGTGCATTTTGCACATCCATTTATTATTAAAGTTATTATTACAGTTGAGTTTGTTGGTTAGTTGTTTATTTATTTCAAACTCAATACTTCATCTGTTAATTAATTTCTTGCACTACAAAGATAACAAATACAGTACCTGAGCCGATTCTTATCTGCAAGCAGCATATGAACGTATCTTTCCAGGGAATGTTCATTTAAAGCACAGCGCAACCAAGCCCGGCCTCTACCAATATCTGTAGTAATTGTCTTCAGAGAGTAAAAGCGCTGCAGTTCATGTTTATTCAGAACTTCTTTCACATAATACCAAAACACTGGCTCTGGAATATTAAAAAAAAAAAAAAAAATTAAATTAAATCCACCAAAAACCTAAGTTTATATACGAATGCATTTACATGCAATTTAATAAAACAAGCTGGTAACGGTATGCAACTCTGAACAAAGGTGAATCATTTACCATCTTCATATAACTCTCCAGTTAAATAGGTTATTCCTACAGAACTTGGGCTATTTAAGCTCTTAGAACTTTTCAGTTTATTGAAAAAGCCAAACACACACATTAAAGGATTACATCTTACATTTTTAAATAGAATTCACATTCATAAGCATCTTTAAGCTAGTATTTCATACAACGGGTTCACTTGTTCAGCTGGGAATAAACTATGCAAAGGAAAAATATTCTTTACAACTCTGTCTTATTGCTGATTGTGAAATGTTAGAAGCTAGGTCCAAAGGAATGGGTAGCTCCAGAATTTGCAGACGTGCAAATGACAAATTTATGTTGCTACAAAAAACAGAGGTGTTACACTTGAAAGGCAACAATATCCCTTTACACTAAAATAGTTTCCCTGCCCTGTTCACAAATATTGGTTAAAATTATGTTTTGCAGTTGACTCAAATTTCTCAAATGGAGGTAACAAAAATCTGCATCAGTAATTGTAAATGTAAAATAAACCACCTGCTATTTTATGTATTCCTGTTTCTTAATTGAATAAGAACAATTATTACAATTATTATTACAATAATTATTACAATTATTACAAATAAGAACAATTATTACAATTCACCTCTTATATTTTCTCAGGGCGAAAAGAACAACCAAACATTAGATATTTCATCTGTAAACACTGAATCATTACTAGATGGCACAGTCTGGCAACCATTAGCCATTAATGTTGTATCAAATACATATTGCTTGAAAGTATCTTAAAACATATCATTAACAAAAACATTCCTGTGTCTTTGATTTGTTATAAATCAAATTGTTCAAGTAACTAGAACAGTTTGAAAGCTGGTGATCTATACAGTCAATAACATACTAAGATACTGAATTTAAGGAAAACAGTATATTTTTCTCAATGTCCATTGAGAAGGAAAAAAAAATCTCTTCTTAGTCACTGTACAGCATTCAATTTGCTGCAAGGCAGACACCTTTTTTTTCTTGAATATATTGCTTAAGCTTAAGGAGTAAAAACTATGTTTTCTTCCTTCTTCTATTCCCCAACTATATGTAACTTCTGTCACTTTCTCCTCCTCTCTACATCATCTCACTGACAAGCCCCCAAATACGACATGCATACACACAAACATATAGCTAAATTGTTACTAAAATCACAAGTATCACAGATGCACCTTTGTACATCTGACCATTAAAACACAGAAACAAAAATTTCATACACCCTTGACATTACTAACCAACAAGAGAGTAATTATAAGAATTATACATGTCTTCAAATCTAAAGACTCTGTTTGCATGAATGAGAGGGCATAACAGGGGAGAACATTCTCTGCATCTCAGTTGCAAGCTAAGGGGGATAAAAAGCAGATAACCAAATTACTGCCCATTAAAGAGAAGGAAACTACCCAGAGGCTGAAAGAGACCACAGAGTATCTGTGGAAGATTTCCAAACACCAAAATTTCTAAAGAAACGTGGTATTAAAGTTAACCTAGGTTTAAGAAAGCAATAATAATTTTCACTTGGTTCACTAAGTGTTAAGTATATTACCAATAGTATGAAGTTTGGTGCATAGCTTAAAACTTCCTTTACCAATTATATCACTTGCACATATCTACTGTTTAAAATAGAATAGTTATGATTTACAAATTACCTGTTTCAGTTTTACTGGAGAAACCTGCTGCCTGTTTGATCGCTGCTGCTGTTAGTGCTAACCCTCGGCACCTCCGCAGACCATGCTGTAACACAGCTTCAAACTGGGCACACAAACAAGTGACTCTGCAACAGAATTTTTAAAGAAATCATGTGAAAAGAACAATCAACTATTTTACCCAAGAGCACATTTATTCCAAATCTCTGAACAGAGAATCTAAAGGTGAACCGTTGTCTTATACATAGTGAAAACCCCTTGTATACACTAATCTCTATTTGCAAATGGTGTAATTATACAAGTATATAAGTATTAAACGGTCAACAGATCATTAACTTCTTCACAAAAGACAAAAGTCAGACTTCCAGTATTTAAGAAGAAGGATGAAAAAAACCCAATTTTATTTAATCCTGGTGTTTTATTATCCAAGATTCTTCTAGAATATAGATTCTGAGAAAGACTCAAAAGGACATAAAAAGCACTGCAACTTCTGTCCACGAGTAAACGTCTTAAAAGCCACTGAAATAAAT
Source organism: Todiramphus chloris collaris (assembly GCA_025345505.1). Lineage (NCBI taxonomy): Eukaryota > Metazoa > Chordata > Aves > Coraciiformes > Alcedinidae > Todiramphus > Todiramphus chloris. Next base: position 167,950 of record JANVCC010000039.1, on the reverse strand, counting down.
ATGCTATATCCAACAACAAATGAAACTAATAGGAATTAAATGCCATTTTTTGACATTCATTAATAAAAGGGACAACTTTTTGTACAGAAAAAGAAGAAAAACAACATTAAAACATGTCAGGAATAAGAAAAAATAATGACTGTGTTAAACACACTTGACTCTTAAATGTAAGGCTTCACAAAACCCAGGTGTATTGGTAATAAATGTGAGTTCATTTCAAAAGGAGTTTTACTGAGGATAAATTCATCCAATTTCATATTCAGACTCAGAATTCAATGCTTTGTCATGAACTCTACAGCCACTTAAAACACTTGTAACTCCACACAGAATGTTCTTCATTAACCTGTTGAACTTGTAACAAGATGAAATACGCAGAGTCCCATGTCAGTGTCTGTAAATAAATGGAACTGAGGGATTTTTGAGCATGTCAGGGATTGTGTGACATATGTTTTATGTCATTATGATATATAATCTAAGCATGTGAAAAGTTTCTTAAACTAATTTACCTGCTATCAGAGTCTGAAGCAATTTCTTTTCTTCCTCCAAATCGTATTTGACACTGCGATAAACACATTTTAAGAAATTTTTGTTACACTAACAAACTCAGTATTCTGAAATATTTAAGTTATAACAAAAAGGGATGCAGTACAAAATAAAGCATTGGCAAATACAGTCTGCAATCATAAAGGACTTCACAGCATCAAATTCACTAATGGACTACTCGTGCAGTTCAAATACATTCTTGCTAGCCAGAATCTGCAGGTCCCTCAATAAATTTAAAACTGAGTAAAAATTACTACCTTTGTGTATTAAATGTACATCCATAAATACAAACATTGCTCCTATTCATCTCAGTGCAGCAGTTACAAAAGAATCATTCTTTATAAAACTTCATTGTCTTATTTTTGAGGCAGTCTTTTGCTTCCCAAGCTCTCCTAAATTGAATCCAGTCTATGAAATTCTACTTGGTGAACCTCATATTGATGCAAGATGCATGCATACATAAATAAATCCCACCTTTACCTGTATTTTAAGTATTCACTAAATTCCTAGTGCAAAGAAAAAAAGCTGCTACTGTAAAGTGTTAACCAGTTTAGACTTTGCAGTACGCTCCAATTTAGTTCAGTCATATAAATATATATATTTGTAATATTTATATTATATATATTCTATATTATTACATATATTTAAAAGATATACAGTAATACTACAGTTATAATCTGTCAATAACAATAAGTTTAAACAAATACTGCGTAATAGTTGTTTGCTACCAGACACAAAAACTCAGTTATACTGTGTGAAAGACAGGATTTCTTCTTTGGCTGTTAAAGAGGAAAAAAAGGGCAAAGACAGTTCCTGCTAGAACTGACAACTCAGAGTAAGTGTACTGTGGAAATAGGTACTGGATTTCTCACCTGTTTAACTGCATCCAGTAGTCGTTCTAGAAGAAACTGTCTTTTAGTGTCATTGTTCTGTGAACCTGAAATTCAACAAAATGGTAACATTTTAAAATAGTTTTTTAAGAAAAATACATTCAGGCCAAAACCAGAGTCCCGAGAACTTTCTTCCCATGCCAATTATTCCATGTTTTTTGTAAATAAAATGATGCAGTCTGTTTTGAGGTTTTGAGTACCCTTTCTGTAATACGAAGGAATACTGTTTGAAATATCATCTAGAGTCTTATTTCAGTAACACTTTGATTTTGTGACTATTGCAATAAAAAAGGAAGTTCATACATGAGTCCAAAAATAATTGTGAAAACGTAAGTATAAGGCTACAAAAACTAAGAAACTTTAAGAGACTCCTCCCATCAACTCCCATCAATTTTGACTGAGTAGCTACTCAGTCAAAATGATTTAAAAATAGTCTCGGGTACTGCACCTGCCTCTGTGACCCTTGCCATTTTTTGTTTTTCACAGCCATGCTTTCCTGTTTTTAAAACAAACTTCTCTCCATATCCTGCCAGAAATATCCACACCTACTGCAGAAAGAAACTGACTCTGAAAGTAAAGGAAAACAGGATTTTCATCCCATCTTAGGTACAACTCTCCTCAGCACCACATGCAGTATAGAGGCTAAAAAAAAAAAAAAACCCTCAAGTTGCTCTTACATACTTCTAGTATGCAACATTTCAGACTACAATTGCTTTTGCTTGCTCTAGTACAGTTTCTGAGTGTACAAGTTTAATATAAAACAAATGCAGACCTAACTTAAAGTCTATCTTTTAAACACATTACTATGATTCTACTGCCTCATCCTAAATTATTCACATTTTTATGTTTTTTAAACTGTTATTAAACAAGTGACAGCAGTCCTAATTCTTGACAAGTACATAAATCTAGTATCCTTGTGTTAATTCCCTTTAAAGTTCAGCCTATTCAACACTGTCTGATAAAATAAGAATATGTCATTAGTAAGCAGCATTAGTAATATTCAAGTAATTCTTGAATCAACAGGAAGTTACCTTCATATCCAGTGCAAATAGACCACAGCTAAAAAAATGTGTGTATATATATATATATATTAAAAATAATTATAGCCATTATGGAAAGAGGTTTTTCTATCTATATGCATTACTTTAGGAACAACTATTTTACTTTTACTATGTAAAATTGCACAATGAAATAAATGCAGACAGTGCTGTGACAAGTGCTAAAAAAAAAAGATATGGTTAAATTTGATGATGTTAATATTAACGGCATCCTTTATCTGAAACAAGCATGAAAACGATACATGATTTTTAGCATGACAGCATGATTTCTCTGTCTTGATCTGTCCCACTTAAATTATTCTGAAAAAATACTGTACAGTATTATATAACAGTAATGTTTAGCAACTTGCAAAATTAGTGTGCTTTTCGTTATCTTGCTGCCTAATCAAAAATTCTGGATAAGTCATATAGTTCTTGTCAAGGACAACACACAGGTTAGCCGTGCAACTGAACTACTAGCCTAAATGTCACCTTAGGCATTATCTGAAGTTGTTAAATGTTTTCTCACCTCATAAACCTGTATCTCTTCTTTGTTAAAAAAAAAATAAAAGGGGGTGGGGGGGGGGGGGAGGAAAAACAATATTAATGGTATTAAAAACAACTACACGATGAGGCTTTATGCCCCAAGAGGTGCCAACTTGCCTTTCGAGTCACAGAAGTCAAACAGAGCTCCCAAAGGTGAGTCTCCCAGGAATATTTAGGCTCTGCTTTGCACAAATTTACACATGGCTAGCCCCAGCCTGAATTCATCATTGAAAGACTGAGGTCTTCCATATGAAAATGCTGACTCAAAAACTTCAGAATTAGGATTTAAACTATATCATATCAAGATCTGAAACACTTGAGTAACTTTCTTTTTCATGGTTTTAAAGATTTGACTGTTACTTGCATTTTTCACAATGCTGATTAACAGGTTTCCCCACAATACACTTTTCCCCACAATACAAATCTTTTCTTCTTACCACAAAGGTGAGAATAAAACGGAGAAAAATACAACTTAAGTGTTTTCATTTTCAGTTGTGGTTTCATTTTCAGAAAGGACTGCTATCACAGAATTACAGAATGTTAAGGGTCAGAAGGGACCTTGAAAGATCATCTAGACCAACCCCCCTGCCAGAGCAGGACCACATAGAGCAGGTAACATAGAAACGTGTCCAGGCAGGTTTTAAATGTCTCCAGAGAAGGAGACTCCACAAACCCTCTGGGCAGTCCGTTCCAGAGTTCCATCACCCTCACAGTGAAAAAGTTTTTCCTTATGTTTCTGTGGAACCTCTTATGCTCCAGTTTATACCCATTGCCCCTTACCCTATCATTAGACATCAGTGAGAAGAGTCTGGCCCCATGCTCCTGACACTCGCCCTTTATGTGTTTATAAACATTAATGAGATAACTCCTCAGTTTCCTCTTCTCCAAGCTAAAGAGACCCAGCTCCCTCAGCCTTTCATCATAAAGGAGATGTTCTACTCCCTTAATCATCTTTTTTGTCTCTGTGCTGGACTCTTTCAAGCAGTTCCCTGTCCTTCTTGAACTGAGGGGCCCAGAACTGGACAGAATATTCCAGATGCAGCCTCACTAGGGCAGAGTAGAGGGGGAAGAGAACCTCTCTCGATCTACTAACCACACTCCTTCTAATACACCCCAGGATGCCATTGGCCTTCTTGACCACGAGGGTGCACTGCTGGCTCACGATCATCTTGCTGTCTACCAGGACCTCCAGGTCTCTCACCTATACGACTCTCTAACAAGTCAATCTCCAACCTATACTAGTACATGGGGTTATTCTTTCCCAGATGCAAGACTCTACACTTGCCCTTGTATTTCATTTGATTTCTCCCTGCCCAACTCTCCAGCCTGTCTAGGTCTTGCTGAATGGCACAGCCTTCTGGTGTGTCAGCCACTCGTCCCAGTTTTGTATCATCAGCAAACTTGCTGACAGTGCACTCTGTAAAACTATCTATAAAACACGTAGCATTTAATCACTCCAGTTAACTCTTCTATTTTTTTTTTCTTACTATCTTTGGCAACAAGTATCACTATATACTACATCAGGATGAGAGAAAAGCATAGTTTCATTTCCAGGTGTAGAGCACTGTCTGCAACTTCCATTACTGAGGTTGTATAAACAGGCCCATTACAGCATTTTAAAAAGCACTAAAGCACTTCCCTTCTTAAAAAAAAAAAAAAACAAAAAAAAACCAAAACAAAACAAAAAAAAAAAACAAGCAAACCTTTGACAATGTGTCTTAAGACATACTAAATGCCACTCATATTTACAGGAAAAATATATTCCTCCATCCTACCAAATAGCTCTCCATTGATGGCCCATTCAAGTGGATACAGTTTCTCCAAATTCTTATGTAAAGCTTTTAAATATTTCCCCTCACAAACACCTCAAAAACGTCAGGATTTAGGACATGTGCAAACACCCCACTTCACTGCAACAGGAAGGCCAGAACTGAACACATCCACAACTGACAAATTCTCCTCAGGGCTGAGGTAGACAAACAGGGCCAACACACGCTAAACACTGGCAGGTACCTCTTTTTCTGCCAGTCAAGCTTCTCACCTCTCTCATCATGTTAGTACTATATGTTTCCATTATATTATTATCATCATTATTATTGGTTTGGGGTTTTTTTTCTCTCTTGGTCATTTATTTTCTCTGGAATATTTGCCGGGGTTTTGCACAGTTGATGCAATGGCCATCTCCAAGACCAGCACAATTTGTTCTGTGAGCCACTGTCACACTCAAGGGAAGGCTTTAGGATTTAAAAGGCGGTAAAACACTACTTCTGGGGACTCTGGGAGCCAAAATGAGGAGCTGCGTGGGGTGATGCACAAGGACTGAGTCCTGTCCCGCACTGCAGGGCCAGAGAAGCCGAAGTCTCCAGTGCCAGTACCACGCCACATCCCCCAGCCCCACCAAGGCGAAGCAAGCAGGCAGGAAGTAGCCTCGGCCCGCGGGGGACAGGCCTACGCTTGACCGAGCAGGCAGCGGAGCGGCAGGAACCCCGGCAGTGCGCCAGAGATCCGTCGGCCCCACTGAGCGCGCCCCGGTAGCAGAAAGGGCCCCACTCGAGCCCTGAACTCACCACTCATGGTGGTCACGGGGACCGTACCCTCCGTCTGCCAGAGCCGGTCCCTCCTCCCGCACAGCCCGAACCGGGCTGGCCAGCGCTCCCTCTCCGCCCCGGAACCCCGCCTAGCCGCCCCGGAAGGTAAACACCACTCAACTCAGTTGTGCGGCGCTCCGCGCTCTGGTGGAGGCCCCGGCGGGTAGCAGGGCGCGCGTCTGGCTTGTAGCCGCGTCCTGAGCGAGCCCTCGCAGGCATCTGCAGCTCCCGGGAAAAAAAGCGAGAGGTCGCTCAGCTTCTTCCGAGGGGCGGCTGCTCCCTTGGACAGCAGACCTCCCGCGGCGGGGGACGCGGCTGCCCCGGCAGGCGGTTCTGGTGCAGCTCGTGCACCCCACCGAGAGCCTGAAAACGGTCCGCCCTGTGCAGCAGTTCCGGGGGAAAGTGATGAAATACCGGGCAAATGAAAGATGAGAAAAATTGAGATAAAATGTTCTCTATTGTTACATGGGCTATGTAAACTAAAAGTCCTGAAAACTTCATGTGTCAAAATAAATAAATAAATAAAACAAGTAATCAATTAATTTTCATAAATGTTGCAGACTCCTTTGAAGGCATTGTCTTGCTGGCTTGTATTAGCACAGTCTCTCAACACACTGCAGTGTAATTCCCACATAGTGCTCTGCGTGGTGTGGTGCAACACAGCATAACCTAATTTTTTAATAGTTTGTAGATAAAATAATAATAATTTTAATAGCTCTGTAGGCCTACTTCAGAGTTTATGGCTATGTGCAGCCAGATCTACACAGATAACTTTTAACTGGCCCAAACTTTGTGGTCAGCATCCTAAAGCTGCTGTCCTCATTCATAAATCTAGTGCAATAATTTACTAGTGTTAAAACATTTTAATTCATTTTTCATGCAAGAGCCTTTAATGGAAAGCTATCCACAAATAAAAAGTTTGTTGTTGCTTCTGTTTCTGGAGTTATCCAGGAATAAAACTGGCCTTATATTAGGAAAATAATGCTTGGGAGGCAAGGTGACAAAAGTATATTCCTATTTTTATGACACAGAGTAGCCTAGCATGACTATATCTAATTAGCAGCCCTTGTACATATAACAAGGGTAAGTAAAACAATTAGTACAGTGGAAAAAAATCTTTATAGAATACTGTCTGCAAAATGCTTGGCACTTAAAGGAAAGTCTGCACAATCAGGAAATACATTGCAATTACAGGTGTGGTGCTTCACAGCACCACAACCTCCCTTAGTGTGACCCAGAGGTACTATCTGAACTGGTGGGGACACCAGCTCTACAATAGTATTCATCATTAGAACACTTCAAGCATCAAAGGGGCTATTTGAAATTATTCTTTACAAGACTGGGGGTGTAATGTGGATCTTCATTTATTCCTCTTGGAACATTCTTTGTGTACCACCAAGCAATTTTTGGCGCAAGATCTGAGTGTAACATAAAATATATATTTGCAAACTTCTGTATTGATGGGTTTGTATATATCCAGCATTCACTAGATACAATCTCTTAAGTCAGAAAAAGCTGTCCTATGCAGGGCCTTTCATAAATTAAAAATTTCAATAACTCATTTAGTACCTGAGAATAATGTAGAAATACTCTACCAAAGAGATACTAGAATCAGAAATTATGACAACATTAATGAAAGCTCAATGGAAGATCTGTGAGGGTGATGTACTAGCCTTCACCACTGACTACAAGTATTAAGATTAATAGCTATACTAGAATAATTCATTTATTATTATTATGCAGTAAAAATATACTTCTCTCATAGTCACCCAGCACACAGAATATAGTTGCAATAATCAAAAGATTTTGTGGTAACTAGAACAGTAGCTCCTTCTTCTGTAGCTGGTAATGGAAATGAAGTTTCACAGCCAGACTGAGGTTTTACCAAGCCACAGTCACTGCAAGTGCATTCTTCCACTGAATACATTAATGTTTCACTTTGAAGCAGGTGTCTAATTCCTTCTGTATTCACACTGCTTTCAGTATTAGCCTTGAGAATATTAATCAGCTCCAAAGAAGAGTCTGTAAATATGCAGAAGTTAATTTAGTAGCTACAACACACTATACCAGACATCTAGTTGTTAAAGATCCAAATTTCATTATGTTCCAACTATATTCCTAACCTTAGTGAAAGTTTTAAGATACAGTGAAAATTTTAAGATGTAGTTACTTAGGGTAATCTTTTGTTCTATGACAACATACCCCCTATACTTCAGGCTAACACATTTTCTAATCAGTTATTTATTGGCTGAACACAAATATTACTAATATTAGTATCTGTAAAATGTAAAAATAACCATTTTTCCACCTTTCCAAAATACACCAAATACACTTCTCACAGGCTAGAACATTAAGTGAAATTATTCAGTGTCTTACAAGATGGAAAGCTAATACTGAATGTGTATACTCTACCTGGGTAGAATTCATTTTGCATTCAATAAGAGGATGAAACCCTTACAAATATCATTTGCTATTGAGGGTTCACAAATGATTTCTCGAACACCAGCAAGTAAGCCAGGTGTGAATATGCAACAAACAATCCTGATGTGATCCAGAGTCAACAAAGAGAGATTGCTGCTTTTGCAAGTTATCATCTGGATATTTTATTCTCTAATTCTCTAATTCTCTAATAACTTGATTGAGATTATTTGAGGAATACAGAACAATCCAACAAAGACAGTTATCAGAATCTGAGATATAAATTCTATGCAAAATTTATACATGATGAGTAGCTAAAAATGTAGAATAATCTATAATTATTTGATAAATTATTTATTCACCTGCATTTTTCAGTTTTTCTTTTAGTTGCTTCAGGTGCTTCCATTTGAACAGGATCATTAAGGTGAACAGAGTGAGCATTAAAATTACTCCTAAGCCCAAACAAATCCCAAGAACTCCAATTGAATCAATACCTTATGAAATAAAAGAGATGCATTAAATTAATTTTAAACAAGAACCAATGAACAGTAAACATATACAACACATAAAACTTCTACATCAAAGGAACAATTTTTATTTCTATTGAGTGACAGATCAAGTAAAGCTTGAGAGCTTTAAATATTAACTTTTCTTAACACACATACTTACACAGGATACACTGCATATGTCTTTAATATTTTTGAGCCCTTGTATCTCTTTCCAGGTTTTAGATTTAAGTTTCCATGTTTACAATTCTATGGAAAATACAACATGAATATACCCAGCATAGCCACAAAGTACTGCAGAAATATTACTTACGCTTATCACAGTAGTTTTCACAAGAAGGTGGTGGTGTACCAGAACATCGAAGATGACAAGGCTTACAAGAGAGCAGCAAATTATCAAAGTACTCATCTTTGGAGCAGTGTGCCATCAGGGTCAGTAATTATGGATCTGTAAAGCCAAAGAAATTGTAGAAGAGTGAGGATCATCTACAAAGGGCTTTTCAGTTCTCAGTTTTAGCAAATCTAAGAACAGATAGCTGTAATAGGTAGACTTCAGCCAGAGCTCCACCACATAGTATCATGTTAAATAAAAAGGATTTAACTCTGAGGCCCCCAAGGAATTACTGTGCCTTTTTTGGCAATTCACAATTGTAGAAAAACTGAACAGCTGCACCAAGATAATTTTCAATGTAAATTTTGTCTGAAACAGAAAATAGTTATTTATAGAAGACATTTCTTGAACAGGTGCTAAACATTACAAACTGCAGAACAGCAAGATCTCCAAACAGGATTTCACAATAATTGTTCCTGTCTTTAGAATTTTGTGGGTTCTTTCATGGAAATAGGCCACAGTAATTATCTTTTCCTGTAATATGCAAACCATGCAATGCTTACTTTTTGTTGTTTTATCCCAGTTCAAGGAGCATGAAAGGAAAAAATTGAAGCAGGAGGCACAGCAGTAAGAAAATATAACCAACTGAATTTTTAGGTGTGCCACTGACTCATTCTGCAACTCCAGGCAACTTCCTTTGTACCTGTTGCCTGAATGGACAATAACATTTAGAACATGTAGATGATGAAATAATTTTTTGTAAATCAATGGGTTTCTGATTTTGAATGAAATACTGTTAAAGTACATCTAAAACCTTCTATTATAACAGAAAGTTTTATATAACACTCTGTCACTGTAATATTGCTCCTCAGTTCTAAGCCAAATTTATTTCTCTAGTCTATTAGGTTTTGGTTGGCTTTTTTTCTTGGCTCATTTTGGGGTTTTAGCTGCGGGTTTTTTTTTGCTTATAACTATAGTTATCTGAGAAGTTCAATAAATTACACTTACAATTGTGAAAGAAAAGCTATATGAATGTTTTACAGTTTTGATACAAAACATTATCTGCATTTTCCCTTTATTTTTCTGTAATGCAGAACTGTCAACACATTAGAACTGTAGTACCCACCATGGAAAAATAGGTGGCCTGTAGATTTCATTCTTGTGGTATAGTGTATATGACACCTCCTTCCCATCCAGGTGATGGGGCACACTGAGTGTGCATAGGTCTGTCTGTGTATATGCAGTGAGTGCAACATTTCTGAAAATGCATTTGGTCTTCTCCCAGGAAAAAAAAAACTTTGATAACAGACTGTCACAATAAAAATTAATTTGCATGGGTTACTTGTGTCTCGACCATTTCATCTAATAAAATTTATTTTTAAAATAACTAGTAATATATAGCAAGTTGCAATAACTGCCTCTCTTCAGTATCACTGTCACAGATAGAATTACGGTATTGATATAATTGAGATACTACAGAAAGAAAAAGTATTGTATAAGGCACTGTAATTTCATACCATATTACTATGTATGTGTCGTGTTTATGCCAGGAGTGGAGAGATGCAGCAACATATAAATTCAGCAAGAGCAGGCAAAAGAAGCAACTTTATTAATTTACAACCCCATTTTATATACCGTAGCCCTATAGGGCAACTGGTCAGTGATCACCCATCTCCTAGGGTGATTGGCTAAAGTCCTACAACACCCATTTCAAATTTTTTCCAATGTACCATAAACAGAACTTAGCAAAACACCAGGTGTTCGTCTAGCTTACAAAAACCATCGTACTGTATCTCATACCATGTGTGAGAAAGGCAGGATTCTCACTGAATATTGTGAGAACCTGAGAAAATCCCTCTGCTAGCAGCTTTTCAGCATCCACAGTTCCCCCTTTTTGTTTAAAGACCAAAAAGGTATTGTTTGTAATCCTCTGCGGGTAGCCTTGCAGAAGGGAGAACAAACGCTGCATAAGGGATCTGCTTGGTAATGGCCAGTTACCAAACAGAGCCCAAATCAGATGCTGCTTTAAAGTGGGCAGAGAGTCTCCAGCGATGCCACTGGAGATACATCTAGCAAACAAATTCTACGTCACAATTCTATCAGGTATTAATCTTAAATAGAAATTTACATCAGTTATTCATTCTAACATAGCCTTAAGGGCTTTAACTTTCTGACTCCGTAACAAAAGAAACTTAAAGTTCAGTCTCTGCTTGTGGAAGGACCATCCCAGTCTCTGCTTGTAAATGGGCCATCTGCCTGATGGTTGGTATCCTCATCATCACCAGAAGGATCATTTGGTTGACGATCTGCATTCTGGTCATCATTTGGAAGGTCTGCATTCTGGTCAGCATTTGGAGGTTGCCTGTTCTGCCTCTGGTGCCGCAGGTCAGGGCAAACACATCTTGCAGGTAGCCACCGTACCCCAGTATCTGTGGAAACGCAAGCATACCCACGACCCCAAGCAATAAGCTCATGCGGGCCTTCCCAATTGTTGGTGAGTAGATCCCATACCCAGACTTTTGCCCGAGGCAGGTGCGTCTCACCTGACGACTGCAATGAGAGAAAATTATTCAGAATAACAGGATTATTTGAATTTGGTGGCACTGTGAGATGGTTAATTGTATACAAAGCTTTTTCTAGTCGGCTCTGTGGGGTTTCTCCATGCATTCCCCCTTTCTGTTTTTCCAAAACACGCTTCAAAGTGCCATGAGCGCGTTCAACGATAGGTTGGCTGGTAGGAGGATGTGGAATACCAAAAGTGTGGTCTACACCCCATAGGTGCAAGAACTGCCGCGTCTTCTGCGAGGCGTAGGTAGGACCATTATCGGTTTTCACAACAGACAGCACGCCCAGGACCGAGAAAGCCAATTTCCAATGGGCAATGACGTCATGGCCTTTCTCTCCAGTGTGAGCAGAAGCCCACATAGCTGAGGAGAAGTGTCAATGGACACGTGCACATATTTAAACCAGCCAAATTCAGGGATGTGCGTTACATCCGTTTGCCAAAGCTGCAAGGCTTTTAGGCCTCTGAGGTTTACCCCTGGTAGCAAAGGTGCAGCGAGCCTCTGACAGTCAGCACAAGTGCTGACAACGTCACGAGCCTCAGTTGGCATTAGGTAAAACTGCTTCTGCAGGGTGTCGGCGAAGGAAGACGCGGACACTCCTATGGTCATCCAGCCCGTCTCGATTTATTGCTAAGGCCAACACTCTTTTATACAGTTATTAATGAGGCTCATACATATTACAGAAAGCAAGCTCATTATTGGTTAGACTATAAAAAGACAGCTATAAAAGTCAGACCTACCCAGCTACTTATCTTCGTAGTCGTGCAGCTGCCTTTGCAATCAGCACATCCTGCTCCCACGGTCAGCTTGTGTAGCTTCTGTTTCTTTCCCACAGCCTTGTCTGCTATCTACTAGCACATACACAGTGGGGCAAGGTCAAACCGATCTTGCCTCAGCCCTTATCAGCTTGTCCAGGGGGACAAGCTTCATACGGTCTCGATCTGACTCCTCAAGCCACTCTTTCACAAGGCTCTCTACAGCAGGGTATGTGCACTTTGATGGAAGAATCTGTGCGATGCCTTGGCTTGTACAATTTTGTCAGGCTGAGGCACTATCCATGCAGGGTTGGCCAGCATGTCAGCCCTGGCATTGCCTTCTGTTATAAAACCTGGCAAACTGGTGTGGCTTCAAATGCGCAGAATTTAGTATGGATGCGCTCGAGCTTGAATTGCACATCACAAAGTTTGCAATAGTGAAAACAGAGCCGCATTATTCACTTCGTTTAGAAGTGAACAATCCAAGTGTTGTGTTATATCTGCTACATAAGCAGAATCAGTAACCAAATTCAAAGGCACCTGAGACAACCACTGAAAAGCCATGGCAACAGCCCTCAATTCAACCAGCTGGGCAGAGCCTGACTCGTGGCCTTCCAGCACCTGCCACTCAGATCCCTACTTCCAGGTAACAATGGCTTTCCCTGTTTTTCCAGATCAGTCTGTTCATTAGCCACCGCAAACGCAGCGTAGGAAACTGTGCGCCCTTACACACAGTGACCCCTATTAAAAATTTGTCCCAGTTCGTACCCCCCAAACTGCCAGCACGTCCTGTCCCCAGAGGTTGATTGGAGTGCTAGTAACATAAGGCCGAATTGTAGCTGTATGTCCCTCTGGGTCTTTTACCATTACAGGTCGTTCACTTAAATAGCTCTGTGTGGTTCCTCCTAACTCTGCGATGGCTGATCCCACGGAGGCTAAAGGCCATGAAGGAGGCCACGCAGAGAAGGAGATAATCGTTACATCAGCACCCGTATCGATCAAACCTCGAAGCTGAGTCTGGGGCGGACAAGCATTTGGCAGGACTAGGGTAGATGTCATCTGTAGCCTTTGGCTAGAGATGTCTGCAGCCCAGATCATCTGCGGAAGTCCCGTAGGTCCATTGCCGCTATCGTCGCAAACTCATTGCTCTGTCCTGGGGACACATGACTTAGAAGGCATTAATTGAGCAATCCAAGACTTTTCAGGGATAGTAACAGAAGGGTTGGGAGCGGAAACCATAGCATGAATCTGGCCTGTAAAGTCAGCATCAATAACTTCTGAGTGTACAAAGATCCCTTGGTGGGTAACATTAGGTTTTCCCACGAGCATTGCACTGAGTCCCTGACCTAGGGGTCCATATGCATCCAAAAGGACCTTATAAATACGACTAGATTCCAGGATGACTGTTGTGGTGTAGACGTCAGCCCTGGCTGATCCTGGGCTGCCATCTCTAAGGTGGCTGGGTAGGCCTGTGTCTGTGCCATTCCCTGGGGGAACACCTGCATCAGAGAGCAATTTCCCCTTTTTGCACCCCAACATGAGTTTCCTGGCAGAGGCCTACCATCGGCATGGCGCAGAGATATACAATATTCTGTACGATGACCTGGCCTACCACACCTCCTGCACTGGGGGGTCCCTGTTTTCCTTTTGCCTCAGTTTAGCCCTTTTCCATTTGCTCCCAGCTTTGGACTGCTTCAATTCACGATCAGAAGATGCGTGAACAGACGGCAGAAACACAGCCAAAGCAGACCTTTTATGGCTCGCAGACCCCACCTTAGTGCATGCTTCAACCATATCTGTGAGTGTAGGCTCCCCTGGTAGAGCATCTATGATTTTTCTACACTCATCGTTGACATTGTCTCTTGCTAATTGTATGCACATCATCTGCCTTAATGAATCATCTGCAACCTGCTTCTCAAGGGCAGCAGCAACCTTTTCTACAAAGAGTAAAAATGGCTCTGTCTGCCCCTGGCATATTTTCATATACTGTGTTTGAGGAGTAGCCATTTCCATGGTCTTCAATGGAGCTCCCATGCTGACCTTTTGAGCTTGCTCTAGGATTTGAGGGGGCCAGGTGGCCTGGAAATCAGGATTAGAGAAGTTATCAATCCCCATAAGGGCACCTACTCCAACTTCATGTCTAATGTCAGTGGAACGCAACTGCTTATTCTGTAGTGCAACCTTCTCAGACATCTTTCTCCAGGTAGTCTCAAAAACTGCAAATTGTACAGGTTGAAGTATGATTTGAGCTAAGTGCTTAATTTCAAATGGAGCAAGCAGATCAGCATTCAGCACTCTAAGAAGTTGCAGGAGTTCAGGAGAACTAAGCCCATACTGTGCCACTTTGGATTGTAAATCTTGTACAACCTTCCAAGCAATAACATCATGTCTATCACGTTGACCTGTATTTGGGACAGCCTTAAACACAGGATAGGCTTGGACATCCCCTTGTGGAGTGTTACTATTGCCTTGAGTTAGTGGCACACCCTTTTGAGGTGTTATAGCAATCTCCTGAGCCCGCATAAATTCCCCTGTCCTGTCTGGCAGTCCCACTTTGTCTAATAGATCCCAGTTGCCTTCCTCTAGAGACCGCAATTTAACCGACTCCCAGAAACGCCTGATGTTTCTTGGACGGACAGTTACAGTACAGTCTGGGAGTGTCCAAGGATGGCTCTGCAGCAACTGCTTCTTCCGCCGCCCGGTTACCGTAGCCTTCCACCCCGAGGCAAGTATGCCCTCTGTATCACTGCCTGAATCGTCAGACAGGGGTTTCCCCGAGGACCCCAGCACGAACGACGGAGGCGGGCGGGGTACGGGTGCCGGGCTAGAGGGCGATACGGCGGTGGGGGCTGCAGTCGGTTGCGCAGGGGGTAGCAAGGCAGCCGGCTGTGGCGGCGCAGTGCAGGCGGATCCTCTGACGGAGCCGCCTCTGCCGGTGGAGTCAGTGTCGTCAGCTCGGCCGGCGGCGCCGGGGCCGCCGTTTTTTCCGCCGCTGCCGGTTCCGCCGCGGGAGCCGTCGCCACTTCCGCGTTCGGAATTACCGGAGCCGGCACTTCCGGCCAGGGTCGGTCCAGCACAGCTCTCTCAGCGGCCGCCCGCAAGAACGCCTCCTGAAATTCTGCTAGCTGCTGCGATATGTCCGGCAGCACCAGAAGCTGTTGTGATAAGCCTGGCAACAACGCGAGGTATTCTGGCAGTTCCCCTAGTGCCGCCAGCTGTCACGTTAAAAGGTCCGTCATGCGCGGCTGCGCCTGCGCATTAAAACACCCAGATAGGGGCGCGTGCGCGGAACTGCCGGGCGCCGCGGGCGCTTGTGAAAAACTTGAGAGTGCTGCGAGTGCAGCGGGCGCGTGCGCGTGCGCGGAGAACTTGGGCGCTGCCATGGAGCTCCAGGTCACTGTTAAACCGGGTCGGACAACCGGAGAGGCCGTGGGAACGGCCGGCACTGTTATATTTGCCGAAGGGAGCGGCGCGGAGGAGACTAGAGCCGCTGGGCTAAGGAGCGAGGGGCGCTCCGAGCCATCTCTCTGTTTAAGCATTTCCGCGAGCTGCTCTGCAGGCGTAGGGTATTTAGGGGGAACATAATCACGGGGCAAGGTGTATTGCCGCTGAACGGGCCGTAGGGCCGGCACCGGAACCTGTGGGGCTGGAGACGGCTTCTCGGTGCGGCTGCCGCCGGCCGCTACGCTTAGTTCAGCAGCGTCCCCCTTAGCGGCGTCCTCCTCTGAAACCGGCACTGCTCCCCCGTACCGGTTTTAGACTTTAGTAGAACAGCAAATACATCTTTCCAAGTGCGAAACAAGTCTAGCAGTGTGTCGTCCCCGTTGGGGAGCTCACGACAGAGCCTGGTGCCCAGCAGCCGCCACAGCTGTAAATCAAAGGCGGTGTTTTTACCGTAACAAGGTAATCTGTATTCTAGTCTTTAGCAGATAGAACGACTTACTGTGGTTTCTGCACCTTTTTCTCTAGGGCAGGTGCACAGCTGTAGACTTTCTGCTACCAGCTTTTCTCCCTGTTCAAGAATTGACAAAAAACAGATTTTGGTGATACAAAAAAAAATATTAATACAGACCATGAGTGATGCCAAAAATTTCATCAAGAAGTCAACACTGGTGCTGAAGTCAAAAACTGTTTCTGACTTGCTTCATTCATTCACACTCTAGGGGAAGAAACCCAAGCTATTACCAGAGTATCACTCCTATTGCTGATGAAGCACCATTTGGTAGCTTATGCATAGAGTGATTTGAGGGTTTTGCTTTTAACCTTTTCAGTCATGGAAAGTACACTCACATTCTCAACTGTGATCTGAAGAAGGCAGATATTTGTGAAAGTATCTTCATGGTGTGCACAGGTGTGATAAGTGAATTTCAGAACAGACAAGCTGCTTCCAATGATTTTAATCTTTTATCAATATAATCCTATTGACTTTAGTGAAATGATCTCTAATTTTACTTAAATAGAATATTTTTCCTGTGCCACAACTTCTTGTTACTGCGTTTTTATATTCATATCTATAACTTGTGCTAACGCTCATTATTGTTTTAGAAAGGAACCAGCTGACTAATTCTAAAATGGTTTCCTGCAGCTGGTTCCAACAGTACACATCTGCAGGATAGATACAGTTTTTACCACAGTAAAATTCCTTACAAAATCAACTGCTCTCAAATTCCAAAACTTTCAAACTATATCACAGCTGCTGAATGCTTCAAGTGTTATTTTAGTAGTCTAGGGAAATCATGTGTGCACTGCAACAGGTGAATGAACAAGTTCCTTAATCAGTCTCATGCTTTTTTTTTTGCAATTGTACTAGAGGACTGTGTTTTTTGAAGCTGCTTTTATTACAGCTTTCTTGCCTCATTTTTTTTTATGTACAATAATGACACTGGTTTGGGGATTTTTTAATTTTGACTGAATTGTTGTCAAGGTTTACCAAGAGCAGTATGTTTTTACTTATTAGCAAAGGCTTTTCTTATGCAGACAAAATACCTCTCTCTCCAAACAAGCATGCTGTCATTGTACTTTAATACATCTGCTCTGTGATATGCAGAAGTGTTAATTTTGTGATTCCCAAAATATTTTGTCACTCAAATATAATGAGTTATATTCTAAATCAGACTATTTTGGCACAAAGATGACTCATGTCTAATTAGTAACACTGATCTGTAGGTCATCAAAGATGTGGTTAGATTATATACAGCTAAACTGATTACATGTTTTGGTGCTAGTAAAAGAGATAGTCATGCTCTTTGCTCTACAGTATTCTGTAGCACAAGGAAGGGCTTTAGGGTTTACCTGACCACATGGCAAGGAGCTTTAATTTGTTAATCCATTCAGTTCATAGAGTTTTACTCCCTAGGACCTGGAAAAAAGGTCAGAAAAAGAATAGGAAAAAAAAGAAACAGCTGATTACCTAGTGGGGATGTGAAACTAAGTCCACTACAGAAGTACAAATTTGGTGAACTAATGTGCCAATGTCTTCATTTTAAAAGTCCTGTCAGACTCTAAGTATGGTAGAAATTAAATTGTATCCAATTATTTGATATTGTGTATATGAGATCATAAGATATTGTGGCAGATATGCTTAAAGTCTCTACAACCTGTTGGCCATAAACAGTTTTCCTACTTGAAACACATTTACCGTAAGACACAGAAGTAAATAAAAAGAAGTCTCATCTTTTCAATCAAGATGTAGGAATTCTCCCCTCAACTAAAAGGCTAAATAAAGTTCATTTCATCAGAGCTCTGGAGAACAATAATGCCTCTTATAGAGGTGTTTTGCGTCCTATGGTTGAGCTACCATTTCCCAGAGCTTACAGCCTTTAGAGAGAAATGATTTTTTTTTGTTAGATGTGCCCCAAAACACAATTTCTTGATTATTAAGCAATACATTTTTCACACATAGGAAACTGAGGAGCAATGATAGCAAACAATCTCTAATATGTGCTTTGTATAAACAAGCACCGTACAAGTCAGTCTTTTCTCCTTACCTTATGTATAGTTTTATTGATACATGTGTTGACAAAACAGAGGCAACAACCAGTAGAAAAACTATGAAGAATTACAGTTGTCATGGCCTGTTGCCCTTGTTATCTGCACATTCCAACATTCAAAAGTCCTACTTCTGAAGAGTATGAAAGCAAATCAGAAGATCCTGATAAGCAATGATTCCCAGTGACTGACCTTGCTACACATCTAAAACGCACATTTTTTCAAAATATATGTCCTGTGGTTCACCTGCTGTTTTCACTGACTATATGACATTCCCCATAACTTATGAAGACAAGTATCTATGGAAATTTGAAATTACATTTCAATTAATTTGAAATTACATTTTGGCGGACCATTTCTTATCTGCCCATGCCTTTAAAAAGCATACTACAAATATTTATTCTCAAAGCAGAAATTAATCCAACATAACTGTTTCTCAATTCAGTAAAACACTACGTTCTTCATTCTCTTAAATAAGTGCCAAACTGCCATAAAAAGCGAGCTCATTCAACAGGTGATTATTTGGTGCAGTGCACAGAAAATGTATTTGGTAGTTATTATGTAGATGGGTGATTGCACTTGCAATAAAACAGATTTAGGGAAATTATGAGCTACAGAAGTAAAGACGACATTCCATGTCTTAATAAGGTTCTTGTGTAACCTATTTTTTTTGTGTAATTTTGATAGGAGGAAATTATTATTAAAAACAAAACAAAACCCAATTTTAAGCACTTTGTTGGAAGAAGTGGCTTTAATCTGACTTTAAGATGACAGATGTAATGCCTGAATTCAGAAGCTGTTTATAAAGCAGAATATTGGATTCAGCCAATAATGAAACAAAAAACAGAAGCATTAAGAATAAATTCAGTGACATTAAGATAAGGATATTGTTACTTAGAAACCGTAGTTATGTTAATAATTTATCCACTGCCTTGTATAATACACATTAAATTGTCTAAGCAGCACACTATTTTGTCATACTTTGCACACACACACAAAAACAGGTCTGACATAACTGGATACTGATGGTTCTCCTACAGTGATATTTACCTTTAGGGAATAATAAATGTATGGCTTATTTACCAGTGAAGTTACATTTTTTCAGTTATTTACACGGTGGGTGTGTATTAGCTTTCCACATAGTTACAAGCTGATACTTACAAATGCTTTCTCCTTGTCACTTGATTTTGCTTCAAAAGGATGACAGAAATTACTAGTAGAGTTGTATAAAATAAGAAAGAATTTATTAAATATAATAATTGATCATTTAACTGTAAATCCACAAATAGTTGCCAGGGAAGTATTTCTGCAGTTACATTCTTGTAATCTAAGTTCAAAAACTCCCCCAGATGTCCTCTAAGAATAACATAATTCGAACAAGTTAAGCTGGCCTGCTGCAGTTGACATCAATACAGAGAGTAATGGGAAATAAATTTAAGAAGAAAGATATCAATTATGGAGGGAAAAAAAAAATTAAATTCTCGTGTTTATTTGTAAAATGTTTCCGTCTGACTCAAGAGTGACACCCGGGGACAATTTATAAAGACCAGTATGAAATATACTTCTTTGCTCTCCTGATGTAATTATCAGCCACTGAAAACTCCTCCTTGAACTTCAACTCTACATCTAGAAGCAGTAAAACATCCATTTGTTGTTTAAGAGAATAATTTTAGCATACAGTCAATTCTACTAGGGTATCAAAGTACTGAACTGGACTTCAACAAATCCAACCATTTTTACTGGTGAAGGGAGTACAGGTCGGTAGCAGCACACAACACACCAGAGGGTAGTATTTTGGAGCTGTACACACATACTTGATTTACAGCCTTCTATCATGTGAGCAGAAGACCTAGAGTTACATACTGCTTTGGCATAAAATAGGCATACCAAGCACTGAGAACCCATCCAGTGCATTTCTTACCATAAACCCAAATTTCACTGTTGGTTTGCTTAAACATCTAGAGAAGCCTAAGACTTCCATGTTAGTGCCCATTTTTACTATATGTTAAATTGGTATTATGTGACAGAAATTAGTCACCTGAAAAAGGTAAGGAGAATTTTATTTTTCATGATTTAATTTTAAAAGAGCTATTGTGCATTTCAACAATGAAATAGTAAAACAAAAACTCTGAAGTGAAACAAGTAATACTGTTATGTTGAACATTAAACATAAAGACTGAAATCCAGCTCTCACAGAACAGTAGCTTAAGGTCTATTTACCACACATTACTTCAACAACAAGGTTTTGTTCTGACACTGCTTTGTAGTTTCTCTGTTCATGCTTGTGCCAGCTTTTTTGCCTGACTCTACTTCAGGAATTCTGCTGGCATAATTACATAGTACTTAACAAGAGAAAGAGGGTTTTCTGCTAGGACTGTTACATTCCCTTCACAAACAATGTTAGCTAGGCTAAATTCTTCTGGCTGTATAGTGGCTTCAACATCAGTTGTTTTGTGCTAGCACAGATCTTCTGGGTATTACAGGTTTTTTTCCACTCAGTGAGGCAACTGACATACACTGTCAAGTCTTACAGTACCGGCTTGGTCTGAGTCCTCTCCATTTCTCTAAAGCTATTTATAGAAAAAATCCAAAGAAAAAAGTTCCTTAAGTCACCTCATCACAGCAATTTTAAAAAATCTTTGAGATCAATGTACGAAGAAAAAACCCACCACTCTTTCTTCACAAAAGTTACTGCACTTCAAGGAACAGCAGTCTTACAGACAGTTATCTCCTAAAAAAGTGTTAAAATTTTCTGAAATAGTTATTTTCATAAATCCATATTTCGTTAAGTCTATGCTTTAACTGTATGTCTGAGAGGAGGTTAGTTGTTCTAGAAATGGGGTACATGCTGCTAATAAAAAAAAAGGAAGGTGTTATTATAAGGATTCATTGTGTTCATTAACTTACAAGCTGGACAGAACAATGCTTTTTTTAGACACAGTATTTTTTAATGTTATTTGGACACAGTGCATTCCTTTGAGTAAAAAATCGGGTAGAGGTGGTAAAAGACCTGCATGGATGATCAAGGATCTTCTGAAGAAAGTCTCATGGAAGAAAGAGATTTACAGTTCATGGAAGAAGGGACCTGTCCTTTGGGAGAAGTATAGGGGCTTTATCAGGGTTTGTAGGAAGGCAACAAGAAAGGCCAAAGCCCTTTTAGAACTTAAACTGGCAAAGAAAGTAAAAGAGAACAAGAGCTTCTTCAAGTATATCAGTAGTAAAAGGAAGAATAGGGACAATGTGGGCCCACTGCTGAATGAGGTGGGATCCCTGATAACAGAGGATGCAGAGAAGGCAGAGTTGCTGATCACCTTCTTTGCTTCAGTCTTTACTCCTAAGACCAGCCCTTGTGAACTCTAGACCCTGGATATAAGAGAGAAAGCCTGGAAGAGGGAAGACTCTCCACTAGTCAATGAAGAGTGGGTCAGAGATCATTTATGCAAATTGAACATACACAAGTCCATGGACCCTGACGGGATGCACCCAGGAGTGTTGAGAGATCTGGCTGATGTTATTACCCTACCATTCTCCATCATTTTCAAAAGATCATGGCAAACAGGAGAGGTGCCTGAGGACTGGAGGAAAGCCAGTGTCACTCCAGTCTTCAAAAAGGGCAAGAAGAAAGATCTAGGAAATTACAGACAAGTCAGTCTCACTTCCATCCCTGGAAAAATAATGGAGTGGCTTATTTTGAAGGTCATCTCTAAGCACATGGAAGAGAAGAAGGTTATCAGGAGTAGTCAGCATGGATTTACCAAGGGGAAATCATGCTTGACTAATCTTATAGCCTTCTATGAGGTTGTGACTGAATGGATAGATGCAGGGAGACCAGTGGATGTAGTCTACCTGGACCTTAGCAAGGCTTTTGACAGTGTCCCATAACATCCTTGTGAGCAAGCTCAGGAATTGTGGGATAGAAGAATGGATGGTGAGATGGATTAAGAACTGCCTACACAATAGAGCCCAAAGAGTGGTGATCAATGGTGCAGAGTCCAGCTGGAGACCTGTAACTAGTGGAGTTCCCCAGGGACCAGTGCTGGGTCCAGTACTGTTCAACATCTTTATCAACAACCTTGATGATGGGACAATGTCTTCTCAGCAAGTTTGCTGATGACGTGAAACTGGGAGGATTGGCTGACTCACCTGAAGGCTGTGTGGCTATTCAACAAGATTTGGACAGACTGGAGAGCTGGACAAAGAGGAACCTAATGAGGTTCAACAAGATCAAGTGCAGAGTCCTGCACCTGGGAAGGAACAACAAAATGCACCAGTACAGGTTAGGAGGCAATCTGTTAGAGAGTAGCTCCATGGATTAGTACCTTGTAGTTCTGACAGACAACAAGTTATCCATGGAACAACAATGTGCCCTCGTGGCCAAGAAGGCCAATGGTATCCTGGGTTGTATTAAGAAGAGTGTGTCCAGCATATTGAGGAAGGTTCTCCTCCCCCTCTGCTCTGCCCTAGTGAGACCTTACCTGGTGTATTGTGTCCAGTTCTAGGCTCCCCAGTTGAAGAGGGACAGAGATCTACTTGAGAGAGTCCAATGGAGGGCGAGAATGATTAAGGGACTGGGAATACCTGCCCTATGATGAAAGCCTGAGAGACCTAGGACTTTTTAGTCTTGAGAAGACTGAGAGAGGATCTAATTAATGTCTATGAATACATGAGGGCTGGGCATCAAGAAGGCAGGGACAACTTCTTTTCACTTGTGCCCTGTGATAGGACAAGGGGCAATGGATTCAAGCTTGAGCACAGGAAGTTCAACCTCAACATGAGGACGAACTTCTTTACTGTAAGAGTTACAGAGCACTGGAATGGACTTCACAGAGAGGTTGTGGAGTCTCCTTCTCTGGAGACTTTCAAGACCTGTCTGGATGAATTTCTGAGTGATCTGCCCTAGTTTTGGTCCTGCTCTGGCAGTGGGGTTGGACTCAATGAACTTCAGAGGTCCCTTCCAACCACTAATATTATGTGATTCTGTGAAGAACAACGTGGATTTTTTTTCCTATTTGTCTCAGCACGTTTTAATTAGACCATTGCTTTTAAAAGCGTGATGTTGCTGTTGCTACATCGGATAATTGTACAAGCAAGCTTAAACTAATACTTGTTAGAATGCCATTTTTATGGTAATGCAATAGTTTTTACAGAACAGAAACTTAATTTTTTTTCTTCACTCCTTAATGTAAACACTTTTATTATGTGTTGGAAAAATTATCTCCCATATACTACCATTTTAGAGATTTTGTAGATGGACAAAACTAAAACTAATCAGTGCTATAATGCCAACAGGAGTAACAGTGTTACAACAAAAAGTGAATTTGCATGAAAACCTATGAATGATGTGAAGGGTTTGGCTTACACTACAAGTCTAACAAGAATTTTTCTTCTGCTAATTTTAACCAAACACTCTAAACTTTCAGTGTTTGCAGACAAGTTTAGTGAACACACAACTACTTTATTTCAAGTTCCCATGTACAGCATTGCAATGACAATATGTTCTCTCCCTCCGGACAGGGGAAATTATAATTGATTTAGCCATCCCTATTTGAGAATAATTCCTCATGCAAATTACCTTCTCGGGAATAAAAAATACTGGCACAGAATAATTCTGGAGCAATCAGTCCTATTTAGAAATAAACTCACTATTTCATTCTCACCATTTCATACTGAAGTAATCATTTTCTGATACAATGTTAACATGTTAACTAGCTATGGAACACCTTTAAAAATCCTATGACACTCTTTCTTCATAACAATAATGCCATTTTGCTTTAATCATTACCAAAACTAAAACCTTAGGGAATCTCTAATGGACAAAACACTCCCTTGACTAGAATTCTGGAGAATTAAGGGTTAAAGAAAGCACATGAAAATCCCACATGGAACTGTTTTCCTATTCTCACCTCCTTGGAGACAGAAAACATATAAAACTTTCCATATGAAACATAAGTATTATAAAGTCTTACCATATGTATATGGCAGGAGATCTGGCCTAGGGATGTTATGGAACCCAACAGTGGACATGGCAATTCTGAGCTTCTCCATGTCAGGGAGTCACTGCAAGAAGAAAGGATATGAGTAAACAGTGTATTACATACACTGCATTAACACCCTGTACTGATATTTTCAGTGCTAAGTTAAACATTTTCATTTATCTGACAAAAACATTCTTTGTTAACACAGTCTAGAAAAATTATATGAGATACAACTGAATTCTGTTTGATAGTAGGGAATCATCTTGTGCATCTGTAAGCCCCACTTTAAATGCTAGCCATCTTTCCCGCATTATTTTTACCTCTATATCAAGCTACAAGACTGACAATTTGATGGTAATCAGAACTGCAAATTCTCTCTTTACTCATCCCCTGCTAGAACAATACTAGCTTACAGACAGTGGAAGAAAGCCTTCTGAGGACCCAGCACTTAAAAGTTGTCATTGTTGCTCAGTCAACTCAGTATCCCAGCCCCTGAGAGTCTCAGGGTCACAGCAAAAATATCCTCCGTTTCCATTTATCACTTCCAGAGAATCAATGTATCTTAGGCTTATAACATTTATTCTCCATGCCCTACAGATTATTATTTATAATTTTAAAAACAAATTTACTCTAACAAAGAAGAAGGTTCGTTTTCTAATAAAAATGTTGCTAATGAAGATGAAAGCACTAGAACAGTTAAACAGAGGTCTGGATTGTACTTACAAGGATTTATTTTCAACTGCTTCAATATATTATGATGCCTCCACCCATCGTCCTAAACCTGTCTTTCAGATCTCTAAAACCAGAGTCTCTACCTTTCTTCAAACAGATTCCCTCCTTTCTTTACCTTTTCCAATCCTAATTCAGTCACTGTATACATCCTTAAAGTGATTTTAGTCTTCCCTTCCTTGGATGTGCATTCTTTGCTCAGCACATTCCTCCCACATTAAGCAATCCTTCTGCTGTTTACGACATTTTCAACTGTCTATGTATGGATTTTTCACAATGTACATACGTAAACCTTCATCTTTATTTATTTTGAGCTTTGATAGCAAAAAAAAAAGCCCACGTATAACAATCAGTTTAACAAATCACCGTTAACAAAGCACCCTCCTCTTATTTATCAGTCTGGAGTCTCATGGTATCAAAACCAGAGAAGAAATTCTGTCTGAGTTAACTGCAATGACTGTGCATTCAAAGAGAGATACCTTGAACAAAGAACTAGCTAGCACCCAACTTACAGATTTTTCAAATCTGAACTATAAGCCAAGTAAGCAATAGATCACACAGCTGAAAACTCTAAGCCTCCAATTAAGTCAGCTGAAAAAAGTGATTGCACTTGGCAAAAAAATATGACCTTTCAGTCTATTTCTAGAGATATATAAACAAGAGAAAGAAAAGTTGTGTATACATAAAAAAGTAAGAGACACATGACTACCTTGGAAAATAATGAGCTAGGCATATGAAACATTTGAGAAGTATTTTAGGTGATGGGCATAGAAACTGATATTTTGGTGTATGAACCCATGTATTTCCTTTTCTATCTAAAGTATAACCAAATAATTTTATGCCCGTTTTGAAGCCTGCAATTATGTGCTTTAACTGCTCCAAAAGAGAGGCTTTAACTCTGGATTTAAGACCTCAAAAAGAGGAATCCAGCTCAGAAGTATTCATCACCAAAGCACAATGAAATGTGTAAGAGTTAAGTTGCTAAATTCCTTTTGAGGATTCCCCTTTGCAAGCTTGGAATAATTCTACCACTGTGGAAGTGAGCTTATGCTATTATGGTGCTGCATTTGGAAAACTTCTATTATAAAAGAGGACTTTTATTTAAATCGCTTCCAATCAAATAGCTTAAAATACATTAACGTAAGACAACACAAATACAGCAATTATGTGAGTCTCCAGCAGAGGGAGAGTATTATGTGAGAAACAGTATCTGCAGGATTATATTTCATAGCAGGGTTAGAATAAACAAATGGGTGAAAAGATGTGTCCAGGTCAAGATATCTTAATTTGGATTATACATGGTCTTTTGCAAATATAAAATCCTCTTTATAATTCACTTACACTTCCAGGAACATGAGCAAAGCTTAGGATAGGGTTGGCTCTTGAAAAAGCCATCATGCTGAAACATAGTGTGGTTTTTGTTCTCTACTTCTCAACAAAAGAGAATTTGCCAGAGTTTAAGAATATTAATTTATAATCTCCTGGCACCTAATAAAATTTAAACTACTTCAGTATTGTCAATTGTGTGGGAGGCTTCATTAATATTATGAAAGTTATTTAGAAAAACTTTTACACAGCCTTTCTTCACAAGAGGTATATCACTTATGTCTAGCCTTAATTCATGTTTTCCACAAAATCTTTCTGGACTTATTTAACTCCACCTGCTTGTTCCAAGTAAACTTCTTTTCTAGAATGTCATAGCTCAGATAAAGAGCTATGCTTCTAGAATGGCACTTTCATAGCTGAGCAGTTTCCTGGTTTTTTTTTTTTTTTTTAATAATTTACCTTGTAACCCTTGTCTTTGCTTCCTCCCAGATAAATATCTTGTTATTTTGGCTTTGTTTTTAAAGGCTCATTCTGACTTCAAAGCGATTCTATCAGGTGACTCATTTCAGTGCATAACTAGTGTACATATTTTGAATACCTTTAAATTTCATGGCATGGCTCCCAGTGCATCAGTTTGATTTCAGCTTCCTGCCATGCCAGAAAGGAAAGTCTTATTCTTTTCCTGCTCTTCCCAAACTCATCCAAATGCTTTCTTTCACATTTTGCAGCAGCTCAGGAATCTGATCTCAAGGTAAACTAAGTCAAATCACTCATAACCCAGTACCTTAAACCCACTCTCCTTCCCCCTTAGATTGCTACTATTTTATGGAGTTTAGTAAGCTTACCCATTGATGGTGAGCTGTTAACTGCTTGAAGCCGTTAACCTGTTTGAAGCCTTCTAGTGAAATATATGTGTTTTCTGCTTCAGTTCACAGAACTAAAACATTGTTATTTTATAGTTATATCTGTTAGGGTTTAAAGCACTTGTGAGAACCTTGGATGAAAGTTAATACTGAGGTGTTATTCCTAATATCATATGAATGAGGACCTTCTGTTCACTGACAGAGGATATGACAGGCTGCAAACTACTGATGAAGCTACCTTGAGATAGTTCAATACGTGAATACCTTGTTCTCACTAGAAAGGAAGCCCTGTCCCCGTGCTTACTTTGTAACAGTTATGGCCTTTGTCAAACATCTCTTAAGAGCTGATTCATTTCAGTAACCCAGAAGAAAAAGTGGATTGTTCTATAGCTAAATTTAGTGAGATAGATTGACTCAGCAAAGGGTCAAACAAGAGATAGAAGACAGGGCAAAGATGGGTAGAATTGCAGCTGTGGGGTATACAGTTTCTCTGCACCCCAGTACTCACATGTTAACCCTGAGGTAGTCCAGCTCATTCTTTCCTAAGCAATGCTTTGATAATTTAAGTCAATCATGATGTGATGATGGATTTATATGGGTGGTTCTCAATAAGAAAAGCTTTTTAGTATTTATTAAATGAAGAACTAGTATATTTATTCTAAATATTTTCATGTAAAAGAGATATAAACAAGATCAAGCGAACATGACCAGTACATATCTTGCCAGTAAAATTATCATGGTTTGGCTTAGGTTTTGAGTACTCACTGTTCGTAAGTGGAAAAAAAAACCTACTAGCCCTGTTAAAAATTTAGTGTTTGAGTTTACACACACAATTCCTATGTGCAACACAGCCTGCAAAATGGGTTTGTAAACTCTGAAGGACATCTGGCATCTTCTGAAATTCTGTGGACTAGCTGTTTATATCCCAGGAAGTAACCAGGAAATAAGTACTTGTCAAGGAAGGAAGGAATGTTAGATAACAGAAGTAATTATTTTCCCCTGAAATCCGTGGTAATACACACTTCCATACCTCTGATCAAACACATACTTGGCCCCACATCTCAGAAAAATAAATAAAAATTAATCACAACTCAATGCTTTAGGAGCTGGCGAAACGAAGCTCCATTTCAAAAAACTTCAAGCCTTTTTAAGGAATGACAAAGTATATGTAAGAATTGCTGCCTACATGTTCTGTGTGCTGGTAACCTTAAGGTAAGTTGTAATTACTCCAAAAATACAGTAGCTGCCTCCAATTAAGCCTTTCCTGCCTTCTAGGCTGTGTCAAGGCTCAAACAAAAAAACCAAGCTTGCAATACAGCATTGCAGTCATCATAAACCTGAGCTATTAAATGCTTACAATGACGGTGTACAAGAAAAAGACACTCTATCAGCAGAATCCATGAAGCTTGGTTTCCACTGGATTTTTATCTATTATTCAACAGTAGTGACTCATGAGCTTTTTTGTTCCAAATGGTTTTACCTTGTTTCCATGATAAAAGAAATGTATCAGATACCCACTGGTTAATGTATGTCACCTAACAAGCAAGGTTAGTATTTAAAACAAACAAATAAAACCCAAACAAACCTTTAATAAGTGGAGAGTGTTATATTGAGGTGCTCCTTATGATACAAGCTGCTTAGGAAACTTATTTCTTGCTTCTATAGCTTTATTTCTAACTGCTTCCTCCAATTACCTTGATAAAAAAAAAAAAGGATCATATCCTATTCCTGTTTCTATCGCAGCCAGTGGGACTGTATATGACCTTTTTTTCTTTTCTTAAAAAAAAAACAAAACACAAAAAACAAACAAAAAAACCCAAAAAACAACAAAAAAAAAAAAAAAAAAAAAAACCCACCAAAAAAACCAGAAACATGATTGCTACATACAGCTGAGAAACTTACTTGTAGTTTAACAAAATATTACAACATGAACACAGGTGAGAATCTTGATTATTCTCAACTTTGAACAATAAAAGCTGTGGCAATGTGTGCCTGAAAACTGAAAAGGAACTCTACATCAGAGAGGGGTTTTCACAAGGTCCTTAAAATTCATTCTTTAGCCTTTAGTGAGGGTAAGCTCTTAGTGCTTGAAGGAAGGACTTCCACTTACTAAAGGTGTATAGTCTTTCATTGTGAGTTACATTTTTTTCTTTCAAAATTAATTATCTGTGGTGTTGGTGGGATTAATTATTTAATTATTTTATATTGTATAAGTGCTGCTCTGTACACTACTGTTTTCCCTGAATATGATCAGTTGGAAGCACATATGCATTATCTGCCACCTAGAATTTTTTGCTTGTCAAGGGCGTACATGTTGGTGTTTGCATGCAGCCAGAAAACACATGGTTCTTGTGTCAAGATTATGTTATGCAAATGCCACTTCAGGAAAGTTTGTGTAGGTCTCCAACTGAACCTGCACCAGATTTTGTACTGAACTGAGATATTCACATTTTAGTTCTAAGTGTGTCTGCTTTCAAAACAACTCTATAACCTGCCTTATAGCATTCTAATATAAGTAATGCTGCAAATGACTCAGCCCTCACATATGAGCACTCATAGCTCAATTGGAACTCTCTTTTCCTAAGCACTTGCTTCATCTTAAACACTTATGCTGAACCTTCTAAGATTAAATGCTGCCACAGGAGCGTGTAATAACCAAAATCTACTCGTTTCTCCTCTGTTCCTCCCTGTCTCCTCCAAATATACTTAACTTC
Source organism: Todiramphus chloris collaris (assembly GCA_025345505.1). Taxonomy (NCBI): domain Eukaryota; kingdom Metazoa; phylum Chordata; class Aves; order Coraciiformes; family Alcedinidae; genus Todiramphus; species Todiramphus chloris. Next base: position 138,177 of record JANVCC010000039.1, on the reverse strand, counting down.
AAGCAGTGTTTTGGGGCTGTTTTTTTTGTTGCTGTTGGTTTAGGTTTTCTTTTCTAGTTCTAGTACTCTTACTAGTGAAGGGCCTCAGAACTTGACAAGTCCTTCTGAATTTTGCTTAACTGGATTTGTTTTTAATAATAATCAAGTCAAAGTGTGCTGCAGAATTGCCAAAATTGGAAATTTCGGTGCATCCTGTCAACTTACAGCTAGATATGTACAGGAACAGTTGCTCTCACCTGATGTGAGAGCTCATGTGCTCACAAATCTTCAATCAGTGCCCTCACAGCATTGTCTCTCTGATCTGCAATTTCTAGGACTAGGTAGCTGCAATTTTGCATAGATAAAAGCTAAAACCAGCACGTCTCCACCTGACTCTAGGTGCTGAGTCCTTAAGGGAGGCAGGAAATCCAGTGAGGTGACAACTCCCACCGGGCCCGCTCTGCGCTGCCCTCATCGGGGACGCGGGACGGGCTAGCGGGACGACGGCGACCCTTGTGAGCGCCCACAGGACCACATTACCCGGTGAGGCTGCATCCCGCACGGCTGCTGCCCGTCCCCATCTGAAACGACCTTCGTGTGCGATGAGGGAACGGGCAGCAGCTAACGGGCGACGCTGCCTTTGAGAACTACACTTCCCAGAGCCCTGCGGGGCAAGACACCAAGGTCGCCTGAAAGAAAGCCGGCGCCTAGCCTGGTGGGACGGATAGTTCTTGTCCCGCCAGAGGCCTTAGGGCCAACTACATATCCCGTCTCCCCTCCCCCGGAACCGGAGATGACAGAGCTACAGGCGAGCGCAAAGGCTCATAGGAATTGTAGTTTCCTAATGAGAAGCAAAGGCAGGTAACTACATCTCCCATCTCTCCCGAGAGGTGGGCCAGGGGCGGCTAGCGCAAGTCATAATGGGCCTCGTAGTTCTCGCGCCTCTCCTCGGCCGTGTTGTGGAACGAGGCTCCGAGGTAGCTAAAAACCACTAAAATGGCGGCAGGGTAGGATGTGGAAAGGAGGAAGGGAGTTCTGGGAGGCCATACTGCGTTCTCGTCGGCTCGGTGTAGTACACGCGGAATCGCTGGAGCGAGCTCTGAGTCGGAGCTGCCGTCGGCTTTCCCCCTTACCCCGGACGCTGGGAGACGCTTCGGGGCCGCAGAGGCTTGTGGGGTAGCCACAAAATGGAGGCGAACGGGAGCGGCAGTGGGAGCAGCAGCGATTCGGCTCCCGACTGCTGGGATCAGGCGGACATCGAGCCGGCCAGCAGCGCTAGCCCGGGGTCCGCCCCGACAGCCGCGGAGGCCGAGGCCCAGCAGGAGCTGCTCGGGGCGGCCTTCAGCCGGCAGCTGAACGTCAACGCCAAGCCCTTCGTGCCCAACGTCCACGCCGCCGAGTTCGTGCCGTCCTTCTTGAGGGGGGGCCCGGCGCCCGGCCTGCCGCCACCCTCGCCCCCGCCCGGCCTGCCGCCGCCTCACGGTAACTGCCGCGGTCCTGAGGACGGAGGGATGGGGGCCATGTTGGAAGGGCGCGGGGCGATGCTGCGGAGCGGCCCGGGGCAAGGGCTGTTGGTCTCCGCGGGCAGTAGGGAACAGGCCACGCGAGGTTGGAGAGCGGCGCGGAGGGCCTCGGGCGGGCGAGGGAGCTGGCTGGGCTGAGCTGGGCTGGGCTGAAGGCGGCCGGCAGCCGTGGGACTGGGTGGGTCAGGCTGACGGGGTGCGGGCGGGGCGCCTGGGCGGCAGTGCTGTAGAGGCAGGGAGGGCAACGCATTGCTGGGGGGGCGGGGATTGAGAGGCGACCCGGGCCAAAGGTAGGAGAACGGCCCGGCCCGGGGCCTGGGTCCTAATGGCGGGAGGATCTAGTTAGCGAGGCGTGAAGGCAGGCTCTGGTGGGGGTACTGCCGAGGAGAGCCCTGCGCAGGAAAGGCGTTTGGGGAAAGGGGCGTGAAGCAGCAGGGTCTGGGCAGAGGAGACATGTGGCATTATAGAGGAGCTGGTTGCCGCGTTTGATGTAGCCCTGAGAGAGTTTGTGGGAGCTTTGGGAGGGGGTCTTCAGGCTGCTGTGGTGCATCTGGGGTGATGGCGGCCCTGTGGGGTGTGCTGCGGGTGGCCAAACTGCGGTACAGGTCTGGTACTCGAGGAGCAGCAGTAACAGTTGTGTTCCGGCTGTATGTGGATCCTGTGTACATTTCTCTGGTACCTTTACTGGCACAGGATTGCCCATGATGAGAGGAAACAGAGTAGCTCTCTTTTTACTAAAGCACTAGACAAGTTGTCAAAAGATTTTGGTGGCAGTAAATTTACTGTTGCTGGGGAAAACAGCACTGCTTCAGCCACCAGTGGTTCGAATGTATCGTAACTGTCCTTTTGAATATTATTTCAAGTAGTTATTTTTTTCTAATATAAAGCTAATAAGTGATTAGCAGGGAAAGGAAACTTGTCCAGTAGGCTTCAGTCAATAGAATAACTTGAAATTTACCCTGCTTTTAATTTCAAAGGATTTTTGTGTAATCAACCAATGTTTATACTAGATTTACTTTGCATATGGGAAATTAAAGGAGAGCTACTTTTTTCATTTCCAGCTCCAAATGAAAAGTCCTTCCAAACACTAGACATGCTAGTTAACTTCATTATAGTATTTTAATGTCACTCCTGCAGCTAAGGAGTTTGAGACCTGACTGAGTATGATAGTTTAACACCTCACTGTTTTTTTTTACTATAATTTTCTGTATCTCTGTTGGTACAATGCGAAACAAGCTAGTGTTTCAGATACTGATTCTAGTGATTTAATTTTAATTGCAACTACTTGTTGCGTTCTTTGTTAAAATTTTCTATTGATTGTGTCATATTTATTGCGTTCTGATTCAATATATAGTCTTGTTCTTCCTAGTATCTAAAGTTATCAGAGGGTAACAGCTAAAATCTTTAATTTTCATATATGAAGTTTTAAAATGTTCATAACAGAATACTCACCCATTTCTTGTGTTAGATCAAATCTTAGATTGTGTTCTCTATAGCTATTCAGCATTCTTGTTTTTTTTAATAGAAATTGTAGTTTATGTACTGTGCAGGCTGGCAATATGCAAGTGCATTAAAATATACTTCCAGGAAGCCATGAGCAGAGTCTTGGATTCCATTTAGACTAAATGTATATGTTAAGGTTCACAGGTGTAAAGGTAGATAGCTTGAGGCTGTTCTGAAAGTGTGATTGCAACTTTGAAATCTTCAAAACCTTCAAAATCCGTTCTAGTGTGTTTTTCAGCCATTGCAATACAAATCTAAGTCTGGTTTAAACTACGTAATACTGTGACTGAAAATTTTCTTGTGGTTTTGAATATTATTAGAATAATTTCAGCTTTTCTCCCTGGCTACATTTTTTGTAAGGTTTCTTTTAAGGATTCCTGTATTTAATTCTTTTTAATTTTTTTCTTTCCATTAGAATTTAAACTACATTTCCTGACCTGCTCATTATATTTATTTCATCATGCTCTCCATTTCTCCACTCTTTTGCTACTTCTGAGGCCTATGATGAGACTTCAGAGGCTAGAGATTACTTTACTAAAAGCTTCCTGGTTATCTGGAGTGATCAAGAGAGCTTTTCTTTCCATCTTAGCTACTGAGTACATTTCCTACATAGTGCTATAATCTACATGGTTTTAATTCACCTTGCTTTTATATATTCTTTAAGGTTTAGAATTTTGAGTTTTTGTGATTATCTTGATGTCCCTAAGATTAAACAGACAAAAATTGGCAGTTAAAAAAACTCAACCCAGCCAAAGAAAAACAAAACAAAAAAAACAACAAAAACCCAGCAAACCAACAACAAAACAGAAAAAAACCCCACATACAAAAAAAAAAAAAAAATAGAGCTGAACAAAACACCCCAAACCCTCCATTTTCTTCCTTAACTGGAATACTATACTTGTTACGTACTTTTCCAGGTCTGATGTACTCTGTTACAAAAAGTAATTGACAGTCTTGTTCTTGCAGAAGTTCTTATAAGGTGACAAGTACTTTCCTGGCTAAAAGAACTAGGAGGGGATTGCTCTGGAAATAAGTCAAAAAAGCATGTGATTCAACAATTGTGCAGAATAGTTTATTTTTCATCAACCCAGTTTGCTTTTGCTCCAGTAGGGAATTAAGTGTTCTGTGGCACTCATTCTTCATTACATTATGAGGGGGGAAAAAAAGTATTTCTAGTTATCTGTACTGAGATCTGTACAAATACTGGTTTGTACTGGGAAGAATGTCAATCTTGATTCTTAGGAAGAATCTAAAAAGCTGGGTGTTAGTTTGAGGAGATAAGTGGCCTACAGGTAGCTTCCAGTAACACTTCTCTTCTTGAAACTTCTGCTGAGGTTTTGCCTGAGGTTTTGTTTGAGTCATAATTCCTTAGTAATTTTAAGGATGTTGTAGGTCAAGGTAGATGTGTAGTTGTAGTAGCATGGCATATAGAAAAATTCCACGGAACTGATTTCCATTATGGGGTTGTAGTTTGTAATAATAGTGTTTTCTTTTATGCACACTAACCTCATGTTTTTAGTAATATGTATAAAATTCTTGTCACTTTTGTTTAGAGCACTGAAATAATACTCAAAAAAGACATTTAGGGAACGAGATGTAAACTTTCTAAAATCTGTAATCTCCTGAGACCTGCATTCCAAGTAGTTTACTTTAAAACTGGTTTGTGTGCTTTCTTTGGATTCCAAATTGTATATTAAGGAGAATATCTGACTGATGTTTGCTACTAATACAGTTTTTGCTTACAGATAGATTATATGCAAAAAGCGTATGTTATTTAAATTTTTGAACCTAAGAAACAGCTTAAAAGCAGTATGTTCCAATTGTAGCAGTGAGGACTTGCTTTTATCAAACTGTGTCCAAGTCAAACTTGTTTGTGTAAAATCTTAGTTGGATTCTGTCTGAAATGTAACATAGAGACTTCTCCATTCTGTCTGCAAACAGATATTGCTATACCACAGTTCCTTTCTGTGAACATGTCAAGTATGTCATGAACAAGTTGTTTTTCTGGGGAAAATTACTGCAGATAGCAGTTGCTGGACTAGCAAACTCAACTAAATTAGGGCAAGGTGTAATAGTCAATAAAATGACAGTAGATTGTGTTAGGGCCTCTAAATGTTCTTAACCACAACTGTACTTGCAGTTTAACTGTTCTGTAGCATTTATGACTTTTTTTTGTACTATGATTTATTAATTTTGTACTATGATTTATTAATTTTGTAAGTGTATATAGGATATAATTGCACTTGAGCAGCTTTTTTGTTTCTATATCAAGGCATGGTATGGAGGTGCAAGGAAATAGTTAAAACCTACACACACCAGATTATTAAGATTTATTCTATCATATGTTTTGCTCATGATCTCAGCTATGAGAGAAGTGTCAAAATTTCTGAAAATGCAGCATCAGCCTCCATTCTTGTTCAATTTTTGTCATAGCTTTTGAATATTCACAAGATTATTGGTAAAATTGATCACAGCTTCCCTGTAGGGACTTTACTGTATTTTATGTTATTTTTTCTTCTTTTTAGAAGTAATTTTTAAGTATTCACTGTTGACTTTCTTGGAGCAGGAGACTGAACTAGGTAGCTTCTTTGGGTCACTTCTGACCTGAATTGTTCAGTGATTGGAAGTATGCAGTGATTGTGGTAAGGAAAACTGTCATTAGTATAGAAGTAACAGGAACAAAAGGTGTGTGACACATAGCAGCTAGTGTAAGGAAAGATAGCATCTCTCTTTTTCATGGTATTAGTACTGTTGCTTCCTTTAGTGGCTCTCTTGACCACTTTACATAAATTTCTGAACATTTGTTAACAACTTGCACCTACAGTCTTGAGCAAAGCAAGCACCAGGCCTAATCAGTGCCCTTTAGATTACTTCACTTGCTTGCAGTAGTCACATTTGAAAGGGTTATGTTCATGCAGCTGGACATCCTCAGCCTTTAAATGCTGTAAATATATAGCATCTATCTATCTTGTTTTCTCAGCCCTCATTTTTCTTTACCTTATAGCTAGCTGAAAGATCCACATATTCTACACACACATTCCACCGTACCAGTTGCAAATAAAAGGAGATTCAATAGGTTTGTCGGTTCTGAAACTTATGGCTTTCAGAATAGGATGATGAGTTATCTATCCCAAACCTGGTCATCTCTTGTTTTTCACCATTCTCTGTAGACTGTATTTTGAGGCTCTACACCAGTTCAGTCCTCAAGACTTCGCTTTGCACATGAACTTGATAAGAAAGTCTTGTTTGTCTAAAACTAGTAGTCCACCATTCAAGAAGCTATCATATTAAAGGATTATATGGTTTACTCTTATCATTTGAATAGCCATATGATGATGATTTCCTCACAAGCAGAGTGTTGGTAATACTTTTAATACTGCATAACTGTAAACAGCAAACCAGCGTCGTATTGTCATTGCCAGTGTGTAGTTTAAATTATTATTGAAAAAAATATTGATTTGAGGCATCATTTGACTATCTAGAGCAGTGTTCTTTATCAGCTTCACGAGACAGATGAGCTGCACAACCTCTTTTAAAACAGTCAGTGCAGAGAAAGTCTGTATGTCTTGGCACTGATTTGCCAGATGATCAAATATATCTGTGTGATGCAGTCAAGATGCCAGTGTTTTACACAGATGTCCTTTGTCTACATCTGAATTGTCCCCAGGAAGGTAGTCAGGATTGTGTTACTCCTGTTAGAATAATTCATCACGCTTGTGGCCTTTGCATGACTCCATTAAAAAGCAGACTACTGGGAGTCAGCTGTGGACTGGATGAACTGACCTGGAGTCTACATGCAGTCTGATGACCATGTGCTTAGCACCCTGGTTTGGACTACTAATTGAGTGTATTTGAAAGCATTGTGTTATCTTAAAGCTTTATTGCTTTATCAAAGTGAACACAAATTATTTGGCATAATTGTTGGATTCTATTGACAATCTGGTTTTGCAATTCCACTTCCAGAATTTTGGGATTTCTCTGCTGGTTTCTGATGAGAGTCATGCAAGTGAGAAAAGCGGCTGATTTCATGAAACTAAGATAGAAAGATTTTTCATTTGATTGTTTTAAAATTTATTTATTTAATTATTTTGAATTAATAAAGCAGTCAAAATTTAATCAGTGAAATTTATGACTGTGGTTTGAAGAGGTCTATATGAAAATGACACTGATTGAATTTCATTAGTAAAGTTATCTTAGGACAGCTGATGCAATATTTAAAATGTATTCTCTAGAACAGTCTGAAATTTTGTATGTAAATTTTGCTCTTTTATGTGTAAATGTTAAGATCCTGAGCTTAACCTGCTAAAAAAGCCATGGGGTGCTTAGGTTTGCTTTTGTGTTGTTTTTTTGTGGGGTGGTGGTTTTTTTTGTTTTGTTTTGGTTTGGTTTGGTTTTTTTGCTTGTCTGTTTGGTTGGGTTTTTTTGTTTTTGTTTTATTTTTATCCTTACTGGGTTATGAGAGACCTTTAGAGTGTGGAATACTTAACTGTTCTAATACAGAGCTTGATTTCTGGACTATCTGCCTCAAAAATCAGGTCATCAGTGGAGCACAAATACTTGGCCTTAAGGAAAAGGGGTTTTCATTATATTCCCTGAAAATCCCCAAAAGCCTTCTTAGAAATAGTTGTGAAGAAGCATGTTGGTTTTGGATAAGCTGAATTTAAGGTTTGTCCTCACTAGAGAAGGAAAAAGTTGGGTCTTTTACCAAGCCAAAATATTGTAAAATCCTGTGAATACAAAGTGATAAATTTTTTTTGGTGAATTTTACTAAATCATATTAAAACTATAAAGCTGCTCTTACACTAGTGCATTTTAAAAATGGGGCATACCTCTGTGTCCACTGGTGAAGCTAGGACATAGACTATGAAGTAGGTCAGAGACAAAATGAAAACAATTTTGGGTTTAAGTTAACTTGGAAAACACTTCCTTATTTCCAGCAAACTCCTGAAAACCTTTTCTTTATTTTTGAAATACTTTGTTTAACTCTAGCTTTCTTTTGTGCTTAAATTAATTTTTTTTTTGTGTGGTTTTTAGTTAACTAAAAATCTCTTGGAATTTTTTTTTAATTTTGTTTCTTGTGATCTGTGTGTTTGATTCAGACCTTTATTTTTTACTCTGATGTAATTCCCTTTTTGCTTTCAGTTAACAGGTGTGCCCCCCTCCCCCCCTTTTTTAAGGGAAATTTTTAAGGAAATTTAATTAATTTTTAAATGTCATTAATGTAAACTTTTGAGACTGTATATGACTGTTGTGTAAATATCTACTGAACTCCGGTATTCAAATCACACATGTGAAAAGGCATTGCACATTTCTTGATTGTTCAGCCTTCTAGGAATTCCTGTGAAGGAACTTGATGCCTGTATTGGAGGAGCAACAAAATCTCTCTATACAAACCATCAAAGTTTTGTAGACAAGACACTTTTTGCCATTTTTCCCCTCTTATTTTCCTTTTCTCTTTACTTTTAAAAAATATCTTTCAATGCACTGCTGTGCAAACAGTTTAATCAACCCCATAGTCTACCTCAACTGTCAGGTACCAGTACTGTCAAGTTTTTATCACTACCACAGCAGAGCAGGCTGGGAGCTGCAAGTGCTGCCATGCATATCAAGAAATTACAGCCTCTCATCAATTCTGTGAAGGCATTTGCATTTTGCTCAGGTGACTGATTCTGCAGATTTACCAGTTAACCACTGAAGAGTAGCTGCTTGTCTGGAGACATCTCAGTTTATTCTGTGCATCTGGTATATACTGCAGTTTATGTAAAGATGGAAATTGTCATTACTGCTTAGCGCTTGAGTTTGACTTTAGTACTCTATTTTAACTGTAGTTCTTCAAATATTGTTTCCCGTTTTAGCAGCTATACCTGATTTGAAAATCTTTTGTTCTAATACAAATTTTATTATATAGCAGCTTTCTATTGTTTTTTACAAGGATTCTAAACTGCTCATGCTGTGAAGTTCCTGGTTTATGCTGTTTTAAAACAATATTTGCAGAAGTTCAGTACTTTAATTTGTCTACCTGTGCAGCAACAAAAATGCATGCAAATACAAAATTTGTAGTGGAAAGCTGTGTGAATGCAATAGGCAGAGTGGATTCTTGCAGTATTTCTTTGTGCCATTAGCTGTATTTTAGAGACCAATCACTGTTTTAAAAGTTGTGGAATTTTGGACTATCTATTGGGAGTGTGCATACTTCTCCAGTGAATTTTATATTAAAAAAAAAAAAAAAATTATTTGATTCAGACAAGCCTTTGTCCTTGCCTGGTCTTAGTAGATAAATGCAGCATGTGTATCCATGTTTGGCAACAGTAATGTTCTAGGGCTCTGATGTTCAGAAGGACTGAAGATAAACCACTCACCTTGTAATACAGAGAAGAAAATTGCAACAGCAGTCATTGAATTACACTTTGAGGAAAGATGGAGTATGGAGAAGTCTATGTAAAATCTAGTTATCATGGCTAAATCCAAGAATTTGAAGCATAGCTTAAAGATTTGGCATAATTTAAGACATGTTATGAATTTTAAACCAGATTTCTTGCAAAGTACGTTTTGAATCACTCTTAAATGACAAGATTCCTATCTGAATAATTTTTCACAGATGAGGATCTAGAAGTTTCAAGCTGAACTTGAAATGTGTTACGTATTTCTCTGATTTGTGTTTAATTTGTCATCTGTGATGGTTTTACAATAATAGTAAGTTGTTAAACATAAATCTTATTAGTTTCTGACTAACAAAACCACAAAATTAAAAACCTTGCTCATCTAATTGAATGTTCTGGAGAGATTAGGATAAGTCACAAGGACTACTTGGAACCTTTCTCAGTTTCTCCAGTCTTTAAAGGTATTTTGTTTCAATGACTGTGTTTATCTTGTGGACAAAATAAGCAAGGTTACTTCATTTCACTGGATTTATCCAAACATCTGCCACAGGGACAGTGCAGATCCTGGACATCATCTCATGTCCCAGTCCAGTATTGAGTCCTGGGTAGTAAGCCTTTCTTAACTAGATTCAGAATTACCATCTCCCCTTTATATGATCCAAAGATTCCTAATAGTTCTATGTGCATGAGGGCTGACAGGAGAGAAAAGATGACAAAGGGCAAAACGTGGACACCTCGTGGTCTGAGAAGCAATAGGACTGCATCCTTCTTTTCAAGTGACTGTCTTAAAGGCATGTTTCAGGTGGTCCATCCCTTTCCACACAGAGCAAGTGGTAAATCTGACCTTGTAAAGTCAGACTTGTCTCTTCTGTATTTGTTGGCAATGTACCGGTGCCTTATATAACCTGAAATTGTTGATCAGAAGTAAACAATTACTAAGGGGGTGCTTATTTTAATCACTTAAAGCCTGCTTTTTTTGTAATTAAGATCATTTACTTTTTACTTGGTGTCTTTATAAGGAACGTTTTAGGGAGCTCTTTGTATTCCTTTTCTTCTTTGAAGGAACAGTGTACATTTCATGTAATTCAGTGTACATTTTGAAACCATATCTGCCACTTCAGTACCAAAATGACCAGAATTTATTACGTATTTATTTATTAAGTAGTTGTGGTCATAACTGAGTGTTTCCCCTGGATTGTGTGGCATTAATAATGTTTCGGATTCATACACAAGCTGTCTTTCTCATTCTCTTGTGTGCTAGACTCATAAAAAATTTAATAGATGGACCTTTTTAGGTTAACAATTTCCTACCTCATCTCTGTTTTTTTGTGAAGAAACTTCTTTTTCCTGTCTGTATGCCTTCTGTCTTACAGACCAGAAAGTAAAAATTGAGTTTATTATGAATGCTGTTGATTGACTTAATCACTTACAGAGCTTGTGTTTCAAGGCAAGTGCATAAATACTGTCGTATAAGTTTTTCATTATGGACAAACTTCAGGAATGAAATCAAAAGCTTGTTGAAATTATTTTGTTATGAAATATTTATGCATCCCAACCATAGTGTGTGTGAAATAGCCAACAATTTTATGATGTGTTACAAAATGAAGGCTAAGTTCATACCTAGATTCTGTGCCATCTGCTTATCATCCTCATAAATGGGCTGATTTGAGTCTTTTCTAGCTCTCAAATGAGTACTATATAATTTCTTAGAAGACATCTCAAGGTATTCTATTCTTATGCTTTTATTTACCATATTAAATAATTATCTTAGAAGTTTTTCTCCTGTGTGTGCAGATGAAGTATAACACCGGAGTGCAGGGAATGTCACTCAGAACAGTTTCCTCTTCTGTGTTCCTGTGCCCCCGGTACTGTTTGCTGCTGGTCACTGGGTGTTGTGCTGTGACCCACATTCACCCTGACTGCAAGCTTTGTCCTCTGGCCCTCTTCCAGCTTTTGTAGCACTGCTCCAGTTTGTAGAAATCTGCAGCAAATACACAAAGAGCACAAAAGCAAAGAGGCTTAGAACCAGGTTCTTTTTCGTATGTTTTTGTTCCTTTGAGGGGATTTGACCTTTAGGTCACATCATGCATAAGCAAGTAAGGCTATAAAATCTATGTTTTCATAATAGGATTGAAGGAGAGCTGGAGTGCCGCTAAGTAGAGGGTATGAACTTGGTATGTGGCTGCAAGAAATAAGATAATGAACTTATTTCAGAGAATTATGAAGTTGAACGTAACCTATTTAGTTTTTCTTCGTCATCATGGGAATAATGTTTCAAAACATCAAGTGGTGTAATTGTTAATTGGAACATACCACTCTTAGTAGGTTTAATAATTAGCTATATCTCAGCATGTAATTTAGTGGCATGGTTTAGTGCATTAAAAGGTTGAATGATCTATCAAAAAAACATACTTGTGGCTTTGATATGCACATGATGGGTGAGATTGCCCTCTGAGTAATGTGATGATATTACAGTGTTTAAGAGGACCAGCAAACTTAGCATATCAGTGAGTTTATCATCTCTTGACCCTAATAAATACAGATCTTAATTTTTTTCTTAATAGCTTGTTTCAGTTTTCTACTCAATGCTTCTGTGAAATTGAGGTGCAGTAGCATTGTAGGTATGCCTGTAAGCTGAATCTGGCAGAACCTTTCTGTACAGTTGTGACACCACAGCCACTTGTCTATTTGGATACAACCAAACAGGTTTGACTTTTTTGAACACCAGTTAGATGCTAATGCTTAAAATAGCCATCATGGTTAGGCAGGTAAAATACTATATATATTGAAAAATTACGTATTCTAAAACTTGCTTTAAGTGTGCCTTTCCATGTGGGTAAAAAAAAATTGAACTGTTTTTAGAACTGGTGTATTTGTTTCACAACTTTTAGGCAGTGTTCTTTGGAAGTAGTTGTGCTTGGAGGCTATATTTAGTACTGTTTTCAGTGGGGGAGGTCTTTTTTCTTAAGTACACTTGCAATAAAATTGGGAGATGGTCTTTTATGCCCGAGTGTTAAAAACTATTGCGTAGTGTATTTTAAAAGCTACACTTTTTTTTCTCTGCAGGTGCACCTGTAGATACTTCTCCAGAGGAACAAACAGCCTCTTGTGAAGGTGATTGTTTTTGTGTTCTGACAGTATGCAACACAGCTCCATTTAATAGGATTTTTTTTTTTTAATTACTGCAAAGAATCATCTTTTTAAAAACTCCTGTGAACCTTTTCCAATCTTCATTCTCTTAATCTTTATACTAGTATTGTAAGCCAGTGTGGTTATCTGTGGTTATTTACAATTTTATAGCCAGTTAAGCAAGGCATATAAAGAAGAAGTGGTTTATTGAAAGTCATAAAGCTTGCATGAAGCAGAATGTTTAAAATTGAAAAATTGAATCTGTATATTAAATAGTACTGGCAAGTGCCCGAGAATCTGAACTATCCTTTTTATTGATTTAGTCACTTTGTTTTTCTTTGTTCTTGATACTGTCATGGTAAATGTGTCCTTAATGATTCCTTTTTCATGTTTTTCCTTAGGTTCAAATGCTGCTGTTAACATGGAAATTTCAGAATCTGTTGGTAAGAAGAGAATTGTTCTGTTTCACTCTCATAGAACTATAAAATACTACTATAGGACTTTTGCTGAGTCATTGCAAACTAAGTTGAAGAATATCTTACTGAGCCTTTGGATTTTTGGTCCTTACTAATTTTGTTGTGCCTTTACTTAGATTAGGAAAGAGGTATTTGAATACTGGTATACACTGATAGGTGCAGTTGGAATACTTGGACAATGAAAAAGCATCAATGCTTTATTAAAAATTAATTTCCTAATACAAAATAATCCCATTAATACGTGCGGAATGGTGATTAACAAAAAACATTGAAGTAATCAGTAGTAGGAGCAATCAGAACATGGAAATTGTATCTTTCTCCTTGTATGAGTTTGGCTTTTGAGAGAACTTAAACCATTATCCCTCTCATTTTCTTTCTGAACATATGGTAGCATGTGTGTGGATTCAGACTAGCATGATGATCTGAATGGATCTTTAGATGTTTTTTCCCTTGTAAAATTGTTGCCTTGTTAAAGTAGAAGTCTCTTAATCCCTGTGAATCATACTTTTCTGATGTCAGTCCACAAGCTAGTTTGAAAGCACCTGGTAATAATAATTTAAAAACCAAGCAGCAGTTAATTGCCTGTTTTCATAAAGGAAGACATTATCAGAGTGGATAGTTGAAGTCTCTTGATTGCAATTTTGGGGCAGGGGCTTTTCTTCATAGCCATTGCTTTCAATTTCATTATCTATTTGAATATATCTGACTGTTTAATTTTTAGTGGAAAATGGAGAGGCAGAAATGTCCCCAGAAGAGTCATGGGACCACAAAGAAGAAACAAGTGAAGCAGAACTAGGAAGTGGTCCCACAGGGGATGCAGGGCCTTCTGAAGAAAGTGCTCAGGAAATGATGGAAGAGGAGGAGGAAATTCCAAAACCAAAATCTGTTGTAGCACCACCAGGTGCTCCTAAAAAAGAGCATGTAAATGTAGTATTCATTGGTCATGTAGGTAAGTTGTAAATGAATGTGAAGTAGTTGGATATTTGTGTTGTTTATTATATAGAACTCCAAGGATTAGAAATTAATCTTGCTCTTTGTAGGGATGTACGTCATCACCATGTCTTGAGGTTAATAGGAACATTCATTGTAATGAAGCTGCTTTAGAAAAATTAAACTTCAGGTCTTTCAAGGGGTACAGTGCTAAGGATAGGGTGCCTGTGTTCTTTTTTCACACAATGATGTCTGTGTTCATGATCTCTTAAGTACCTTCTCTACTCAGTGTTTAAGTGACTTTATGATCCAGAGAAAAAAATAGAAAAGCAGTGCTCATCTTCTGCTTGTTTTAAATATTTTCAGTGGGTTCTTGTTCATGGTTAAGTTAAAAAATTGTTATTCAAAATACTAAAAATTGTAGAGCTATGAACAACAGATGATCATAATTTAGGGTTGAAGCGTTTACAGCAAAATGCACCAATCGAATAGTTTCAACAAATTACAGAAAAAAATCTTAAGTGGTGTCAAAAGTATAGAAGAATTACCGAATCGTGAGTTCTACAGTAAATTTTTGTATTTTTGTTTGTACAGTCTCATATCACCTTAAAAGTATTGTAACTTAGTCCTCAGGTAAATTCAGAATGGAGTCACACAGAAGTAAAGGAGCAGTGGGAAGCCTATGGAATTTAGGCACAAGGGAGAAATAAATCAGGGAAAGGGCTTTTGCAAGAGCTTCCCATGCTCTTAATCAGTGCTTGCTGGATCACTGTTTGATATGGGTTTTGTTGTTTTTTTTTGTTATGGGTGATGCTATGTTTATACGTATGAAAACAGACTTCTCAAAATTCAGTGTAATTGAATTGACAATGAATTATTATGGAAACAAGGGAAGCTGAGAGATGCTTCAAAAAACTTAGGTTAGAATTTAAAAATATATCTTTGGAGATGATTATCTTTTTCATAACTGTTTTCTTCTTTTTCTAGGATTTTCTTTTAAATTGTGAATGACAGTTTTTAATTTATTTTCTTTTTTTTAGATGCTGGAAAGTCAACTATTGGAGGACAAATAATGTAAGGAAACTTAAAATTTTTAGATTTACTGTTCTTTCTTGTGAATTAAAAATATATTTAGTAAAATGAGTAATATTTTCTTTATGGCTTTAATCAGCATAGATTAATGGTTTTTAATTAAAATTATACTCTCCATGTAGTTATTTATTGTCTTTGGAATTTCTTATTCCAGCAGATCTTATTGCTATATGAGTTTCACTTAATGGAAAAAAACTATGCAAAAGCATACATTATTTAATTAAAATCCCTGTCTTAGAACGTGACAAGTCTTATGTTTTTCTTCATAATATTAAAATGCTATTTGAGACTACTTATATCTGTCGTTAAACTTTGTCCTTTTTGTGAAGATTAAAAAAATTGGATATACTTATTCTCTGGTGTGAACATTGTCAGGAATAATTTTATTTCAAACTTTGATACTATAGTAGTTAATCTTTTAAAGTCTATTTTAGAAACAGTATCAATAGACTGAAACGTTTTTACGAGACAAATAAATGTAGCTGGGAAAGTAGTAGATGAAGAAATAAATGCTATCTTGCTGATGTGGAGAGTTTCTGTGATTTTAAAATAATACGCTCAGAAAAAGTGGGAGGTCTTTGTCTTGGCATTTTCATCTTGTTTTGCTTTGACCAAACTGAAATGTTGGAATTGTCATGCTGTGTTTAACCTTGTAGTTCATACTAGAGCAAATTAGCATTTTCTTATCTGATGTGTCTAACAACCTTGTATAAGGAGGTGCCTATTCTTAACACTCTTACCAATGTGTTATGTTCCTAAAGCTTTTTTTTGCAGAATATCCCTTTGTTGTAAGGGGAAGAAAGTCTCAGAAATGGGCTTAACAGATGTAATTCTTTTTCCAAATTTGCAGAACATTTTGTAACTAGGCTTAATAAAAGACATTCCTCACTTCTGCAAAAGTGGTACTGGTGTACTTTTACATATCAGATAATGATGTGGCTTTTTGTGGAGAAAAAAATCCATTGCTTCTTCTATCAGGCTGTTCTAGTTTTTCAAAATAATCTGTAGGGATTGTAAAGTATGTAACTATTTGGAATTATGTTTTTGCTTATGTGAAATTGTGCTTTATTTCCTCCCTCCCTTAGGTATTTGACAGGAATGGTTGACAAAAGAACACTTGAAAAATATGAAAGAGAAGCTAAAGAAAAAAACAGAGAAACATGGTATGAACTTAATGCAGATAATACTGTGATTTTTCTCTTTGCACTGTGATGAAAATGGGAAACTGATTTCCAGTCTCTGTCCCTACAGTACTAGCTTCCTGCTAGAATGGTTTTTGAATGTGTGTGTGGGAAATCTCTTGTTTTCCTCCAGTACTTCTTTAACTAAAACTATACAAAATAGCACAATTCATATTGTAATAGGTTTTGCTGCTCTGATGCTTTGGTAAACCTAGTTGGTAAAAGGGAATGCTCTTTGGGTCATTCTGTGTGTACATCTTTCACCTGTAAACAGCAGAGAGATATCTAAGGGACAGAGATGAAAGCTGTCATTTTGGCAGACATGAGGAGACAGTGAGTGAAGAGTTTGGGGTGTTACCTTATGTCTAATTTTTTGTACGAATAAAGATAGGGTCTGCAGTTCTTGTTTATTTTGGGGTTTATTTGGGTTTTGGTTGGGTCTTGGTTTTGTGTATTTGTGTGCATATATATCTAGCAGCCTGCTTTCTTCTTGAAAAGACTCCTGGAAAATTGATTCTCCTTTTGGAAGTGTTCCATTTTTGTCTGTGGAGGAGGAAAAGAGGGGTTCAAAGGGCTCTAGAAAAGAAGCAGCTAAAGACTTATTTAGGGGTAGAACAACAACAGAGCACTCAAGGGGTGAGCATTGACCTGAACTAATTGTACTATGTCTGAGAGGGTGAGAGAGTGACATACGTCCTTTCTGTCAAGCAAGCATCAACCCCTGTTGGGAGTTGACCAGAGTCATAAGTATTTCAGGACCTTCCTCAAAAACCCTGGATATCTTGAAAAATAGATTTCCTCTTCCCCTTCCTCTTTTAGAGAGTGAGTTGAAGGAAGTGCTTCCTTCAATGCTGTTTTTATTCTTTAAAATACGTCATGATATAAAACAGAAAGTATGATGTACCTCTGTGTCGTTATCAAAGATCTTGGTAGCTTCCTTTGTATGTTGAGAATCTTGAAATTTGAGCAGTTTTACTTTGTGATTCAGAAAATTTTATACTGTGGTGCAGAACTGGTATTTCAGTCAGAGATGCACCTCTCCCTAAAAAAACATACGTCTTTTGATTTTCCATCCAGCTACAACACAAATTCCTGCTTGACTCTCGATAGCTGAGTAAAACCTGATGTTTGGGTTGGCTGAAATCTTTCAGAAACACAGACCATGGTGGAGACTACATATAGTTACTGCCTGGGGAAGACTATGATTATAGATCCATAATCCCCAGTGTTTAATGCTTTCTCTGACTCAGGAACCTCTTGAGCTGCAAAGAACATCTCACAATATATACACATAACATTGAATAAAAAGTTCTTGTAAATGCTTAAGTTCAGTAATGCCAAGGTGGTTAGAATAGTTGAGCAGAAAAAAAAAAAAAAAAAAAGGAACAAATTACCATACATACAGTTAGTAAAAATTAATACAAAAATAGAATATTTGGGTCGTGTTTTTTTTTTTTTTTAGGTACCTTTCATGGGCCTTAGATACAAACCAAGAAGAACGAGATAAAGGTAAAACAGTAGAAGTGGGTCGTGCCTATTTTGAAACTGAGAAGAAACACTTCACTATTCTAGATGCTCCTGGACATAAAAGCTTTGTTCCAAATATGATTGGTGGGGCTTCTCAAGCTGATCTTGCTGTGCTGGTAAGGGAAAATCAGATTCTTTTAGTTTGGGTGTACTGTTAAGCTTTTGAGTTTTATTGATTTGTTTTCTTGTTTACTGCTTTGTTTAGTTAAAGTGAGCAAAATTTTGAAATCTTAAGTCTTCCAAGTTTGGTGGTTTTTGGAGTAACTTGACAGCTTCCTAAAATTGTTCACAGTTGTCATGTCATTTTTATATATATCAGTGCAGAAACTAACGGGTAATATTGCAGATATACGAGTGCGTTTTGCAAGCTTTTACCAGTTTTGACTACCCAAAGTTATTTTTGAATAAGGCAGTATTGCTCATTTTTGATTGTTCTGTTGAGAGAATTGTAGAACTTACATGAAAATGTGTATTTTAGGTTATTTCTGCAAGAAAAGGAGAGTTTGAAACTGGATTTGAGAAAGGTGGACAAACAAGAGAACATGCCATGTTAGCAAAAACAGCAGGTGTAAAACATTTAATAGTTCTTATTAACAAAATGGATGATCCAACTGTAAACTGGAGTAATGAAAGGTGAGTTCAATATTTTTAAAAAGTTAATCTTCATTAAAAGATACTGAAATAAAATGATTCCGAAGTAAAGTAAATTTTTGCATTCCATTTTTGCTGAAAGAATGGTGGACTGGTAAAGACAAAGGTTATCAAAATTGCAGGAAAAACAGAAGCATTGTGACTAGGACAGTGCCTTTCAACTAAGCTGGAAGGTTTACACTACTTAAAAACATTCACTTCCAACAGTTTCAATCTGTGCAGCCATACCTAACAAATCTGTGAATTATAATGTAGTTTAATTGTTGACTTGGAAGCTTTATACTGAACCAAAAAGGAAGCAACTCTCTTTTCGGTAGTTTAGTTTCCAGCATTCTTGATTGCTTGGACACGTTTCTGCTAAACTCCTAGCTTTTGTTGAGAACAGTATTATCCTGTTCACCTTGTGTCCACTCTGTATTATTTGGAGTTGGTTTTTTATGATAAGCTGAACTGAATAAGCGAGTAATATATTAAAATGATTCATGGTTACAGCCTGAGAAGGAGGGAGGGAATCCTGCAGTGAGAGAGGCCTGGTAAAAATAACTAGGCAGTCAACATGTAATACTTAAAACTTAATCTTTTTTAATATTTTCTTTTCTACCTTAATATTAAAATGTTACTAAAAGGTTTTAAATTTCCTGTGTCAAAACTTAGATCTTTTTATGGTTTCCGTCACATCTTTTTTTTCTCACCCCTTCAAGCTGGATGCTAAAAAGTGCAACTTAGTCCTTTCCCTAGAGATGCTTCTATAATGATGAGATATTTTTTTCCAAAGTGTAATAAGTAGAGTTGTCAGAGAACTTTCTGTGCTGTCAAGAATTGTGAAAAATTTTGTGGAAAGGTGCACAATTTTACAGCATCAGCCCTGTTGTAAGGCAACAGAATAAGGCATGCCACATGGTGCTGTCTTGGTCCTGCCCCAACCTTCTGACATGGAATTCAGCTGAAATGGACTGAGGGGAAGAAGTGTAATAGAAATAACTTGCATTAAAAATAATATATATAAAATATATATATTTGTACTGTATATATAAATATTGTATATATCCTATATAAAAGCTATGTAGGAGATTAGAGAAGACCAAGCCACCACTAAACTGAAAGCCTACAGCATGACCTCAGTAGCTGTCTGCTTGGTCTGTCCTGCTTTCTTGGCCAGGATCTCTTGCTTAAAAGCATATATAGCATATGCTGCTGCTTACCCAGCCCAGTCATCGAGATATATGGAGAAAAAATGATTCTTTATGGAGCAGAGGAATGAGGAGGAATAGACAATATCAAGTTGTGCTGGAAAGTTGGAGAGGTGATGTGAATAGGCCACTAAGCTTTATTACACTTGCTTGCTGCTCACAGAATAACTTAACTGATGAAAATTACATGTCTGTGGTTTCTGTTGTTTTTTTTAATTTATTTTTAATAATAAATAATAATTTTTAATAATTGAAACTTAGCTTATCTCCTTGTCCTTTTAATAGATATGAGGAATGTAAAGAGAAACTAGTGCCATTTTTGAAGAAAGTTGGCTTCAATCCCAAAAAGGATATTCATTTCATGCCCTGCTCAGGACTGACTGGAGCAAACCTTAAAGAACAGTCAGAATTCTGTCCTTGGTATATGTATGTATCTTAAATTGAACAATGTGGATATTTGCTGTATTTCAATAAAAGTAAATGCTACAGTAAATCTAGGAACAAGTATAGCATAGTATATTGTAGCTGTGTTCTCAAGTGCTTGGGGAAATACGGTCAGGGCACCAAGAATACAGCCATGCAGTGCACCAAAGAAAAGCATTTGCTAACTGCAGAAGATTGAAGTTAGCAGACATACTAGCCCTTGAATTTTCCAGTGATGCTGCAGTTGACATGTTGCAAGAATGACTAATTGTTTGATCTGAACAGTTTGATGGAAGCTGTATTATAATTAACAATGAGCCAAGTCTCTCACTGAAAGTCATTTTCCAATATTGTTCATGGCAGTTGAAACATATGAATGAAAATCATGTTTGGATCTAACTTACGGTTTTGTATTTTGAAAACTTCTTACACATCTAGCAAGATTCTCAAAAGAATAATGAATTTGTCTAAAATATGCCTGTAACATAACTTAAACTATATACACTATTAATATGTTAGCAAGGGTAAAATGGAAACTAATGGTGGGATGTTATGATAGGTTGAACTGTCTTAGAGGTCACTTCTTAATGACAACAGAATGAAAATCATTCCTTTTGTTGGACTGCATTATCCATTCTGAGAAACTTTTAAATAGAGGGGTGCTCGTGAAATTGAAACAAATGCCTTCTGCTTTTCTAGTGGATTACCTTTTATACCATACCTGGATAATTTGCCAAACTTTAACCGTTCAGTTGATGGACCAATCAGGCTGCCAATTGTGGATAAATACAAGGTACAAATTGAAATAATAGGATTGAAAGTGTAAGTGAACTGTTTTCAGAAAGCAGTAAATTGACTATTTTCTAGTAGAAACTGTCTTTCTAGAGGGTATGTGTTGGTTGTTTGGTTTTTTTTTTTCTTTGCTACGCCTACATTTCCAACTGTAGGATAGAGGTGGGGAGGGGAATAATTCTGGCATCATATAGGACTCTTAAAAGCTGTCATCTTTCCCAAGAACAGTTTCCAAAACATTAAGTATAGCAGTGCTAAATAACAGGGTTAACTAATCACAGAGTTAAATCATAATTAGAGCAGAGTCTTTACATAAAATTTTCTAATGATTTCTTTTTGTGAAGGACATGGGCACTGTGGTCCTTGGGAAGCTGGAATCAGGCTCTATTTGCAAAGGGCAACAACTTGTGATGATGCCAAACAAGGTATGGTAAGGTTTAGATATTAAAAAACTTAACTACTCTAAAAAAGAGCATGATTCTTTAAGATATTTATTACTTTAAATCAGAAAATTTATTGAAATCCTGTTGTATTAAAATAATTTTGTACCAGACAAAAATATTCACAACAGAAAAACACATTTTTGCTTTCTTTAAGCACAATGTGGAAGTCCTTGGAATCCTTTCTGATGATGTAGAAACTGATTCAGTAGCCCCGGGTGAAAATCTAAAGATCAGACTGAAGGGAATTGAAGAGGAGGAGATCCTTCCAGGATTTATTCTCTGTGATCCCAACAACCTGTGTCATTCTGGACGCACGTTTGATGCACAGGTAGAATAACTAGCATTTAATTGCTGTATAAATGGGTAAAAAGCATTAAACTATAATAATTTAGTGGCTTATAAATTTGTTTTCTTTCACAAAAAAAGACGTGTGAATCATTCAACTCTACATTTTAATATAGTTCTATATTAGCGTTATTCTCTACTCTTTTATAATTGAAATGGGGGAAAATGCACTTATTTTTAATTGTTTTACAGATAGTGATAATTGAGCACAAATCCATTATCTGCCCAGGTTATAATGCTGTACTGCACATCCACACCTGTATTGAAGAAGTTGAGATAACAGTAAGTGTGCTTTTAAGCTGTGATGTGAATATAGACAAGCTACTTGTTTGGGTGAGGAGTTCTGTCATGATGTACATGTATAGAGCAACTAATGCAACAAAGCTCTGGCCTTGAATGGAATCTTTGGTCGGTACTGTAACACAACCAAAAATGACTGTTAGCATAAGCTTTCTGAAAAGTGTGGTAACTATCATGATTGTCTTTCTTATACAGTAAGTCATGCATTGGTTTATTGTATTTATTTCTAAGTGGGTTTTTTTGGTGGGTTTTGTTTGTTTGTTTGTTTGTTTTTTTTTTTTTAGATCAGTTTTATTCACAAATTAAAAATCCCCTTTATTTTAGTACTAGCAGCTATTAATTTTTTTCTTATACAGGCCTTAATCTGCTTGGTAGACAAAAAAACAGGAGAGAAAAGTAAGACACGGCCCCGTTTTGTGAAACAAGATCAAGTATGCATTGCCCGTTTAAGGACAGCAGGAACCATCTGCCTTGAAACGTTCAAAGATTTCCCTCAGATGGGTCGCTTTACCTTAAGAGATGAGGGTAGGACTGCTTGATCAACAGTTATTAATTGGTGAAAAAAATATAGTTATTTGAATTATATGTGACAATGAGGTATTAAAAGACTGGGTATCTAATGGAAATCACTACCTGTGAAACAATGGAAAAGTAAACAAGTAAATTGTTATTGTATGGAGTTCTTGCTAGTAACAAAGTATGTTTTATTTTAGAGGAATAATGGACATAAATATGCATTGTGAAACAAAAGGTTGAATTTGAAAAATTACCAGCAGTTTTCTTAATGAATCCTGAAATGTCCACCTACAATATGAATACCACAGTTTCCCCATTTAAAGTTAAGAATAAGATAAGGGGGAGTGTATATTGGGCTTTAACTTATGATCACCCTGGTAAAAATTGTAGATTTGTGGGATATATTTAAAATGTTATCTTTAATAACAGTGAACAGAGGTAGTAGAATGATTCTGGCTTACCTTCTCCTTAGATGAATATAGAGCAAGCTTTCCACAATCCACATTGTATTTTTTTTTCGCTATGAGAATAGCAGTTTTATTATTTTTAAGGTTTTATTTTGCTTTTAAAGTGCATCAGTGATTGTATCCTACACCACCACAATTCTGTGTATTATTTTTAATACTCTCAAAAGCCTGTATTTTTGGGGAAAAAATTTATGTTTGTAGAGACTTAGACATTCTTTTGACAATGTATGTAACTCTCTTGTTTGTCTCCTTGGCTTAGGTAAGACCATTGCAATTGGAAAAGTTCTGAAACTGGTTCCAGAGAAGGACTAAGCATTTGTCTCAAAGACCCCTGCACAATACTGTGAGGAAAATTGACGCAGCAAAAGCCTACTTCACACCGCCTTCTTATTTTCTGCCCATTGATAAACTTCTCCCCATATTTTGCAAAGAAAAATTTCACAGCAAAGGTCCACATTATGTCAGCTTTCTCATATTGAGAGCTCTGCTATGCCACTGTTGAATTTTCCCAAAAATATGTTTTGGTTTTTTTTTCTCCCAAATTCTGCTTCCTTGGAAAGATTTGGCAATAGCTTTGTAAGCAATGTGGACATAATTGCCTATAATTATGAGAATTTAAAGAATTTTTAATGTTTAATTTCCCCCAGCATATATATTAAAACCTCTTTTTTTTTCCAGGCAGATCATTCAGAGTGTGCGAGTGTGTGTGCACCTGTTACAGAGATGACTACCATGTTAATAAACTATTCAATTCAAAATCTTTTTCGGTATTTGAATTGCTTTTGAATAATATTTTTTATCCGGATGTGACGCAGTTGCATTAGCTTTTTAACTTTCCAGTAACCTAGATACTGGGTTACGTAGACTTTTCTAAACAACTCAGCCTCCCCACACACACAGTTTTAACTGAGGCAATTGGGCACTCAAACAAGTTTGTAATAAAATAATTAGGTTTGCCCCTTCCCTTTGTTGAATGCATTCTTAAAATTAAAAAAACATTCATGCAAATGTGGCACCTTCATTAACTTTATATTTGCTAGTATCTTCAGCAAATTTAGGTTGACTTATCATTATTAGACACAGTAAGTCAATTTTGAAGGCTAGAACTGCATATTGTGTCTTTATAAAAATTCAGCATTATTAAATTCTTAACTGCAGAAAATGCTAAACAGCAAATCAGTGAAACTTGCAAAAATTAAGAGAATTTGTGGCATTGGTGCCTATTAGTATTTATAAGAACTGCATTTTGGGGGAGAAGTGGGCCAATTAGAAAGTGCCAGTTATGTAAGTTACTTGGTTCACCCTATCTTTAATTTAGAGGGCTGGATAATCCTTGCTGTTTAAAAGATCAGTCTGAACTGAGAGGGAGAAAGAGTATTAAAATACCTAAGAGTTTGCACATAGTGAAATAGGGGAGGGCCAGAATCAAGCACAGTCTTCAAATTTTTGAATATCAAAAAGCAGTGTAAGCTTCTGAGGACCAGGGAAGTTTTCTTGACAACTTAAAGCAAAACTGGTTCAAAAAAAGCTTACTCAGTACAACTTGAAGGAGCTGCATAATGAAACTCTATTTAGCTGCACTTTGGAAGTGGACTGTCTACAATTGCTATCCTAATTCTAATAAATAGGATGAAGGATAATGGATTTTTTTCATTTCCTGGAATATTAGTAGTGTGTATTAAAAGGTATCTTCAGAGCGTCTTCAGAATGTCTTAAAATAAATGGTTTTAGTTGTACAATGGTGGTGAGCCCCTCTCCTCCCCCCAAAAGTTTACAGTCTAGTGACTGTATCTGAATTCACAGATAACTCAAAACTGAAAGATTTACCTTTTTTTGCATTTGGTTTTTCGTTTTGTTTGTTTGTTTCTTTGTAACTGTGGAACTCCCATTCATTCACGTACAGCTACATTATATGGACAGAAGAAATTATTGTCCTTCAGTTTCATATGACTACACTTGTAGCTACCGTAATGCATGGAATTTAAATAAATTTTATTATGTCTGCAAATCTCTGGGCTTTATGGTTTTTGGTAAGTCAGAGTTTAAAAGAATTTTTTTTTCCTACCAAGCAAACAAAACCCACAGTTCCTTGGATCTTAAACTAATGAAGAAATTAAAAGCTGAAGAAACTTGCTGTCTTATCCTTATTCTGAATTCATTTAAGGTTTCTACATATTTGACTGCTTTCTTGAAGTAAGCCGTGGATTTGAAACTTGCAAAGACCATTACAGGAAAAGACTTAGATTCTTAAATTGTTAGAACTTTAAATTTTAATTTTTTTTTTTTTTAAAGCATTGAAATGCATCTCAAGACTACATGATGCTGCAGTACATTTTTATCCACTTCTGGGCAAACTTCATATGGGATTCTAAACCTCATTATTTTGAGACTGGACCGAGCATTAGAGTGAAAAATCCTCTGGTGGGTTGAAATACGAGTAGATAGAAAGTCTGAGCATTTGCATTACTTGTTTCATCTAGTGCATTTGTTAACTGGATTTATGGAAATGGTAATCATCATCTTGTCTGTAAAGGGAAGCTAAATTATTTCAAGTTCATTAACAGAATATACATTATACCATTAAAGATACTGCTAACCTGTAGGAGATTTTTTGAGTATAAAATGTTTGCATTCTATAACAAACATGCTGATATGAAAATAAAAGGCATAAATCTACACAAACTGGCTGCATATTGTGTTGAGGATCTGAAAGTTTATTATATTTGAGTAGTCCTCATATTACACCTCAATTTTTTTCATTTCATATCCATTCTACATTTTGTAGTCTGATTTTTATGATTTTTACTACTCTTGAGTACATAGATGAAAGAAAAGATAATGTGGCTTTGTTTGAAATACATCCTATTTGCTGATGTAATAAACTTTTTAAAATTAACATTTTGAATACTTTTGTGAAAATGTGGTATGCTGCTTTGAAGATAAAAAAATTAAGGAGCTGTGCCACCATAACAGTTGAAAGGAAGGAGGGAAAGGAGGAAAAAAAAAAAGGGGGGGGGGGGGGGGGGGGGGAAATAGAGGTTACATTGAAGCTACAGGAACCCTAGGAGCTCTTCTAGTGTAACTGTACCAGCATGTGACACTGTCAGAGTATTCCTGAGACCTTGTATGGATATAACTCAGCGGTGTAAACACTGAGTGTGTTTCTGCAGAAAGCATGGATCTGGGAGTGTTTCCCTGCCCCAGTATAATGGCATTTACAGCAGTTTCTATGTCCAGTGTGGTACTGATGATGATCACACCTATTCTCCCTGATTGTTGGCCAAAGGCTGTAGTGTAAATATGGCTTAAGTGTATAGCCACAGTCTAACTTATAAAAACAAATTATAATTTTATAAATTAAGACCTTGTATGTCCTTGAACTGAAAACCTTGGTATATGTAACAACTAAATGTTAAAAAACAAAACCCCAAACAACTGAATGTGCAGCAGTACCAATAATTTTACAATAGGAAAATAATAATACTTCTTTCTGCAAGTTACAAGAAGTAATGCACACTAAATGGAGGGAAGGGTATACCAGTCAGTTGACTAACTGCCATCAACTACCTACTTGAAACCATTCCACCTACCTTGGTCATCTTTGTAGACGATTGGGAACTGATAAGCATGATAGCATCAGCTTCCTGAGACACTTATTTTGGTAGTAAATCGTATTCTTGAACAATGAGCTATTGCTTATGGTGTAGTAGTGTTGTAAGAAACATGGCTGCTTTACAGAGGTTTAACCATGGGGGTATTTGCTGGTCATGAATTTTACGCCCCTCTACAACTTTTTTCAGTGGCATAAAAGCCCAGTGAAAATTGCTCAGTGAAGAACCTCTGTGTTTGACTACTTACGGCACCAGTCCATATATTAAAAAATGTTAACAATGACAAATGTGTTTTTATAAGTGTTTATTACTGAATATTACCTAAAGAAAAAAAGACTTGTTTCAATGTCACAAATATTTGATTCTGTATTACTCTGGCTTTTTGATTCATCATGCAGACTGTTTAAATTATGATGTTAAAGCAGATCAAATGTACACTAGACGAGACTGTTTTCTTCCTGAACTGATACTTAAAGGATTTTACTTGTTCTGCTGTTTTTGTATACCCTATAGAGGATTTGGTAAAGAAAATATACCAACAAAACTGGAGTTACTACTTAAGATTCTATATTGTCAACCTGTTTCTTTCCTTGTATTTTAACATACTATAAACATGACAAAAGTATTTCTTTTTCTCTGAAGAAATGCTAGAAAGGAGTCTAGTCTTAATATAAAATGTAAATTTACTAACAAACCCAAAATCTCTTGTCTGTATATGTAACTTACAATATGTATGCTTTAATTTCTTTCCTTCCCAAAAAGTCTCAACTTCCTAGGTAAAATGGATTTTTCTACATCTCCCCTCAGTTAACACACACCTAAAGTCCACATACTTTTGGGTAAGAGTTGTAGGAGATATGACAGAGCAAGTGATGAATGAAGAAAAGATACTTGAGGCTGTCTTCCTGTCATCTGCTAAGCCGGGAGAACGGGTGATAGGAAAATGATGATAAAAAAACTTGGCAGCTTGTGTCACAAAGGCAGGTGCCTCTGTTCTGAGAAGGTCTGAGTAAGTGAATAACATCATAGAATCTTTTAATAGTTTGGGTTGGAAGGGGACTTAAAAGCTATCTAGCTCCATCCCACCTGCCATGGCAGGGACACCTCCCATTAGACCAGGTTGCTCAAGGCCCTGTCCAGCCTGGATTTGAATACTTGCCAGGATGAAGCATCCACAACTTCCCTAGACAACTCATTCCAGCATCGCCACCCTCAGAGTGAAGAATTTCTACTCTCTTCCAGTTTCAGACTGTTGCCTCTCCCTCATCCTACCACTACGGGCTTTAGTAAAAAGTCCTTCACCAGCTTTCTTGCAAGCTCCCTTTGGATACTTATAGGCTGCAGTAACATCTCCCCAGATCCTTCTCTTCTCCAGGCTGAACAAGCCCAACTCCCTCAGCCTGTCTTTGTAGGAGAGGTGCTCTAGCCCTCTGATCATCTTCATGGCACTCCTCTGGACTCGCTCCAACAGATTAATGCCCTTGTGATGGGGGCTTCCAAGCTGGACACAGTACTCCAAGTGAGGCCTCAGAAGAGCGGAGCAGAGGGGCAGAATCACCTCCCTTGATGTGCTTGGCCACGCTTCTCTTGATGTAGCCCAGGATAAGGTTGGGGTTTTCTGGGCTGCACTCACACAAAGCTGGCTCATACTGAGCTTTTCATCAACCAGCACCCCCAAGTCTTTCTCCTCAGGGCTGCTCTCAATCCACACTCCACCCAGCCTGTATTTGTGCTTGGTATTGCTTTGAAGCAGGTGCAGGACCTTGCACTTGGCCTTGTTGAATGAACTTTATGCACTTGGCATGGAACCACATCTAAAGCCTGTCAAGGTCCCTCTGGAAGGTATCCCTTCCCTCTAGCATGTCAACCGCACCACACAGCTTGGTGTCATCCACACGCTTCCTGAGCCCTTGTGCCCATTGTTCGTGTCTCTAACAAAGATGTTGGAACAGCACCAGTCCCAGTACTTATCCCTGAGGAACACCACTTGTTAGTGGTCTCCACTTGGACATTGAGCTGTTGATCACTACGTCCAGTGTAGTGACCATCCATCCAATTCCTTTATCCACTGAGTGGTCCACCCATCAAATCCATGTCTTTCCAACTTATAGACCAGGATTTTGTGTGGGAACTTTCACTATAAGCGTACATCTATATGACAGTTAATTAGGTTACAGCTAGAGTCTTACATTAGGATTGCAAAGAAACACAATCTAAAGAAAACTAGTGCTCAAACTCCAGATCTAGCAGGGAGATTCTCCTCTGAGATCTCTTTTGTAAAAGACTTCTTACTCCTGGCTTAATTTCTGCATATTCTTTGTGCTAGTTTTGCTCCAAGAAGCATAGAGAGCTGGGATTTTGACATCTACCATCAATCTGGAGGAACATAAGCCTGGTACTCTAATTTTTGGGTTGCACACTAATGGAATAAGCTTAAACCTCAAAAACCTGTTTTGATAGCAGAAACACTTCCTACTTGTACATCCCATTTACTAGGAGAAAGTATAAAATTAGGGATACATATAAACTCTTAAATAAGTAATGAGGTAGAATGGCTTGCAATTAAGCCCCTTTAAATCTTGACATTTATACAAGTGACAAATAACTAAGGAAAAATATGTACTTTCATAACCATAAAAGTTAAGCTGAGGGCTACAGTAGAATGTTTAGTGTACAGAAATAACATGAAGGTAACAAACCTAATTTCCCTTATAAGAGTAACTATTCATTTGCGAACTTGCTATATTAAAAGCATGCTTTATATTCATTGTATGCTGTATTATGCTGAAATATTTCTCATCAAGAGATTAATTTACTTTTCCAAGACAGCTATATTAGATATGTCAAACACCTTTCAAGAGAAAATGATCATACTAAGTCAGTCAAACCACATCTAGTAAAATTCAATCCTGTCAGACAGAAAATGTTTCAAAAAAATGTCCTTGTGTGAGACTGATAGGTGAAAAAAAAAAAAAAAAATTGAATTTCAGTCACTAATAATTGTCCCTTTAATTAATTGTCCTATCTGACCCAGTACAGTCAGGCTTCAAACATACTGTCCAATCATATTTTACAAGACTAGCCTAGTTTCTTTTCAGAGAGATGTCCTGGTCATCTGACTTCTCAGTTTTATTTTAACATGTCACACTAATATGTTGATGTTTCATTAAAACATAGCTGCTCTAAAATACACAAAGTTCATGCAGAGATAGGAGCAAGGCTAATACAATTATCAGATTGTAAAACACCACAGCTGGTATGGTACACATAAGCTCTACCAGTGCTGAAAATATTTTAATGAGTCTGCCCTATTTGGCTACTTGACATGTTCCTAGCCTTTCAGTAATTTCTCTAATTAATACCTCATATTGGCAACACATGGCAACAAAGGATAGCTTTTCTTTTTCTTATCCAGTTTCATTGATTTAGTTCATTCATAGAAGTCACCCAATGGAAAATTAAACCTTCCATTTTTCAGGATTTTTTTTTCACTCTTTAGTATCAGTACATGACAATACAGTTCTTTCACTGAAGCTATCACCTATTCCACTGTTGCTTCATGAACACTACCAGCAGAATAAAAACATGAATCATTAAATAAAGTAGCTTGTCAAGAGACTAGGGTATTTTAATTCATTTCTATTTGTCCCGGCACATTGACAGCACAACAAATTTTGTTGGAAGACAGATGATGAGAAGGAATAAGGCCATTAAGTAGTAAATTGAAGAGCAGTAGAAAATCTAGATGGGAAGAATGAATGACTAAGACTCCTAATTTCATATGTATTTAAACCCCTGTTTACGCATAGCTGCATTATCCAGGTAGTAGCTCACCTGGGTACAAACAGTCCAAAGCTGCCAGGGTGCACACAGCACTGTGAGAATGAGGCCAAAATAGTTCCAGGCTAGATTTGATCTCAAACCAATGCACTCAACCCAGTGCAGAACTAGATAGAATAAGCATCCTACAATTAAGCTGCTTCAATGTAGTCAGTCAATGCATTTCTGAACTGAAATGGAGATGCAGAAGTTCTGTCTATACTACTCATATGTAAAAAGAAATGGTTTGGCATGTGATAATCAGTGGTAGCATCAGCTGCCGGAGAGTTAAAGATTCTGAGAGGTGTGTGAGGATGATACATAGCTGAGTACAGCCTCTGGATTTCAGGAGCAAGACTCTGGTTTAACTGGCGAACAGGTAGGCAGGATCCCATGGGAAGCTGCTCTGCAAGGCAAAGGATCTCAGGAGAGCCGGCAGCAGGTCAACCTCCTCCAATCATAAAAACAGTACCTCCCACCCCAATACTCAGGAAAACAAGTAGGTCAGGAGACTGCCTTAGTTAAACAGGGAAATTATGACAGCACTCCAGTGCAAAAAGACAGTGATACAGGAGGTAAAATCAGGGATGGGCTGCAAAGAAGGAATTTAGAAACATTTCTCAGGCATGTAACAATTCTCTTAGAATAAAAGCTCACCTACAACTGAAATGGGCCAGGATGTCAAGGGCAACAAGAAGAGCTTCTACTTCTGCTACAGAAGTAGCAAAAGACCAAACAAGGATATGTGGGATGGTTGCTGAGTTGGGCAAGTCATTCTGGGTCCAGCTGGGCTGCATTCAAGGATGCTGAGAGCTGGATGAAGTCAGAGCAGGACTCTTTCAGCTTTGAAAGGAAAGGTCCCAATGCCTGCTTAAAAGCAAACATTCTCTCACCTTCAGAAAACATCAAGAGAAGGACATGGGAGCTACAGACTATTCATGCTCACTTGGTCCCTGGGAAAATCATGGAACAAGTCCTCTTGGAATACATTTTTGGGCATGTGAAGGAAGTGCTTGGGAACCATCAGAATGGATTGACCAGCTGCAAATCATCCTGCCCAACCTGATTACATTCTATGATAAAATGACTAGATTTGCAGATGAGGGGAAAGAAGTGGATGACATTCACCTCAACTTTAGCACAGCTTTCAATAGTCTCCTGCAATCTTCTGTATCCTAAACTTTATGGACTGGGTGAGTGGCCAATTAAATGGCTAACAAATGATTGGACAGTGGGGCTCTGAGGGTACAGATGATGGCTTGTCTCTACCTAAGTACAGTAATAAATGGAGCACAGATGGGATTTATCCTGGGACTTGTTCTATTTAATATCTTTATCAGTGACCTGAAGTATGGTCATGTGAGGTTTGCAGATGACATCAAACTTGGATACCAACCAACACCCTTGAGGACTGGACTCACGTATAAAGAGACTTAGCCAGGCTGGAAGGATTAAGCAACACAGACCTTTCGATATTCAACAAAGGCAAATGCAAATCTGCATTTGGGAAGGAGTAAGCCCCCTGTGTCAACACAGGGAGGGGAGCGGCTCTGTTGGAAACGACATGGGAGACAGCAAGATAAACATGGGCCATTTAAACGTGTTCTCTGGAGGCAAAGGTGGCCAGCTGCAGCCCGGACTGGACCAATATAGCACAATCAATAGATTAAGATGAGTTCAACAAAACCCTTCTTTTCACCATGAGGATGCTCAAGAACGGGAACAGGTTTCCCACACAAGACTGCTGTCTCCCTAACTGGAGGTTGTGAATCCCCAACTGGATACATCCTTGAGCAACCCGGCCTGACCTACGGCTGGCCTGCTGCTGGAGCAAACGCGGCTAAACGCCTCCGGTGCTCCCTCCCAGACCGAATTTGGACAAGAACCTACACCCAACACCGAGGGACGGTTGCGCGCAAGCGCCGCGCCGCAGCTTCCTCCCCACAGGAGAAGGACAGGGACAGGCTCGGGAACGCCTCTGGGTCCGTCTCTCGTCCCAGAGCCACGCCCCCCGCGCCGCGCGGCCCCGCCTCCCAGCGTGGAACGCGAAGGGCGAGGAGCCCCGCCCCTGAGTGTGCTCGGCCCCGGACGTTGCCCTTCCGTACCCGGAAGGCGGCGTGTGCGCAGGCGTGGTGGCTGCACGTGTTTCTGGCGGAGCCATGGCGAAGGGCCGGGAGCATCTGAAGCGCGCTCAGGTACTGCGGAACGGTGATCTGGGTGCGAACTGGACCGGGCCCGGTAGGGATTTGCTTGTCTTGGTTTGGTTTTTACTTCGGCTGCTGCCGCTGTCGTGCCGTTGCAGGTGAAGAAGGCGGTGGAAGCCTTGTTGGCTTTCGCCAGAAGCAAGGCCAAGGGAGACTCGCAGCTGCTCAATGAGAGCGAGAACGTGCACCTCCTGGTGACGGTGTGGAAGGTTCCGCGGACGTCACAGGTCATCAAAATGTAAGAGATTAACCTTAGGCCGCGCATTTACAGGGATTGCTCGTGTCCTTTCGTTTGGGAAAGAACACTGCTGATTCTGGGCTTAAGGGATCTTACTGCGGGACTGTCGTGTCCTGGCAGTTCCCGTGCCGTGAGTGAGAGCTGTCGGATCAGACCCCTGTTCTACCACAACTCTTGGTGTAGCTGGAAGCTCGTTTGTACCTACTGTACACAAACAGAGAATACTGGTTTTGTTGGTTGCCAGTTACAGAGTACGTGCCTTTCAATTGTGAAGCTCAAGAAAAGGAACACTTCCAACACTTCTTTGTTTTTACCCACCACATCTTTCTTCTGATACCCAAAACGGAATATTAATTATAGGATTTATTTTAAACTGTAGCCATGCTGTATTGAGAAAGTTTCCATCTATTTGTCTGGGCCCCAGTACCACAAAGACTTGTGTAATGACTGGCTGCAGCCATGGTGTAAAGAGTGGAGAATGGATGGTTCTGTACCTCCCTCTTCTCCAAGGACCTGTGTAGTAATGGCTTCTGGCAGGACTGATGGATTCATCAGTGTATCTGACTGGACCCATGGGATATCATTGCTTATCTTTTACAGTTCTGTGTGCTTTAAAAAGTGTAGGTTCCACTGAGGATGTTTAGTAGTTAACAAAACAGAATCTAGATATATAGCTTCCCTATAGTACTTGGTAAAGGGCAATGATCTCTCGCTGTGGACCTATTCTGGAAAACTTCTTTATCCTCTTAGACATTCCCTGTCCATCTCATATTCTTGTTGTAGACCTCTGCCTCATGGCATTAGACCAGAAACAGCTGAGGTTTGCCTCTTCACAAAGGATGAGCCACATTTGTCAGCAGAACAGACTGAAAATCTGTACAGGAAACTTTTAATCCAGAATGGGATCAGAAGTGTTAGCCAGGTAAGAGATATGTATGATGGTATAGTGCAGTACTGTCACTTCTTTCCTCTTGTACCAGCAAAAAGGGAAAGTAGTTGTTCTTTCCTGTTGTTTAATATTCTAATATCAGTGGTTTTGAGTTAATTATCTCTAGTAAGAGTTTACAGACAATTCAAACTGTAGTTTTCTAAACTTGAAAATTTACTCAGGCTAATTTCTTTATTTTGAAACAGGCTTTCTAGCAATCATGTTATTATTAGATAAATGCTTAGTGTTTTGCTTGAGTAAGCAACTGGAGAAACTCAAAATGTTAAAGAATATTTGAGTTCTTCGCAGCTGGACTGGATGCTGGAGACAGAAAACTAGCAAATAGTATTGTATTTTACCTTGATTTAGATGTTGCCATGTACTGAAGTTCTGTTTGTTGATTTGCAGTTACTATGCAAGAGATCCATATTATTTGTTTCTTAAAAGAAAAAGTACTGTAGCATTTTTCTATTGGTTGTCTTCAGCACACCAAAGTAATGCACCACGATAGACTCTCAGGTATTCATATTAATTCTGTGCACTTTAAGAAGTACTCTTATGTTGTGTTTCCAGCAGTGGGGACTAAACTGTTACTTGCATTGCAGATTATATCGTACAAAACTCTCAAAAAAGAGTATAAACTATTCGAAGCAAAGCGTCACCTCCTGAACAGATTTGATCTCTTTCTATCTGATGACAGAATTAGAAGGCTCTTGCCCTCACATCTAGGAAAACACTTTTATGAAAAGAAAAAGTAGGTCTTTAAATTCTGTTATCCATTCTGAATCACCTTTTGTAAGATGAGTCTCTTCTTAGTAAAGTTTGGGTTGGTTGGGTTTGGGGGGCAGAGGTTGGTTTGGTCTGGGGATTTTTTTGGTTAGTTGGATTTGTGTTGTGGGTTTGGGGGGGTGTGTGTATTTTTGTTGCATTTTAATTGTTTGGTTTTTTTTTTTTAAGGGCACCTTTATCTGTAAACCTGAAAGCCAAAAATCTTGCTAAGGAACTACAAAAACATATCCAGGGCACTACACTCCCTGTTACTAACAAAGGGTGCTGTTAGTAAGTATGAGTAGATTAATTCTTCACTTGAAGGCTGGTTTTAAGCGAGTTACTTTTATTCCAATAACATGTGAATAAAGGAGGTTTTTGTCACCATTCCAGATACGGGCCATTTTGAACCTTAACCTGTATAAAGACATCAAAAAGTTCTATTTAATAAGAAGTTTTATTGTAAAATTTTACTTTTTATCTCTTTTTTTTTTCTTATACCTGAGGAATTTTTAGGCAACTGTTGCTGTCAGACAGCATGGACAAGCTTAGAAAAAATATTACTGTTAAATTAGATAAAAACTACTTCAGTAATATAAGGCAGAAGTTGTGTATCCAAATACAGAAAAGTTAACAGAGGTAAATCTATTCTAACTGTGATTATAAAAGACTTCTGTAATAGTCAGCTGTCCTTTATGAAAGTTAAGATAATTGCAGACAAGTGGGCTTTTCTGATTTCTGGGTATGCCAAAAATCAAATTATGTGATTTATGTTTATTTGTCCACAAATAAATATTACTCTTCACTTCTTTCAGTACAGCACGTATAGGTCACACTGGAATGAAAGCTGATGAGATATTAGATAATATCATTGCAGCAGCTGAGGTGATTGCTAAGAAGTTACCAAAGGTACTGCTGCTTGGTTGCATTAAAGCCAAGTTGGTTCATAATTCAGCCTTGTTATATTTACATAATATACTGGTTTTGTTGTTGCAGAATTGGAAAAATGTAAAAATTATTCACCTCAAAACACTTAAATCAGTTGCACTTCCAGTATTTACTGCAAATATCTCCAACCTGAATGAGCTTGACAGACAGCCATCTCTCAAAGAAAAGGAAGAAAAGGTAAAAGAAAAAAAAGCTTCAAACTATACATAAAGCCAGACTGGAATGACTAGTTCTTTGGCTTCCTTTTATGTATTATGTCTGATGTGTTGGGTTTACATGTTTTAGCAGTTGATCCCATGCATTTATAGCTACAAATGGGTTAGCTATTCCTGACTCACAAAACTCAGTAATAGTGATGAACATAGAAACTCCCTGATAGGTTGTAAAGCAAACTAGAAATAAATAAGTTAAGCAGTTCTAGTCCTGAACTGTAGGGAGCTGAGATTCATTCTTAAAACTTTTGCTTGAATTGTTTATTCATATTAGCCTTCAGACTGTGCATCTGACAATAAGACTATACATGGCTTCAGACTGTTCATCTATTTGTTGGATAATTGTTGGCATCTGAATGGTTCACAAGCTGATATATTTGCTTATTAGTTGGGCTCACCAACTACCAAGTTCTGTTTATTATGTTCTTTTGTCTAAATAAATTTTAGACTTAGACTGCAGTCTTGACACTGTTATAATTTACTTACGAGCTATTTATTATAAACTTCTGAAAGTAAAGCATTTTTTCATATTTACATATGGTTGAGTAGTTCAGATCTGTTGAACAGCGGTAGTTAAATTAATGTTGCTAGACCATATATTTTAACTATATTAAAAAAATTACTGTACACTTAGAAATGTCATGGGGATTTGCCTGAGATGTACTTCCAATTAATTCTAGAAGGGAAAGAACAAGAAACCGAAGAAGGCAGCTAAAAAACTGAATTCAAGTCAAGTCACTTCAACAACTGAAATTAATGCTGCTACTGCTGTGCAAGAGCTGGGCATAAAAGAAAATGTAGTAGTCCAAGAAACAGGTGATCATGATGATGAAGAAATTCCACAACTGGTGCCTATGAAAATAACCATCTTATCTGAGCTGAAGGTAACTGTAACATTGAGAAACACATATTTCAGTAAAAAATAAAAATTCTGAACTGTTTAGATCATTCACTGCTCCTTAGGGAACAGTGTGTGTGTTTACACACTTCAAGTGAAGTGGATTTTTTATGACTATATCATGAAAGCAAGTTGGGTGTATGCAGGGCGTGCCCTGGGATGGTGGCTGGTTTTGGTTTTGCTTTGTTTTTTTTTTTAATTTTTAGTTAACCCCTCTTACAAACAAAGGAAGACAGTGGTTATTGTCCTTTTACAGTAATTTTTCTGAATAGCAGCAATTTTGTCTAGGTCAAAGCCTGAAGTCAGAAAGAGTAAATGATTGAGAAACAGCTTAATACTTAATCAAGTACATACTTTTTTTTTTTATTCAAAATTTCTTGCAGAATTAAATTTTAATGTATCATCTTCTGCCTACAGTGCAAAACTTGAGAGAAAATGAGTAACATTCTTTAGAATAGTAATATGCAACATTAACAATCATATAATATAAACATCATTAATGTGTCTGCAAAACAACCAGACTGATCATCCTTACATATAAGAAATACCCAGGAAAGCCATTTGGATGAAGAAAACAGTAACATTTATAAATCTGACTTTGTTATACTGCATTTGTGATTGGACCATATCCTTAAACTCTTACCTGTGTACCTCTTCAGGGATACCCAAACTAAAACTGATTAAATGCAGGCCTGCCAAAAAAACGCATACAGCTTGCTTCAAGCTGCACTCATGCGCCAGGTCTACTATGCGATTGCCAGAGGCCTATTTCCAGAGACCTGAGATAGAAACAGCTAGAGTTGGATTTTATGAATTGTTCCGATGACAGAAGCTCTCTTTCATGGGGGCCATTTGGGAATATGTGATGGATTCTAAGGAAGGTCTAGTGCACAGGTAAGAGTGCAGTCAGTTTGTGTGTGTACAGCTGGACTTCAAATAGAGCTGACCTCTGTTTGATCTGTTAAACCTGAAAATGTGGCAAGGTTTAAAGCTCTGCCAGCAGAAGTCAGTGACTTGACTAGCCAAGAGTATCTTTGCATCTTTTAAATCTATTTACTTTCTTACTATTTTGTTATTTTTTCATTGTTTTCATGATTTAGTTCTCTGTTTAATCCTCTGCTTCAAGACTGAAATGTGAACACATTATCTGTGCTAGGGCACAGTTCAGTAAAGAGAAAGCACTTGTCATTTATAATACTTTTCATAGACGCTTCTTCTGAAAAACAGTAAAGATGTTTCTTAAGTGGAAGGGTAATTTTTTTTGTGTGTCTTAAATACAGAAAATGGAACCAAGTTCAGAAAAAGGAGACAACATGGGCAAGAAAACTAAAGCACACCTTGGTAAGAGAAAGAAACATCCTGAAGCTCCAGAGACTCCAAAACAAAAATATAAAGTTAGAGAAGAGTATGCAGACCTGCAGGCATCACCAAAAGAGAAAAAAGCCAAGCAGCTCAACATGCCAAAGGAAGCAATAAAAGAGATGAAAAAGACTCCCACAAAGCCTGAAGCCAAGTCTTTTGCAATACCCAAAGCTGGCAAATCAATACAGTCAGCCAAGAAATCTTCAAAAATACCAAAGCAAGCATCCAAGAAAGTGTGCAGGCCACAGTCAGCATAAATGTCATCTGTTGTAACACACGTTATGTAGTGATTCAGTGGTGTCTTTTTAGTAAACAAATATACTGATCAAGTAAAATACCTTCTTAAGAAAACCTGATCCCAAGAGCTTTTTTCACCGAGACCTTTAATGATTAATTTGTGTTTCCTTCTAACTGATCAGCTGAAACAAATAAACTCACATTCCTATTTGTCTCTATTTTTCCCTTTTATCTTTTCCTGGTCCAAACTAAAAGTACTTTAATTCTTGTAAGTGTCAAAGGCCAGGGAGGGTATTATTCCAGGAAAGAAAAAGCAAACCACTACCAAAAAAACCCCTGAAACCCAAACAAACAAACCAAAAAATAAACCCAAACCAACAAAAAAACCACAACAAATATAACTGGCATTTTTCTGAAGCATAGTTTAGTACTGAAACAGACAACGGCTGAAGCAAGAAGCATGCACACCAAAACCAGGAATCTAATACGTGATTTGAAATGTGAAATAGCTGCTACCATTTTCTCTTACATTATTCAATGTAATGAAAACACGCTGACATCTATTGATCTTACTCCAAATAAACAGCAGCCTGGTAACAGCCAAACTTAATGTATTTTTTAACTTTTTACCTCAGGTATTTGTGTCTTTTAAAAATAAATAAATGAAAAGCACAGGCTATTTTAGTTTTACCACTGTATGTTTTCACTATTTATGACATCAAGAAAAATCTTACCTTCACTTTCGGGCTTTATTTCTGCTACCAGAACATTTGTGGGTATTCCTGTGTGCTGTTCACAATACTGGTGTTTCTTCCATCTGAAAACCACCAAAGGCTGTGAGAACTTCAGGTTTGCCAGCTACATGAACCAGTCCCACAAAGGCATGAAAAACACACACTGAAGAACTGAAAGGTTATATTTGCAATTTTACAGAATAACCAGATTGTCGTTTCTGATTAGAAGTCCTAGTGGACTTTATTAGCAGTATTTCACTCAAATCCAAATAGGAAAAAGTAAGAGAAAAGAAGAATAATCAATAGTATGTAACCAGCCTAATTTGTACAGTTCAGAGAAACCTATCTCCTATTTAGGACATCCCCTATCAATAGATTTGCTACCTAGAAAGTAATAGGGCAATAAATAAAAAGTAGTAGAAGATATTAAATTAAAATATTCTACATGATCCATGGTGTCAGCTTTCTGTAGCCTCTTGTTCTAGCCTACCATAAACATTTTTCAACCAAGAAACATTAATCTCAGCCATGTCAAGGCATATTGGTGAGTATTAAATTCAGTTTTACCTGAACAGCCAGTGTGTAGTCACATCTGAGCCCTTGTAAGGACATTTCTGGGAATGACCATCAAGGACAAAAGCAAATTTTGTATGTTTATATATAAATTCTTATAGACCAACCATTTTTATTCCTGTAATATTTCTTTAGATTGACTGTAGAAATAGAAGATGAAAGGTTTAATAGACATCTGAATAACTATTTAAGATAATGTATCTTTGACCTTGCAATCTTTCTTTTATTCAACAATTGAAGGTGGAAAGAATGAAGGTATGAACTATAAATGCCAGTAGCCATGGTAGTGGCTAATAAAATTGTCAGTCTTACAATAAAGCTGTATTACTGCAGGTTCTGTCAGGAGCCCTATAATTCTGAATTTAAAAAGGAAACTTTGGTTAAATTCCTATGCAACATTTTCAATAGTACTATTTGTCCTTAGCTAAGGTTTTAGGGTTTTTTTAATAGAAAAATCTGTTTTTTCTATTCATAAAAATTCTATTCAGAGTGTAGAATTTTAAAACAGAATTGTCAAGGCATTTCTAAGCACTTGAATCACTTCAAGAAATAGAAATAGTGCCTTCTTTACATGGCTCATATATCCCTGCGTTAAGTGCTTTGTAGAGAATGGGTAATAGCCAAAATGGTTTTGTATATCATTAATGTCAGTGAGTTCATGTACTTCTTTTAAATACTGAAAGCAGAATGACTGTATGCAGGCTAGAAGGGAAGAGGAATTTGATAGCTTTCAAAATATCAACACTGTCATTAAAAAAAACCAAAACAAAACACAAACCATTTTCCTATTACAATTTTCAGAGAGTTAAAACTAAAGTCTTAATCAGATTAAGAACAAGCTTCTGCAAGAACTCTGCTTTTATTTGAAAGGTTTAACAAAGGCACTACCAAAGTATTTTCTCTCATAGCATTGTGGTTCTTTTGACTAAAATTGATTCTGTATTAATCATTTGTTCTTCATATTTAAGTGGGAACTAACTCATGTTCCTCACAGAGACAAACTGAAGTCAGGAAGCAAGTCTTTCAAAAGACTGCTGTATTAGAAAATAAAACTATAGTGAAGTATCTTAGTGCAGCTACCCTGCAATTTAATACACTACAGAAGCCAAAGTGCCTTTCTGCCAGTCACACCCCGCCACACCCACACACACACACACACACATATACATCCTCCGTGGAAGAAAAAAAAAGAGGTCTGCTGAACTACTCCTTTTGCAAAAGAGGTAATGCTTCCAAACTACATTCACTTCTACTCTGATTTATATGTCTGGGTACTTTTTAAAAAGATAATTGAATGGAGATAGATTCAGTGTGTTAGTAACTTCTACAGTGTCATGTTTTGAATACTATTGGGCTCTTGATGAAAAAAAATAATTGTCATAGACAGATAAATAGGGAAGAAAAATACCATCTGTCTAGAAAAAAAACACAGACTACTTTATGACCGTAGTTTGCCTGTAAACCTGCCATGCTTACAGGAATCAGTATATTTGTATTCATGTTCGGTAGGAAGAGGGTGATAATGTAATTTATACTTTCAGATTAGCCTTTAAATTCATCATTACTGGAAAGAGTATCAGCTAATAATAAAGCAAACATCTGAATGCTATCAAACACAAGTCTTGGCAGAAAGGATGTAGAGAACATAACAGAAACTTGTTCACAAATTCATTTTGTAGGAGTTAATTCCATCTTGGACCTTAGGGGGAGGTGAGTTTGGTGCACACAGTGGGAGAGCCACAGGGCTAGAACTATGACTTAAATAGCTCTTTTTTCCAAAGTATCTGAATTAAGATTATCAACAGTTAGGTTTAAAATTCCCTTGGTATCTGTTATTCTACTGTAATTAGATTTGACTTCTCACCCTACCAATATTCAGATTAAGCAAAATGGTCACCATTACTTCTTTTAGGGTTGTATATGATTATTAGAATTCCTGCTGCTCTCAGGGCAAGTATGTAGTCCTAAATTTACACTGGCTTCCTAAGGGCTCTTCTAATGGAATAGAGCCCCCTAAACCAAGCATGTATATGAGCCTCACTCAAACCTAGATAAATGGTACAATATCTTCTTTACTTAAATTTTTTGAGATACACAGAAGTTAGGTTATTTAACACCATAATGTGAGGCAGAAGTAGAACCATCGGTGTTTTGTTGAAACTAGGTTTAAACTTTAAAATCCAAAAGATACTTTAAAATAATCAGGAAGAATAGCAGTATATGCTTTTTGGTACTGTAATTCTTTTCAAGATAGCAGTGGTATTGGGTCTCAAAGTGAAAGGCACTTTATTGTTGAAGTACTTGGAATGATGTAAAAATATTTTTAAAAAGGATTTCTACTTGTGATTTCCTAAGGACATCTTTTATGGAATAATGTCAGTAACACAAGCAGTCACCAATGAAGAATTGGCTTTAACTAGTCTTGTTTCTCAGTGTTCAGCAGGAGCAATGGTCAGTGAACCAAATGTTATGATGGGAATTGAGTCTGTAGTATAGTAAGCCAATAGCTCTCATTGTCAGTGGAAGAATAGTCTTCCTCAGTGGCATCATTCTTGGCACTCTGTACTTCCACAAATATGAAAGCTGAATATGCTCTTAGGCCTGTCAGACTTTCCACTGACTTGATATTTCTAGTTACTGGAACAGTATGGCTTACCCACCATTAACCAAACTGCTAGACAACAGGGCCTTGCGAGAGCATGCACAAGAGAGCCTATAGACAAATACAGTTCTTGTACTTGGGACTATTAAAAGACATGTACTGGGTCATTAACTGACATAAGAGTGAACTGAAAATATGCATCTTGCCTTTTACATAACTTTTACTTGCTAGATTTTTCATCTTGCATTCACAACTACTTTTCTGCTTGTTAATCTGAAGTTGTATTCCATCTACTCTTTTCAAGCCAACCTCCTTAAGAACATTGTTAAAACAGTGCATAAAACTTTTCAGACGCACATTATAACTTCTTCCAAATCTCTGCTGCCTACTGATAGCTGCCTCCTTGCAAGTATGGAGGTCTACAACATGGACACTTATCTCAAGACCACCTATTTTGGAGTGCCTCCCTTCTAGGGTGCCTGAGCAAACTACAGCAAAGTCTGCACACGCACCCCTTCACGAGGTGTCACAGCCCCCCTCAAGTGCAAACAGTTAAATAGGCCTAGCTTTGTCTGTCTCATGCTCACCTGCGCAAGGAAATAGCAGCGACAATCACTTGCAAGGGATGTCTCAGCTCCAAAATGCAGCCGGTCGTTACAGACCTATCTTAAACACACACTCCTGCTCTTCTCGTTCATCCCGAGAGCGGCTTGAGGTATGCGGGTGACGCCCTGAGGGCGCTGAGGCGTAGCAGAACCCCTCCCGAAAGGGCGTGGCCGCGCGCAGGTGCGAGCGGGGGGGCGGGGCCCGGACGTCCCCCTCAGGTGTGGCACCGCCCTCCCCTCAGGTGCGGGCGGCCGGAGGCGGTGCCGCCTCTCCCGCCTCTCTCCCGCGATGGCGGTCCCCGGCGGGCTGGGACGCTGCGTGGTCGCCTTCTGGTTGGCGCTAGCCTTCGACGCGCTGGGCCTGGCCGTGCTGCTGGCCGGCGTGTTCGCCGACGTGTTCTTCTCCGACTTGCTTATCTACGCGGGCGGCATCGGCATCTTCCTCAGCCTCATCTGGTGGGTGTTCTGGTACGCAGGCAACCTAGAGGTTCCGCCGGAGGAGCTGCGCGACGACGTGGGGCTGGTGCCGCCCAAGGGTCCTGGGGACAGCCTGCTGCGAGGGCTGGTGCACGGCCTCAGCCGCCGCCTCTCCTCTGCTTTTGCTCCCGCGCCGCGCTCCCGCGCTGTCGCTGTCGACCTGGAACTGCACCGCTCAGGGGGCCCGCGGGGCCGTCCCGCCGACTCCAGCAGGTGAGAGCCGGGGAAGCTGCCACCGCCCGGAGCCGTGGGAAGGCCAGTCCGGGGGCCTGCGTTTTGGGCCGGGCCGGGCCTTGCCTCCGGCGAAAGGGGTCAGTGGAAGGGAAGCTGAGCGTGAGGAGGACCCTTAAGTTCGTCTCGAACTTGAGAAAATTATCTTACCTGAGATTCAATTAAAAACGTGTTACATTAAACCACTTTCTCACAACTGACACTTTAAAAAATAAAAAGCAGTGGGGAATCTTTCTCAACTCAAGTGCTAATAGAAATCGACAGAGGTGGCCTAGATTTGGTTAGACATGGAAGATACTTCCTGTAGACGTCTAAGAGTGGAAAAGGCCAGCTGGAGTGAAGCATGCTGGAGCATGATGGACTTGGCAGGTGGAGAGCTTACTGCAAGGTCTGTCAGATTGCAAGCATAGAAGCCCTGCTGTTCTGAACTGGTCCTGATAGTAACTCATGCTTCTAGAAATAAGTGTAGGGTAATAAAATCACTATTACTACTCCCCACACAAGCTCCTAGGAGGGGAAGTTTCCTCTTTAGCAACATGAAATATTACTTTCTTGGAGAACAACAAAAAAAGGTGAAATGCTGACTTGTATTTAACTTAGGGGCAGAGTTGTAGCTAGTAGTTTGAAATTTGTAAAAACAACCAATAGTGAAACTAATTGTCTTGAATTTCAGTCACTGGAAAAAGATGTGCTACTATCCACTGTACTCAGAAACTGTCTAGTTCCAACTTTGAAACATCACTGAAGATCATCAAGCCTTTCAAAATATCCCTAGTGTGTGTGTTAATATGGCATGTGTATCTAGTAAGAAAAGCATGCTTAATGCCTTGAAAATGCCTGGGGGATGGGGGGGGGGGGGGCACCTCAAATTTTCATTTCACTATCTAAAACCTGAAGGAACTGTAAAAACAATTTTGCACTGTGTCTGAAATATTCAAGGATTTTTAACAACTTGAAGTTCTGATTCACTGTGTACAAGGTCATTTTTTCCTGCTGCTCCTTGAAACTAAATCTTGAAGCTGCTGTTGGTTTACAGAAAAGTTCATGTGGAAATAGTCTTCTTTCATAAAAGCCACAGAATGTAGTTGAGAGGAAGTTCTAACAATAGTGAGATATAATGTGGATAACTATTAATAAAAAACTTGTAGGATGTGGAATAAGTACTGCAGCAATACAGCTTTACAAGATTTCTAACTGCTATTTACTTTATCATTAACTGTATCTGCAATTAGAAAACAGGCTGTTGAAAATCAATCATTCTTCTCTTTAGACTTTTTCTCTGAGATAGAATTAGAACTGACAGAGAACCATATTTGCAGGGAAGAAATTAAGTTTGTTAAATGACTATGGCTGACTTTGCTCATCTAAAGATTATGGCAATTATAGCTATTGAGTTCAGTAGATAATATGACATCTC
Organism: Todiramphus chloris collaris; assembly: GCA_025345505.1. Lineage (NCBI taxonomy): Eukaryota > Metazoa > Chordata > Aves > Coraciiformes > Alcedinidae > Todiramphus > Todiramphus chloris. The sequence continues at coordinate 93,466 of JANVCC010000039.1, read as the reverse complement.
TTTAGATGGTCCTATTTACAATATGCATGCATAGATGTGTATTTTGCTGTAATAAACTTCTAATAGTGAATGTTATCCAATATTTTAACATATTTCAAAACTTACATGTTACTGATTTTAATTAGGTTTACTTATAAATAATTTATGGTTTATTATTAATTATAGAGCCAGGTGTATAGACTGCTTTATTACAAGCTCTTCCAAGAAAACATCAGCTTTTAATGCTGCAGTAAACAAACTGTGGTACAATTGTATTACTAATTGTAATTTAGAAGGGACCAAGACAGAGGGACTGTATAAGAGTTGTTACACATTGTAACATGAATTCTATTATTTTAACTTGGAAGGTAGGGTAACAGGTGCAACTTCAAAGATAATTCAGGGTTCCCTTCTGGATTAAGCTCATCGTAAGTATTTTATATGTTCTCATAAACAGTTGTCTGAATCAGATCATCCCTTGCTGATAGTCCAAATCTTCTCTGCATCTGGAAATATTTATTAACTTAACCAAACGGGTTAAACATGTTTGGACAGATACTGTCAAGAGAGAGGTGGGGGGGAAAGAACCCAGGATTTTTCAGGATTTGAAATTAATTATACTAAAAGAATAACAGGTAGGTTAGGATTCTTGAGCCTGAAAAGAGATGCAAAGTATAAAATATTCTAGAGGTCTATACAATCATAAGTGGTATGGAAAAGGTACATGGGGAATGACTCTCCCAAGACAAAGCAGGAACTGATGAGTTCTCACATGCTATTTAACTGAGGTGTAGGATTATCTGGCATGGAGAAATGTGACAGATAAAAATTTACTGATTCAAAAAGCTGGAGGAAGAGTCAGAAGAGACGCAAAGATAAAATATTTGGTTCAAGACCTAAGGTGCTAAGCGGCAGTTGAGATAATATCCTGAGGAAATATTACTTGCATGATGTATTCTTTTGCCTTTATTGAGATGACCACACTTGGTCACCATTGGAGATGGTGTGTTGACTTGATGGGTCTTTGTGTCCCTGTTGACTGTTAAACGTGAGGAAAAATACTCTTAAGACTGACTTCAGCAGTTTAGAGTTTTATATGACTATCTGTTTTAAGACTATTTTAGAGTAACCTTTTCTTAATGTATTATCTTCAGGATCTGTTGAAGACACCACTCTCAAAGTTACTGCTTCGGAAAGTGGGGGAAATGCTGCAAATTCGAGAGAGAGAATTCCCTACTCAGTGCAATAGGATTCTCTCATTATGGAATGATCTTTGCAACCACTGTGAACTCTGTATAAAAGGAACACACAGAGCCATATCTCTGCCAAGCACACGTATTTCAGTGTTGGACTGGATAGCTTTTTGTGGGTATTTTTCATCATTCCAAAACATTAGATCTATTCAGAAGTGAGAACTAAAAAAGAAACAAGCTTAATTTGAAGAAAAAAACACTGCAGCATGTAATACAGAGTTTATTAATTAAAAAAAAAAAAAATTAATAACCTAGGAGTGTTTGGATAAAAAGCTCTTGCACAATGAAAAGTTCCTGTACTGCTTTACCAAGGTCTGGAAGTTAAACTTACTGTGAATTTTTATGATGCCAGTGCAATACTTTTGTTTGGAAGGGTGCTTTTAAAATACCTGTGTGGAACTATTGATGCAAAGTTGCCAATGTAGAAGTTGTTTATAGTGTAAATACACAATTTACAGTGACTCTTGTAAAGTTTCATCATTATTTTGGAATAACTTGGAATTTGAGTTTTATAAGTAAAGTAAAAATAGTGATGTTGGCATACCAGTACATTATTCATACTTGCAAATGTTGTAATACAGTTACTTTAAGAAGAAGCATTTTTAGACCAGTAATGCTGGGAGCTATTTTCCTAATGCTGAAGCATTTGGGTATGGGAAACACCAAAAAAACTCTCCCTATGATTAACAAATAATTCTGATGCTTTATAAAATATTAATAAATTTAAAAATATATATTAAACATAATTATATTTAGATGTAACTGACAAGTAGGACCTGGGAAAAGTTTTATATTGAAGTTAATGATACCTAAAATTCTTGTGAAGAAATTCCTTGTGAGTTCCTCTGGTTTTGAATTAAAAGTTTGAGCCCCCTTTTGCAAATACACCCATATTTGTTGTAAAATTTTAATATACAATTGATTTTATGCCACACCTCATTCAACAATGGTGGATTTAAGGAAAATGTTTGCTAAGAATACTGTGGCTCTACTTCCTTGTGAACTCTTGCAATGTTTTTCAGATTCTTTTGTAAATTACAGGAGTAACTTCTTTTTTATGCATGTTCTAATTTTTAAATGTCTTCTAACAAGGTTAGATGAAAACTAAATTTGAAGGTCTGTAACGTGATTTTTTTTTTTTTTTTTTTTTTTTCTTCTCCTTATACTAACTTCCTGTTTTAGGAGTATATGACTGATTCCTTCTTTTAGAGGAACTGCCATGTGACACCACTGAGTTGTTACAATGGTCTTATTAAAAAAAAAACCCACACCAAAAACTCCGCCCTTAAAACCTATAGATCACTGCTTCAGTGCCATTTGCAATATTTTTTTTTCATTTCATTATTCTGAATGGAGACAATGGCTTTTTCTGATTCCTTATAGTTCCAATTTACTAAACAGTGTATCTTGTAATTCAGTTTAAATGGAATGATTAGTAGCAGCTATAAATTAAGACAAAACTTTTGTGTGCAGACATTCCCATACCTAGTCTGATGAAAAAATCCTTTTTTGATCTAGTGTTGCAATCATAATTACTGAATTGTGCAGGGCTTTGCATTCACTGTAGATTACAATATAATTAATCTTGTGATAAATGGTGTCAAAATTCGTGTCGGTGGTGTGGTGAGGCATGCCGGGAGAGTCACTAATGTAGATAGGCTGTGGAAAAGTACTGAACCAACAGAAGCAGGAACAAAACAAAGTTTCCACATGCTCATCATTTGTCTAGCTGCAACATTTGTGGCCCAGATGGACCTTATAAGGACAAGGAGATGAGGTGGAGGTCAGGTGAAGGACGAAAATGGTGAGGAAGACTACAACCTTCATCGTGGATGACCACCAGGACAGGGAATGCATGCACTAAAGCGGGAACGCCCCTTCCAAAACACTTAATTACAATGACCCTCCCTCCTCTTGGAATTACTATGAATATGTATTAGGATAGAAAGTATAAAAGAGGATCTGTTGTTGTGTCCTGTGTGCGTGTTGGTAGAGCAAAGACTCCCCGCGCACCCAGCACTGTTTACTTGCCTTTTATTAACCCCATATAATAAACATAACCGTTACTAGTTAATGGATGGAATCTTTATTCATAACAATCTTAAAACCAATATCAATACTTAATGACTTGCATAAGAATGTAGCTAGAATGTTGTTGGCTGTTGCGACTTCACTCAAAAATTGCATGGGATTCAGACATTTACAATTATGAACAGCATGTATGTTTTTAAAAATTAAGTACAGGGACTGACACATCAGTCAAGGAGGATATTAATCACAGAGAAACACCAGAATGTTACTAGTATGATGTGTCTAAACAGTGGGATAGGAAGTGCTTCCTGTGGACCAATAATAACTGTTGTAAGCTATAGTCCTTTGTTTTCGAAAATGTAAACCAGTTACCATTTCATGCAGCCTGTCTTCCTTCTAAATAAGGTAGGCTAACATTAAATAGAAACTAGCAACTGAATTATTAGTTAAACATTAACAAATATTTAATACTATTTTAGTCTCCTGGTAACCTTATCAGATATAGCTTAATGCAGCACAAAGTCTGTTCAAAGAATTGTATTGTTGATTGGAAAGAAGCACTTGTATGTGTTTAAGACTAGATGCAATACTGTGTTCACACAACAGCAAACAAAGCTAGAATTTAGACTTGAAGGGCAGTCCTATGCACTCAGTTTAAAAACACAGCCAAAACTGTAGAGAACCAAGTATGATTATACAGGTTTTTGTTGCTGGTTAAACCTTAAAGCTAGCTTTAAAATTGCATCCTGTATTCCGCTAAAGGAAAAAAGTCAAACCCCTAACTTGTAATTATATAGAAGAATTAAATGCTTCCTATTAGACTCTACAAATGTGGACTGTATGTAAAGAAAGTTTAATGTGGTATATCTGGTTTACTTTCTTTAAATGGGAACATCTTCTCCAGGGAGAAATTAAATCAACAGCACATGCTACAAAAATCTGTTTGATGTGACTTCTGGGAGTTGCTGGGGGAGGAGCTAATTATTGTAGTAAGCAGCTTGTGTCTGTCGGCCTTGGTGTCGGGGCTTCGGTGTCACGGCTGGTTGCGGCAAGGGGCCTTGTGCGGTTCCGACCCACTCTCGGGTGAGGGAGTGGTGCCCGCGGGCTGCCTGTGCCGGTACTGGGCAAATACTGTCGTTACCCCCAGGTGTCAGTGTTCAAACCGGAATGGTGGCGCCGGTGGAGCTTGCCGACGTTCCGCACCGATGACGACAGCGCCCTTTTCTCTCTCCTACCCTTAGCTGACTTCTTCGGTCCGCCCGCACCACCGACAGCAAGCACAGAGCGGTCCCGGCCCTTCTCGCCGCGCCTCTCTATGGTCCGAGGGGAGGAGCGATCCCGGCTTCCGGCGGTGTGCGCGCTCTTTCCGCCCGAGTGTGTCGTGTGTTGGCGTAGGATGGCACTGTGCGAGAGGCGCGGCGTGCGGCGACGCCTGCCCCGCTAGCGGGGGCTCGCTGCCGGCACCGCAAGGCGGAAACAGCGGTGGGGCCTGGGGGGAGCTTGGGGTGGCCCGCTTCCGAAGCGGGGGCGTGGAGCGACTCCTACCTATCCGCGGAGGAGAGGGGCGGGCAGACTGGTGGCGTCCCCGGGCAGGCAGGTTTCCTCCGGGCGGGCGGGTGGTGGGGTGAGCCCCGTGGGTGCTCACGAGGCTTCTCCTTCCCTTAGGCGCGGGGCCGTGGCTATGCTGGGAGAAGACGAGTTCATCAGCTCCCCGCCTAGGAAGACGGTGCGGTTCGGGGGGACTCTGACGGATATCTTGCTGAAGTACGAAAAGGTGACTGCAGCGCTGCTCAGCCGGCTACCTTCGGGTGCCTGCTTTTCCAGGGTGCGAGTGTTGTCGGTGCCCTGGTTCCTGGAGTGTGATTCGGTGTTCAGGCTCGTTTCGTCTTACATATCAACGTGTCTGAAGGCTTAGGAAAGAAACCTGAAGGCGGCTGAGCGCTGTAGTCTTGTGCTAGGTGTTAACTGCTGAGCAAGGGAAAAGGTTTCTCCTGTGAGTCAACCCGAGTGACGTCCAGGTGAAAGTATCGCCTGGCTAGCGCCAAAGGGTGATCGCAGCAGTGTCTACAGGGGGAGCAGCTCGAAATGGTCCAGCGGCTCCAGTTGTCTGTCAGGGACAGCATTCTGTCACTGCTGCTTCAGTCGTCCTTGAGCTTTCATGCTTACTGGGGTTCTTTGTGTTACTTGTTTAGCAATATTAGGTTCAGATACGTTGATGAAAGTTGTATTTTTTTTTTTCTGTGAAAAAATTATGAAAGGCATTTACTTGTTTTTCTTTCCCCTGCTAGGGTGAGACCACAGATTTTGAGTTGCTAAAGCATCAGCTGTCAGATCCAGATATAAAGGTAAGAGTTTTGGTAGTAAGGGGTCTGATGGTTTGAAGTTCAGCTGTCAGAGTGTTGTCATCAGACAAGTCATTGTGGTGCGTACCTAAATACTTTGTTTTAAACATATGGCTGCATTTAACAGCTTTTTGCATTGTGGAAACTATCAGAATTGAAACTCTAGATGGAAAAAAAAAAGCAATTTTCTCTTTCTACAAGTATATATCTTACAGGATACTGGTAAATGATGTCTCATGTTTAATCTTTGCTTTAGCATTAGAAACCTTTTGCTTTGTGGCAGGGTCTTTGTTACAGATGCCATCTTTCTTGGTTGCCGATGCTTGTTTTTACAGATACTTCTGTAGATCAAACCATGGTTTGTGACTTTCACAGCCTTTAAGTTGCATGAATTTTTACCTTCTCCAGTTCTCACTAAGAAACTTGTGTAATTAGGCAGTAAGACACATATGCATTTAGTGGTTATATCCAGAGGTACAGTTTCATGGCTCTTCTGTGTAGCTGTGAGTACTCACTACATTTGTTGTCCTGATTTTTAGGTTGATGTTGTTGGTTTGTTTCTTTTTTTTTTCCTTTTAATTAAATGACAAAGCTATGAGAAGAATGCTGCAGGAAGCATAATGCTATATGGAGATCCTTTCTTTTTAAAGAGGACATTTTGTAAAATAGTTTTGTTTTAGAAGGCCTTACTGTAAAATTTTCTGGTAGATTTGCTACTGTTTTGGTATCTCTTACTTCAAGACTTGAGTGTCCTTTCTGCTTAAATTAGAGCAAAGAGAAAAGAAAATTAAGATTGGATGACAGGTCTTTTAAATATGTTCTACAAGCGTGAAGCTTGCATACCTTGCTTGTTCTGTAACTTAAGCCTTCCAGTCAGGTTTTAAGGTTGATGCACATTTATTTTTGCATTCAAGAACTTTCACTGGTGAAGATACAAACTTTTAAGAAATTCTTTGCACGTTAATGTGAAAATAATTTCTATTTACAATCTTTCACTTTTAAGGATTTTGTTATTTTCTAGTAATAGGCAATACTGTTTATTGGAATAGTTTTGTATTTTTTCTGTTTTATTTTAAGGATGTCCAGATCATTAATTGGCTGCATGAATTTCGAGCTTCTGTTGCATATTTGACCAAAGAGCTTGAACAACTGGTCAGCATTTTGCTGGTAAATATCCCTTTGTTACGTGGGAAGATTAAGAGTTTAGTACATCTTCCTTTGACAATTTGGCCTTTGATTACTTTCAGAAGCTGCCCTGGTTGCAAAGGAGCCGAGAGGTAGTGGAAGAATATCTGGGTTTTCTTGGAAATCTAGTGTCAGCACAAACTGTCCATCTTAGGCCCTGTCTCCAGATGATTGTATCACAGTTTGTCCCATGTAAGTTATTTTTCTCTTAATCTACTTGCTTATTAAAATGTCTTTCCTAGATAAATCCTCTATAAATACAGTATGCAATGCAAATAATTATTGTGTTGGGTTTTTTTCTTGTTAATTAATTTCTTAATTTGAACAGCTTCTGTTTTCTGTACCTAGGTTATAAAAGATGTATTCTAGTGGCTAATAGAGACCCCATTTACAAAAATGTCTTGGAAAGGATGGACTGCATAATGTTGTTACTACTGAAAAAGAAAAGCTGCACTGAGGGTCATGTCAGATGTTCTCAAGAACCTTCTGGTTCTGTGAATGAAACAGTCTTTTTGATGAGTTTCTGCTTATTTTAGAATGTCTTGTGGTTAATTTTGATGCATTAGTCCTGATGAAGACTGTTGTCTGGTTGTTACGTGCAAGACTACAATTTTGGTGTAATAATCTCACTTTTTGCTAGCTCGAATAACCATCAGAGAAGATGATGTGGATATTTCAGATTCTGATGATGATGATGAAAGTGAGTATAAAGGAAGCATGGCTTGTATGTGCTGCTGTAGTACCTTTACTAAAGAAGTACACTGTGCATGTGCTCCCTTTTTGATTATAATGCCATGAATTTTATTTGGAATTATTTTTCATGTTTATTTTGGTAGCAAGACTGTTCAACTTAAAGAAGCAAAACCACACGCCCACACTAACCGAACCAAATGAAATGCAGTTTCCTTGGAATCTTTAAAATGTTTAATTGATATGAATTGTTTTTACTGGTTCCTTGTTTAGTTTTCTGTAGCCAAATCTGTAAGAGTACTTCTTTCTTTCTCTAGACCTTCCTGAAAACTTTAATACATGCCACAGAGCATTGCAAACCGTTGCAAGATATGTTCCTTCGTAAGTATGTAACCCCATTGTTTTGTATGCCCTTTATTTGCAGGTTTAAAGCTTGTGAATGGATTTTAATTTATTTCTTTATTTTCATCTTAATTGGAATTATAATACTTAGGAAAAATCATGCAATTAAACTTGTATTAACTACCTGTTGGAATGTTGTATCCAATCATTATGAAACTTCTATGTGCATCAGCAGCTGAAAATCCTGTTAATGCAAGTAGGAAGCAGGGAAAGTTGTGTTCATAGCAGTGTATTTGAAGTGTCTTCCAACAAGTTCACAGTGAAAGTTTGCTGCTTATGATCTGTTTGTTGATCCTTGCAAAACCAGATTTTATGCACTTGTCTTAAAGTTACTGTGAAGCAAGTTTATTCTGGTTTGTTTTTAGAGTGCTGGGCTTGAATATTTGCTCTAGTGGTAATAACCTATAGCTTTTGGGGGGATTGTTGTTCTTTTTGGTTGGTTTGTTTTGTGTTTTGGTTTAATATGTTTGGTTTGGGTTGGTTTTTGTTTTTTTTTTATTTATCATTATTATTGTGATCATTTTGTTTTGGTTTTGTTTGCTTTTTAATTGTAGGACACCACAATTTCTCATGCCGATACTTGTGGAAAACTTTCCTTTCATTAATAAATCTGAAAGAACTCTGGTAAGATCTGTGAATATTTTGGTTTATCTGTTCACTTGTTTTTTAATGTATAAATATTTTCTATATCGTGGCATTGAATGCAGAATTTTGAATGTATTGTTTAAGATTCTTACATATATATATATATACTTAGAAATACATTAAAAGAATATACAGGTGTGTCTGTTTAGTACAAGGTTATCCAAGCATACCTAAGTTCCTTGTGCATAAGCATTATGCTAGTCTTTAATGACATAACTGCATATCTTTTCCACAGGATTGCTTTCTCAATCAATGCACAAGATGGACCTTTTTGACGATGAATCTCAGGGTTGTGTAGTAAGGAGATGGTAGGATACCTGTCTCTTTTGTTGTTAAAACTGGAAAGTATTTTTCAGAATAACAGGATTTAATAAGCAGACAGAAAGCAATGAAATTTATAGGTGAAATTCAAGTTGTCAGTAGCGTAGGGTGTAAAGTTATTTTATTATATCTTTGACACAGTGCTCATATGTGGCGAAAAACAAGCTGGAAACTTTTGATGGCTTACAGCTCTTGTGCAATCTTTCTATTCGCTTGTTCCAACTTGATATGCTGGCACTTTGTTACAGAAAGGCAGAGCCCTGCTCCACCAGCCTAGTTCAATTGGAGCTGTGTTTCAAATTCATCAAGTGCTGAAAAACCTCCAAAGTTCTTTGTATGCCTTGCTAGTTTTTTTGTTGTGAGTCTTTCTGTTTTGCTTTTGTTATGCCAGATAACTTTGGGCATTGATTTCTTACCTGTGAAATGAGGGGATAACAGCTCTTACATGGTATTAGGGAGAAGAGTTATTTATCTTTTTGTGTAGCTGCTCAGTAAGAAGCAAGTTGTGAAGGAATTAATAACTATGTTTTCAGGGCAAGGTTCAAATGAAGTGTAATAAAAATATGGTCCATGCATTGTTAAATACTTCCATTTTATACATTCTCACTGAATTAGCTCTATCCATTTTCTGTACTGAGTCAGATGACCTGTGGGAAAAATCATATGTGCTTGTGTAATTAAAGGTTGTGTTATAATGCATATTCACAGAGACTATGGTGTACTTACTTTTACATAATTTCATGTGTTGATTTGACAGTTTTGCTACAGGAAAGTTGCAGTGTTGTCTTTTGTAACGATGTGTGTACATGGGTGGACATTTGCGCACTCATAGAATTCGTCTGTTACCCAGTTTAAATTATAATTATAATGATTCTGAGGAGATTTACCTGTATAATTTATAATTGTTGTTGGTATATTATAATAACATGTAATAAAAATGTATTCAGTCTCACTTTAAACAGTTCTACTAGAGCTGGTTCTAGATGTAGTGAGGAATATGCTGTTTGTTTTAACTTTCCTAGAGAAAGTTTAACATGGGAAAAAAAATTGCATTGGAATAGTAGATTAATAAATTAATGATGACACAATAATTGAAAGTTGATGTTTGGCTTATATGTTAACTTATTCTAGGTTGACTACAGTCTGTTTAAACCTATTTCTGTCTTGTTAGATAACAAGTTAAGAAACTTGTTTTCTAAAAGTCCTTAACAGGAATTAGACTTTCTGTTAACATTATTATAGATATCAATTAATTTTATGTTATAGGAATGTTATGTTCATAACCTGCTGCGAGTTACAGTGTACCTTCCACCTCTGAGGCTTCAAATTCTGGAGCTTATTATTGAAAAGTTGTTGAAGTTGGATGTAAGTTTGCTCTTTGTCATATTTTAAGAAAGCTTGGTTTTAAAATATGCAGAGTAGGAAATTAAATACACTTCAGTGTTATTCTCAACCCAAAATAAGTTGCAGTAGTTCTCATGATCATGAGTATAAAATCAAACAAATTTACACACCATTCCCGGTCTTAAAATATTCCCACAGCTGAGGTAACTGTATGATATGTGCTGTTATACCCTGTTATACCTATGCCAGAATCAAAGTAACTGTTCCATGGTGATCAATGCTAATGTGTGGATAATGTTCGTCTCTTTGTGTTGTTGATCTATTTTATCATCACTTGGAAGTGAAAGGATTTACAGTCTTAAAAAAGACAAGAGGGGGTAACATTGTAAATCATGTAAGGCTTTTTATTTTGGAGAACCTCAGCATCTAACAATTTGGAGGTAAAGTTTCAGGCAGTTTGGAGTTCATGCTTGTGTATTATGTATCACTCCCCATTAAAATGTTTATTTGGTCAAGAGAAATTACTTGATGTCTTTTCTTATATTAAAAAAATGGTTTCATATGATTTCCATGATCTTATAAAAGTTAATTTGATATTTGCAACTGTAGGTTAGTACTCCGCAGCAAGATATTGAAGATGCTGAAGAAACTGCTAATAACCCTGACAGTGAGGAAAAATCTATGGAGGAGGGACTTTTTGACATGGTTCGTTATCTGGTTCTTCTGAATGTTTGGGGTTGTTGTTTTTTGTGGGTTTTGTGGGGTTTTTTTTAGTAAACTTCCACTTTTAAGGTGACTATGAACTAAGACAGTGTGGGAATACGTTATTACTTTGTATTACTGCACTGCACACAGCTCTTGAAACCTGAACAGCTGACAGATGATTAATGTGTTCTCCAGGTTTTGACTTTAGTCATGTAAATACCCAGGGTACATGTAGTGAATCCATTTCATTATGTAAAAACAAGCGACTGTACATAAAGCTAATTAAAGAATTAATGGTGGTTGGCTTAGGTTACAAAAATTTGCTTACACTAAGCTGTGTAATTAGATGCTGCTTTTAGAAAAAAAAAAACAAAAGGCAAAACTTTGGCATATCACTGAAAGAAATTTAGTTTCACTTTTCCTTTAATTGCTGTCTTTATGGTGTTGTGTATATAAAAGCTGCATGACTGACATTTTATCTACCAGGAGGAAGATGAAGAAAGAAAAGGAAACAAAGGTGTTTCTTCTTGTAGTGAGAGAATGGCCCATCCACTTGCAGAGCGCCTTGATATTTTGATGACTACCTTGTTTACCTATATTAAAGAAGTTTGCCACCTGGATGGTAAGAACACTTGAACTATGACCAAATCTGTTCTGCTAACAAGTAAGAAAAATGTAAGAGGAGTTCTTCCTTTCTGTTGCTGCAAGATGGAGCCCTCACCCCTTAGTGGCAGAATCTATCCATCAGCAGGCTGTATTCTGCATTGCTGTCTCTGTCTAGTGTTACTGGAAGCAGATGTAAGGGTACATTTATGACTTCAGAGGTTTAGTCTTCAGTTGGAAACATTCTGAATATATGAATATGACACTCTGTCCAAACTGTGGTATTACAGAGTATAAGTGTAAATAAAGTTTAGTTTTTTTTCATTTTCAGCAGTGGAGCTGAAGTCCTGCAAGGTCTTAATATAAATATTTTTTAGATGTCACATAAGCCTAGAAGTTGTCTTCACAGTGTTCTTTTACATATTTCTCACTGGTTTACAAAGGTAGAAATTCCACTGTTGCAGCATGAGGGCAGGAAAAACAAAACAAACTGAGATGGCTCAGTTTGTCCTGTTTTCTTTTTTTGTTCTGTAGGCAAACTTGATACCAACAACACAAAGAATTTGTACCGGGATCTGGTTTCTGTTTTTGACAAGCTCATTTTACCAACCCATGCTTCATGTCATGTGCAGTATTTCATGTTTTACATCTGTAGCTTTAAATTGGTGAGTGAAAGCTGGTTTTTAAAATGTAGTGTCTTCTGTCATTTCTGCATCCTTCTTTTGATTTTTTTTTTACAAAAAAAATAGTTGTTTTCTGCTGTACTACCTTCAGACTAGTATTACATCAGTATTCATCAATATCTTTGCTTTCTTTCCCTTCTCTGTTATTTCTTTCTTCAAGTTCTTATTCATGTGGTTGCTCTTCCTATGTTGTTACTAAGTTGAAAACATACAGATTATAAGCTAGTGTGAAGGAACTTGGTTAATGGATGGGAATCGGTTGGACTCGTGAACCTGAGACCTGGACCTCCAGCAAGTTTTCTCAGCATCCCAAAACTACCTTAAAGATGCTGTCTGTGTTAGCTTTTAATTTTGAAAATTACCTACTGTTTGTTCCCACCCCCTCATTTTCGTGCCTCTCTCAACGATCTATTGTTCTTTCTCTTCCCATATAAAAATAAGAATATGCATACTTGTTGCATAAGAGGAGCTAAAGATCCAGTTAAGCTAATGCCCTCTCTCTGAAAATGGTGAATAGTGGACGTGTTGGAAAGAGTATCAGAATTTTAGGAAAGCATGCTTGCCCCATACCCTCTCAGCCTTCAGCAGCAGTCTGGTTACTTCCTGAGCCAAAGTAATGTTCTTTCATGGTAACAGCCCATAATGGGAAAATTCAAGGAGAAAATATCTCATGATATACTTTTTGTAGCGACATGAGTTCTTGGTATCATGAATTTATATGGCAAAAAGTTACACAGCATAACCATTTAAGTTGAAGAATCACTTCTGTTTCACTAAATTAATCTTCGTGCTGCTTGTCTTGGATGTTCCTGGCCTCTTCTGCTACAAGAGACAGTGAACAGTCACTTCACATTTACCTTTTTAGTGCTTTGGTTTTTAAATATGTATCTGTTCCTGACTTCCTAGACTTCTGGTTCCATTTACTCTTTACAACTAAGTATAGAAAAAGACACAGAAAACAGTGTTCTTCCATCATTTACTATAGTTACAGGTAGTTGTGTTTTGTTGTTTTTGTTTTTTTGTTTGGTTTATTTTTTTTTTAATGGTTTGTTTATGGAAATTACAGGAATTGATTATTAGGAATCTATTACTTAAACAATGTCATCAGTATAACAGCTCATGATTTCTCTTTATCTTGTTTCCAGGGATTGGCTGAGGCATTTTTAGACCATCTGTGGAAAAAACTGCATGATCCAAACAATCCTTCAGTGATCAGGCAGACTGCTGGGAGTTATATTGGCAGCTTTTTGGCAAGAGCTAAGTTTATTCCAGTTGTGTAAGTTGTTTTGATATATGTGTGCAACCTGTTTATGATTGATGAGGTTAAGTCAGAGAATGCACACACAATGTTGGTCTTCTTTTCCTATTGCTTTCCCAGTAATGGTCTTGCTTGTCTGTTTTAGTATTGTCTTGAAGTTTCCAGAAAAGTATTGTATTTACAGGATATAAATTAATGAGTTATGGGATTCATGACTTACCAAGAAGTGCTAAGCATGGGTAGCCTATGTTGACTTCCGGCAAAGTCATGGATGCCCAGTATATCTTATGTTCAAAAGCAGATATTTTTAATGCCCTATGTTAGGCATTTTATTTAGACTCAGACAGGTAAGTCAAATGTTGTAGTATTTCGAAACAGGTGAAGATGTTTTCTGTGCATACACAGTCTGTATTTTTCTGATGTTCAGGGTGAGCTCAGTGACTTTAATGTTGAACTTAATTTGATACTGGAATTATTTGTTGGACATGGGTGACCTCTCTCTGTACTACCAGTAGCCCAGGATTTTAATTGTTTACTGTGCATTTCATATGCAGTGTACATTCATGGATTCCTCTCTTCTGGCATCTTCTGTTTTCACTGATGGAGATTTTCAGTGGCGTTACATTGATTTTATGCTAAGATAAAAGTAAAAGGTCATAACAGAACCTCCTTTTTTACAATGAGATTTTCTTGATGATGTTTTCATGACCACTGAGATAGTTGTTTAGCATCTTTTCTACACCATTTCAGGTGCAATTTTTACACTTTCCCCTCCCCCCTCCCCCCAGTACAGTAAAAGCATGCCTGGATCTTCTGGTGAACTGGATGCATAAATACATCGATAATCAGGATACAGGGGCTAACGCTTACTGTGATGTAGCTCTCCATGGACCATTTTATTCTACATGTCAGGCGGTGTTCTATACACTTATTTTCCGTCATAAACAACTTTTGGATGGAAACTTAAGGACAGGTGAGTATATTTGGTTTGAATGGTGCTAGGATTCATTTGCAAGTTTTACTGCTAATGTGTTTTGGAACGATCAATTCAGTCAGGTATCTGATAGCAAGTTTATATTGTTGTGCTCTAAATAAAGTGAGATGGCTTCTACACCTGTTGAGCTACCAAGCTAAATAATCTCTTTTTTCCATGCTATTGAAAACAATGTTGATAACTCCTCAACATTGATACTGGCCTCACTTACTGAGCGTGTTTGAATTCCAGATATATAAAACTAGTGTGGGCTTCATTTGATAATCTGTCTTGATGACTCTGTGCCTCTGTCAGTCCCTGTAATGGTTGTGTTAGAAGGATCCCTTGGCTGTGGCAGATTACCGTTACTTAAAGTAGCTTTTCTGCTGAACGAACTGTGGGCTAGATCTCTGCGCTTCTTTAGTGTTTTGCAGAGTTCAGGCTGGTCAGACTGGAAATTCTCAGAAATTCAGTTCAGCTTCTATGATATAGAACCTCTATTTGTCAATTTTTTTTTTTCAAGGTCTATCATATCTGCAGAGTTTGAATTTTGAGCGCATTGTCATGTGTCAGCTAAACCCCCTGAAGATTTGTATACCCTCTGTTGTCAACTTGTTTGCTGCCATTACCAGGTGCCTACTCATTTATTTTGGTTTTGGTTTGATGCAGCTACATGTATCCGTGCAGATATCTGCTGTGAAAAGCAGTATATTACTTAGAACATGGGCTTTGTTAGGCACAGTGCTGAGTATTATCTAGGACAACTCATATAACAACATATTCTAAGTGGGATAAGTTTATTTCTGGTTCAGTTTTAATTAGATCCTATGCAAATGATTGATTTGTGGTGGAGCCAGTATGGTTCTACTTGGAATGAAGTTTATAGGAATGTAGAGGAAGATAATAGACTCCTTACCTTGTGATTATCTTGGAAACTCCTAATACCAGCTGGAATAAGGAAAGTAGAAGTGATGTTTGTTAAGCAATAACTGTATTTTAATACCATTTAAAATTCTTGTTTTCAGTGTGCTAGAAATGTTTATCTTTTCTTTATTACCTTTTTAAAGGAAATACCAGTTGGTGTTCTGCTACACTATTATTGAGAGAAATAATAGGCAATTTTTACCAGTTGTTCGGAGTGGCACTGGGGGTCATCTTGTGCAGACGTGCACTAACCCACTTGACAGTTTCTTTCCCTTCGATCCCTACGTGCTCAAAAGGTATAGTTAAAAAATAAATTACTCATTTCTGCCTTGTAGAAAATAATGAACTAAAGCATTCTGGCTTTTTTTTGTCTCTTTAAAAAAAAGAAATAAATCTGTCTCCACAGAAGAGAGACCTTTCTTGGAAGTAGAAGTTGTTGATATCAATGTTTACATTAAGTTAATATGTAATACCAAACACCTTAAAACGATATGCTTATATTAAGAAATAATATTAATAAAATTATTAATGGCATCTTCAAAAATTTGTAATAAAATTATGCTTCCTTGTGGGCAGAGTGTAGCTGTTTAAAAATACTCAGCTAGGAATTAGGCTGCGCTGTAACTCCTCAAGCAAACAATTGTAATTTATATCTATCAGCAAAATGGAGTTATTTCTTCCTGGGATTGATTAACTGGGGCTTATATAGGGATTAATTGAATAGTTTGTGAAACCCTACAGAGAGCTATCAAAATGTCAAGCATTTTATATTGTATGAATAAAATGAAATACATGTGGCTTTTACTGAATATATTAACTCATGCTGTGTTTTAATTCCTCTTTAAGATCAAAGAAGACTATTGATCCTTTTTATCAGTTTTGGGAAGAGCTGAGCGCTGAAGATCTTGAGAATCTGAAGAAACCTATTAAAAAGGTAATCTTTTCTGATAAAAATGCAATTCAGCTTTTTCCAAATCTCTATCAGCTGCTGCTGTTGCAGGCTGTGAGTACACTAAACAGTTAGCGGAAGCTGTGGTTGAAATTAGGAAGCTTTATAGCTTGATCCATCCTTCCTTTGAGAAGACTTTTCCCCTCCTGTGCAGAGAGTTAGTCTGGCAACACAGGACCACTGTAAACACCGATGAAGACATGGACATGCTGATGTCACTGGGAAATCCACTTTGTAGATATGATTCAGTTCCCATATTTCATAATGAGAATACATCTAATTCTGTTACCTCTCCAACTAGTCATGACAATTGTAGCACAACTCAAATCTTGAATTATGTCCCTCTAAAGCTCCTGTGTAGCCAGTTTACTTTCTTGCAGAATGTCTGTCCTATGCCAGATTTTGAGTCTTTCATATGGTGTGTTTTTCTTTTCTTTCCTGTGATAACACATAAAAATACTTCATTAGTATAATAGCTTTGTTAACCGGTAAATTTATAAATTTTCTGTAGCATTTTCATTATCAGATTTAATTACTACAACAGAATTTATTTTAGAAATACTCTTTTTGGCCTCAATATTCATTACTTCTGTCAAATAGGAGTCTTGGAGTATCTTTCCGCTCTCACTGATTCTTCTGAATTTATACAGGGTTCTTATGAAGATGAAGATGATGACTTTTTGAAAGGAGAAACTCCTCAAAATGATGGTGTGGTTGGAATTGCTTCAAATTCTTATGAGTCAAATATCCAGAGCCCAGTGAGCAGCATTGGCTCCCCTCCAGACTGTTATGTGCCATATGCCCAATGACATGGAAAATCAGAAGTGAGAAGGTTGAAAATTGTGTGCAATTTTTTTGCTCTGTAAAGAGACTTCAGCTCAACTTTCCAAACTGGCAAATGTTTAAGTAGCTACATTAAAGAAAAATAAGTTGTTTCTTAATAATCAGATTTGTACAGGTATGTTACGATAGTCACATGTTGCTAGAACAGCTTATAGAATAAATAGGGTGATATTTTACAAATTTCACATCAAAATGTTTTTTATGACTTACAAGAATTTTTTATATTTTTTTCCTGACTCTTAAAAACTTTGTTTACTAATGTTTATCTACAAGGTTTTATATATCAGGGGTGAAATTCTAGTCTTTCTTCCTACTGATTTGTGTGAGGACCAGAATTCTGTTGTCAGTATTCAGACTGTCCTCTGACTGGTTTTGGATTGGTTTCAGAGTAGTGGTGTGATGCCATGATAGGGAAGCCATGACTTGAGTCTGACAGTAATTCTTTTGCACACATCTCTTAAGCTTTTCCTATCTGTAGAACATTAGTTGGTAAAACCACTTGAGTGGAATGTGTTCAGATGATAAGTATTTCTGTCCTTAAACCTGTAGTTTATACACAACTTTCTCAGCCATGACAGTCCAGACTTGTAAAAGTGACGATTGTGGGAAGGATTGAGAATGATAGAGTAGCTGAATGTATGATTTTTAGGTAGTTTTCTTTGGAGTGCTTATGAGCACTTTGAGACAGGTATTTATTTTCAGGATTTGAAGTTTTTAAGTCTATGCTGAAAACACAAAAAAACCCCATGTATATAAAAAAAAAATCTTCCCTCATAGAAAGTATGCGATACTGTCACTGGTGTCATTATGTTGTCCATGTATCAGTGTAGAGTTTCTCTGCATAGGTTTCTTTTCTTTTGATGGTTGCTGACTTTCAGCTTTGAGTAAGAATATAAACGGGGGGGGGGGGGGGGAAGGTTA
Organism: Todiramphus chloris collaris; assembly: GCA_025345505.1. Classification (NCBI taxonomy): domain Eukaryota; kingdom Metazoa; phylum Chordata; class Aves; order Coraciiformes; family Alcedinidae; genus Todiramphus; species Todiramphus chloris. The sequence goes on along the minus strand of JANVCC010000039.1, from coordinate 75,415 downwards.
TTTCTGTAACAGTTTAGCTGTAGAATTTTGTATGTTTGGGACTAAACTGCCCTTCTTTAGAATCTGAAGTTATAGGCTTTCAAAACGTTTTTATTCAGAGCTAATAAAGGTTGATGCAAACAGTGCAATTCTTACGCCTTTCAATAATACATCTCTGTATGTAACTAAGGATCTCTCTGTAGTCTAACATCTCAGAGGTGGGATGTTTGTTCTGACAGACTGCAAAAATGAGCGCGGATATTACTGCAAAATGCATCAGTGGATCTGTTCATTGAGATAGTTCTTCTCTTTAATTTTAGTCCTCTTTGTTGTTGGTTCTGAGTAATAAACAGTAGATTTCAATCTGAAATAATTACATAGTCTCCTGGCATGGAAGAGCCCTTCTTAGTTAACATCCTTTGAAAGTTGTCTTTCTCTGTTCCTTTACTGTTAATGTCTAATAGCAACATATTCAGCCATGCACGTACTCAGTGTAAAACTTTCCAAGTTGTAGCATCAGGTATGTGGTCTAGGAACTTCCACATCTCATTAAAGTGAAAAAATAAAGATGTAAGTGATGTGAAGTATGATATAAAAAAATGTGTGGTTAACATCAGCTGTAAGCTAAAGGGGCTTGCTTCAACTGTAGGAATGGGGAACTCCAGTGTTTCTGTAAACTCTTCTGCGGTAGATCTTGTGGCCTGTCTCTTCCAGCTCCTGTGCCCTGGCTGTCCTCTCCCTTTGGAGTGAATTTAACTGCTTCTGCTACTATTGTTTTTGTCACTGTTCATGCACAGGCAACCGCAGAAAAAGAATCCCTTTTCTTTAAGGAAAAACTGTCATCTTTGGCATTGACTGAAAAACTAGTTTTGTGGTTGCTGGGGGGGAGGATAGGGGCGTGGATTTACTTGTAAGTGTGGGACTTTATCATGGTTATTTACAAAATGATTTCGTATAATAACTCAAGGATAATCTTGCAGTCGCCGGAGGAAGGGATTTCTTCAGTGTTAACGTGTGACAAATCATTAGGCGCATGCCATGAGCCGGCATGTTTCCGTCACAGCTTCCTCCCCCGCCCTGCTCGGCTCCTCTGACGCGATTTCCCAGAGCCCCGCGCGGCGAGGCCCGGCGCGGCCGAGGGGAGAAATCGCGGGGCCGTGTACCGCTCCGGGCCTAGGCACGCCCCGAGATGCCGCTGCTGGTTAATGGCGAGCGGATCGACCTGGCCTGGCACCCTGGGGACATGATCCGCGCCTATCCGCACCTCGAGGTGAGGAGGAGGCGGCGGCGGTGCGAAGGTGCCCGGCGCTGGGGCCCACCCTGCCTGGCGGCGCCCTGTGGGAGAGCGACGGAGCCGCGGGGCGGGGGTGTCAGGGAGAGGGGAAAAAACTCACCGTCTCCTGCGGGCGGAACGGGTGGCGGAGCGGGGCGGCCCGGGCAGGAGTGGCCCGTCACCGCTGCATTCCCCGCGCTCTGATAATGGAGAGAAACGGGTTGACTGTGTATCAGTAAAACTGATGTTCCTGGAGGGATCTGCGGTCAATTCTGTGGGTCGGAGAGGGGCAGATTGGTGTGTGAGAGCGCGGCTGGTGGGTGTGTTCATCGACCGGGCCGGGACAGGCTGCACCTTTCTCTGTGAAATAAAAAATGATGATAAAGGCCAAGGTAGTACCTTCTGGGAGGTTACTAATCTCAATTTGAGTATATAAATGTGATCGAAACGGTGGACTCTGAGCCAGGAAGTGTTGAGCAGAGCTGTTTGGGACGGTGTTTGTCATCAGAAAATAATTCTTTATAGAAATAGACTTTTTCAGAAACCCAGCACAAATTTGGTAAAACTGAAATGCGTTTTGAGACCCAGGATGGAAATTCACTGCCTACTCAGCAGGTCTGCGACAGAGCACTTGCAGCAGTCACAGCCCAGGAATCTGGGTTTTCAGTGTGCTAAGCACTAATAAATATGCTGGATTGTGGCAGTAGAAGACTGAAACTTTGACGTTTCAAAAGTTTGCTGTCCTGATTAACTTCTGAGATCAGGTTTATTGCTGTCTAATATAATTTTCGCTAAGTCCTGTTGGTTTTTGTTGTACTGCTGTTTTTTCATCTGTAAAGCAGGAAAGAAGGTTTTGTGTGTCTGTAGAATGATGGGATTTAACAATGAGCAGACAATAGCAGGAAAGGAAAAAAAATCTCAAAATTAAGAATACTCCATAGTACAAAATATACATGTTTCTCTCTGACCTGGATCCCTTTGCTTTTCAGAGGTGATGTTTCTGTCGACTAATGGATACAGCTCAGAATTCAGACACTGTGGTCTCTGTTATCATTTGTCTTTAGGAAAAGGCAAAACTTCTGAGAAGTCAGCCTGCTCAAATTGTGGAACCCAAAGGTCTTCTATATGTCCAGCAGAGAGAGTTTGCAGTGACTACCCCTAAAGATGGTGTGTAGGAACATAATTTTTCTTCTACTGAAGCAGTGATTGTGAAAGTTGAGTTCTTATAATGTTTTTCTCCTTTAAAATAGGTTCTGTTTCCATTCTTGGGTCAGATGATGCAACTACCTGCCACATAGTTGTGCTCCGACACACAGGTATCTTTAAAGGATGTTCAGAACAAAACCTGCGCCCCTGGAGCAGTGAATCAGTATTGGTTTATGTTGCATTAATAAAGTAAACTGCAGTTATGTTTATATTTGAATTGTAAAAAGTCACATAATGTATTAACTAAATGACTTAGTCAGAGAGTGGGTATGTTTAGCGTCAGAGGTTCCATGTGCTGGTTGCTCAGTGAGCAGATCCTGAACTTGATCCACTCCCATGTGAGTGGTGGTAACTGTTGCTGTATTCAGCAGTTTTGGTCCTGCAGGGTTTGGTAATAACAGTTAGAACTTGCAGAAAAGTCTTGGCTATGTGCCAGGGTTTCTGATATTGGAGATGTTGCCTAGTCCTGGCTACTCTTGTACCCTTGACATTTCTGCTGATTTTATAATGGGATGCACAAATAGGTTATTGCCTCAGTCAGTACATATCTTCTTCTGGTGGCTGCTGTCCTGAGGAAGTGAGGTGGTAGCTCTTGCACTACTAACTAGTGTAAACTGTTACATATTTCAATTATGGTAGCATAACAGCCTCCAACAATGTCATTAATTAACCATCTTCTCATGTCTTCCTCAGGCAGTGGAGCTACCTGCTTGACACACTGTGATGGATCAGACACAGAAGCTGAGGTGTCGCTCATCATGAGTTCAGTTAAATCGTTCTCTGACACCACAGGATATGGAAGGTCAGCTCTGCTCTCATTTCTTTTATACTGCTTTTCACAGAGGTTACTGCAGTTTGTAAGGTGGGGAATGTGATTTTTATGGGGTTCCAACAAGGTAATTGTGCAGGAAAGATCTCTTGATCAGGAACTACATGTAGAGTGAAAACAATTTCCTTGACAACGTTTTTGCTTGGCTGTCTTCTGAATAGTAGCTCTGTAAAAATCTCTTGTATTTGCTGTTTCCCAGATAACTTATAAAAGCTATAAACCAGAATTTAGCAAACAAGCTTCTTTCTGGGTATGGAGATTTTTTGCCTCTGTGGTTTGACAAGAACAAAAACCCAATGAATTTAGAAGATATAGTCTCTAAAATCACATGATTTCTCAGGATTTGTCTTTACATAGACACTTCTCAGAGAAAAACCCTGCTGTACGCTCCAGAATCATTGTAAGGAGGTCACAGGAGCAAAAATCTTCATGTTTAATTAACCCTTTATTGGAAACTAAAAGGTAGTTACTAAGTTCAGTCCAAAGCAGAGGTGCTGGGCATTGGCAATACCACTGGTTTAGATAGAATTACATGCATGTTAATGGCTCTTAAAAGTCCTTAATTTGTGCTATTTCTTGGATGATTCCTCAGGTGTTTGGAATGAAATTACTGTAACTTGCTATGTAATGCAAAGCAGATTGGTGCATGTGACTTTAACAAGTGAGGCTTCTCTAACGATTGCTTTTCAGTTTGGGCTGGGGATTATTTTGTAAAGCTGTTCACTTTGGGATGTCTTTTTAATTGATGTTTCCTGTTATTCCATCTCTGTTAGGCTGGAAGTGCACCTAGTTGGAGGTTTCAATGATGATAGGCAGTTATCACAAAAACTTACTAATCAGCTTCTTAGTAAGTTCATGTTTTTTCCACTCTCATGTCCAAAAAAATAGAGTTCTGACTGGATTTGGGAAAAGTTTGTTTTTAATCTGAGTACCCTGTCACTTAATGGACAGAATTATGGATTTGTTTTGAAGGGTGTTTTCTCTGTCTGAGAATTTGGTGTGGAGAGAGGTTGGACTCCTGAGGCTTACCTGTGGCCAGTGTGTGGGGTGGAGGGTCTAAACATGTAATTTCTTCCTGGTTTGTATTCTAGCATGTAGAATTGGGGTGCTGTTCAGCTGGGCTTCATTCTTGGGTTTGCTCACGATATACTATGTGATGTTTGTCAAGTGTTGTCACTGTCTAAATGTATAAGTGTGGGTGATCTCATTGGTTACTATTCATTGCATACCTTAATATGATGAGGTAAAATGTAATTACAGTTTGGAATTGGTTAAAGAAAGATGTTATGTCTGTTTATGAAGTCTACAGCCCAGAGAAGTGATCACAGTGCTTTACAGACAAATTGGAAACGTAAAGTACCTGCTCATCCCTAAGTGCTCTTGCTTGTGCTGAGCACTTTCTGAGGGTGGAGAGGCCTCAGCCTCATTGGAATGGGGAGGGGGCAAGGATGGGGACAGATGTCAGGATTGAAGGGAGGAGGTGGGCAATGGGATAAACAAAAAGGAAAATGCAACTGGCAAGGGTCCTGGGAAGTACCCTCGTGGCCATTGCACCAAGGGATTCCTGTTATCTGCATTTTATGTCATATAAGAATTCTGTATAGAATAAAGAATTTTGGTTAATTAATTTTTTCAACCTTCTGATGTATCTTTCACACATCAAGTTACAATCTGAAACAGTAATGCTGTATTGGTATTACAACCTTGAAAAAAAGTTGGGTTTTTTTCTATTGTGTGGGCTTTTGAAAAGCAGAATTCATTTACAGCTAATGAAAGATGGAGTTTGCTTGATATATATGTAATATTTTAGGAAGACACATTTAAATATAATCTGTTAAATGTATAGTGAACTACAGCAGAGCTGATGCAATGCCAGAGCTAAACCAGTGTCAGTAAAAGGAGTAAGTGGCAAACCACTTTTTTAGCATGTTTTTGCTGTTACAACTGGCTACACTCTGTACATTACTTCTATGTTTAGTAGCTGTGGCTTTGATTTTATGAATGTTAATTTGAAGCAAATCTGCAAAATGCTCTTTGCTCTGTTGCCTTATCTAGTCATTAGGTATCACTGCACATCTATTCTGCAGTGCACTTGCAGCACTGGTTAATGCCCCCTCGCCTAGATAACAGCACCTGCTTTGCCAGCAGTCAGTCTTATTTGCTGCTATCGTTGCTGTAGGAGCATTTGATCTCCAACGGGATGATGTTCATTTAGTGACTTTCTGCGTAACAGGTAAGGAATTGTTTCCTTGTTTTTCAAAGTATCTTTAGCCACTGAAATCAAAGGGCAGGGGTCTTTTCATGCATGGCCTTTTGATCTCTCTTCTAAAAAGAAGCAGTGTGAGTCCTCTGTAATGATTTGTCATTTTTAGTTTTATTGCTGGTACTGTGTGTGGTGCTGTCAGACAGACAGTGAGTGCAGTGAGGCATCTCTCCTTATCAACTGCTGCTGAAACAGAGACGATAGTAGAACCACCCGTGATTGTTACCACCTTTGTCCTGTGAAAAGAGGCTCTGTGGCTATCTAAAGAGGCAGTTGCTAAGGGCATTTAGAGACCTTTGACCTGCTGCCCTGCAGTAAATTCATAAACTCATTTGGTTAGTTCATAGTGTGTGATGTCACATAAAGGAAGAAGTAATTTCCTTTCTTTGTATCAGGTTCAGGTTCTATTTCTATCATCTTTGCATTTTAGCACTGTTGGTGACTTAAATCTTTGAAACATCTTTTTGGTATCGAGGTAGTTTTGCACTGTTGGGTTTGTTTTTTTTTTTTTAACTGTAAATTGACCATGCAGAAAGTGGAGCATGCAGAAAGTGTGGCTGGAGCTGGCCACACTGCTACATGAAAAATTCTGCTCCAGGCCCCAAATGTGTTATTACTGTACCATTTTTCAATAGTTCTTTTACGCTTCCTTGTTATTTTTCAGTCTTTATGCAACACCAGATCTGTTCTTCTTTGATCATACACAACCAAATGAATGCTGCTCATAAAAAAAATCAGAAGTTCTGTGAGTTTGACTTTTTTCCTTACAGAATTAAATGACAGAGAAGAAAAGGATACCCACTTTCCAATAATTTATGGAATAGGTAAGTTAAATTGGAATTCAGTTATTTTTTTCTAACTGGACTGCTTTTCAGATTCCAATAGTAAATGGACTGCTTTTAATGACTAGGTAAAGCCCATCCTAAAAATTAAGTGCTGCTGTTAGGAGGCAGAGGTAGAAATGGAAGCTTTTTTCTGGTACCGTATCTGGGTAGTTGCACACATAGCACTGTCTGTGTACAAATGCAAGCAGATTTTTTCATTTAACTGTACTTATGATTTTGTCAGTATTGAGCTACTGTACTAATCTTTAGGGTTAGAATTCAACCTTCTTTTCATTGTTCGTTCTGTGCTTTTTCTAATTAGTTTGTCTCTCTCAAAATGCTCTTCTGCAATACTGAAATGCTACCAAAGCAAATGAAGTAGAAATATGCTATCACAGGCTCAGAAACGAGTGTGTGGTACTGAGAAACAGATGAACAGCATTTGATGGGTTCTGTAGTTCTGCAATGTAGTTGTGTTGGGAACAGGGTAATTTTAAACAAGTGGTCTTCAAGAATTAATTATTTCTGTATTTAAACTCTACTTCCCACAAGCCGTGAATGTTAAAACTGCAGAGATTTACCCTGCAACCTTCCCAGAAAAAGGGCCCGATGAGGATTTGCGTTCAGCCCGTGTCTTAACAGGAGCAACAGTGAGTAAAAATTAAAGGGGAAAAAAAAGGTATTTTTGCCAAAAAGGGAGAGCAGTTACGGGCAATGAAATGTCAAAGGTTTGAGGAAAAAATACTTTTGATAGTGTTCAGTCAGTAACAAAACAAATGAGAAAGATGGAAGAGCAGAGGCCAAGGGTAACAGTGGACATGAAACCACTTCTGCAAGGGTGAGCCCTGCCTTGGCAGTCCAAGATCTTGCACGTGTGATTAAGACTAAGCAGCTTTCACCAGGAGAATTTGGGTAAATAATCACAGCAGTGCCTTTCAGTTCTAGGTTTGTTGTTACAGTTTAATGTCTTGTTTGTCAGAATAACTGGTTAATATTAATGCCGTAGGAGCAAAGTGGAGCTGAGCAGTATGTCTGAGACAGAAGCTGAAGGCGTTAGAGATTGACTTATCTGTGTAAGCTGTGTCTAACCCTTAAGGCTCCTGGTGTTGTTACAGCTGACTAACATTTATGATGCAAAGATGGAACAGCTACATATTGGACCTTATTTCTGGAGGCCTTTCCCGCATGTGGATTACTGGTTGGAACAAGATGATCAGCAGATTTTACAGGTACCTGAAATGGACTTTTTATTTTTTTCGTTCTAGCTGAGTAGAGAGAGGGGTATGGTCTGTCATTCCCAAAGTAATTCTGGTTAGGGTGGGAAATAGTGTTATTAAAAGGCAGAATAATTGAGAACTTTGTATTCTGAATGTCAAGCAGCTTTTGCTACCATCTTTTTTTTTCAGAATCTTTCCACATCGCCCCTGGCTGAACCACCCCACTTTGTTTCCCACATTAGATCTACATTAACATTTTTGAAAGAACATCCATTTCCATCTCGCTCCCTGTTTCCTGACAGGAAACCTCGCATCTACAAAAAAAATGAAGAAGGGTTGTGGGAACAGGTTTGTTCAAATAAGATCTAACCTGGTACCAAACACAACTGCTTTAGGGAAGTCTAGTCTTGTGAAAAGAGCAATTTGTCGCAAAAAGCGTGCTGCTGGTCACAAATACCATTGTTCCTGCACTTTCCAAAATAAAATAGTTTGACAGAAGTGACTCGCTTTTCCTGCATTACTTACATAGGAATCACTGCTACTTTGAAGGAAGAATTTGGCTTGGTTTATGTTCTGTTGCTCCAATGCAGTAGTCTGATCAGCGCAAATAGTGAAGGAGGGGTGCTGAGAGATTAAGAGAAGTCATTACATGGGTGTGTACTTCGTAAATTATTTTCCACACAAAGTGCAGAAAGTTGCACCCACTTAAAGTGTACTGAAATGTAGGGAAGTATTCTTGAGTAACTTAACTCGAGAGCAATAATTTGAAGAATCTTTATTGAAACATTCAGATAGTATCTAAAGAATGAAGCTCATTCCAACAGAACTACTGGTTTAATGTTTCCAAATATAAAAACATTAAAAATTAATCCTTGTGGTGAGAGCTTTATCCCCACCAAATTAGTAACATACTTCATTGCACCAAAGAAACCAATAAGGAAGACCAGTCAACTTAACTCTTTTTGCACTTCAGAAAAAATTGCACTCTTGATTTACACACATTACCCCAACAGCAAAATTTACCTTGTTACGGCATCCCAGCCCCACAGGATCTAGAAGCTGAAAGTCAAATCAGATGACAGTACAATTCAAAAACCCCAAATTTTTCATATTATCAAGTCCTACTACCACTACAGCTGTTATGGTGTTAATTTAAATCTTTTAGGGGAAAAGAAAAAACAAAACACCAGAAACCAACAAACAGAAAAGAGATGAAGCAAGCTACAGTACTTGTATCCAGATCTATCAAGATGGGATGGTATTCCCCATAATCAGATACTGTGGGGGATGCAAGCTTTTCCAAAAATGTCCTTTCCACAAGAGGCTCTGAAAATTTGCAGCAAAATGATTAAGCATATTCACGTGGGGGACACACACAGGACTCCTACACCTTACCTTTTGATTTATCCAAATCTTTCCTTGTGCATTAAGTAGTCCTAGACACTATGAAGTTGTGCTGTAGTGTAAATATCCTGTGTCACTGCATCTGTACATTTCCTACAATAGGTAAGTTACTGGCATTCAAAAAAATAAGTGTTGAACCTATCACAAATGTATCACTTTTTCAAGCTTTACTACAATGAGCTGTAAAAATACACAACAGAATGAAGTCCAGTTACACTACATAAATGTGTTGAATAGTATTTGGTTTATAAATGCTGCGCAAAGGAAGATAATGGTGCACTGGGGATACTTCCCAGTGGCAGAAGTGAGAAGCCGCTCAGCATGCAGAGGCACTGTTTCTGTCTAAAAGGCTGAAAACTCAAGACTGTAGTCACCATCATGCTGAGTGCCTTAGCTGAACAGGTCAAATCTTAAGAGCAGCAGGAAAACATGGCTGATGGCAAAGTACGGTTCAGTGACTTGTATGTACACAGGCATCCATTCCTAATGCTCACTGTACCAGAACTGTTTGGCAACTTTGTCAGGTGAAAAAAAAGAAACAAAACGGAGCTAGTGGGACTTAAGTAGATGTTTTGCAGGAGAAGCTAAACTGAATTTTAAATATTAAAAAGGTTAAACATTGTCATTTTTTTTGTTTTGAGTGTATTAAGATAATCGTACAATTATTAGGTGCAATGATATTGTTAATCTTGTGTATAGCTTATTGGTTAGTTAGCAACGATTGTGCTCAGATTTCTACAGGAAAGGCAAATGCCCTTTTACAAATTGCTTTTACAAATGTTGATGAGCACTTAATTCCACTAGTACTTTGGTGACACTGACATGTACAGGATTAAAGCAACTGTAACAAGTGTAAAATAAGACAAATCTCTGTCCCATGGTGGGGAAACATATTTGTGCAAAATCCCAGTTAAAAAGTTACAGTAATTACTGTACGAGCCTGTGGCACTGTTCACATTTTAAATGCATCATTAATACCCTACCTCCAAGAGCATGGGGTTTCCTTTGCAAAGTCTGAAATTGATTTTATTGAAGTCTCAATTTTATCTTTGACTTCCTTGTTCCTCTACCTTTGTGCAGTCATGTGGTGATTTGTCACTTTGAATGTCCTCAGTGTCTGTGTTTGTTGTCTGTGCCACCTCATTCTGCTCCTCTATTTTTTCTGTCTCCAGAGGTCCTTGCTCTTGGCCACAGGATAGAGTTGGGGGTCTGTGATCCATCCTCTCCAGGTCATCACAGTGGCTGACTGAACTGGTCTCACTGAATGCATCAGAACTTCTTAGAGACCGTTTAAAAATTTTCTGACCTGTAAAGCATTTGAAAACCGTACCAATGAAGGCAGCAAATACAGAATGTAGTATGCATAAGTTAAATTTCAAAGAAAGTATCTGAATTTGACAGCTGCAAAGAAATAGATTTTATTTGGGTGCTACCTTGTACCCTAAATGTAGACCTGTGTTCCTGCAGTTACAGACAGGTGTGCAAGGCAGAGCACCTGTTACTTTATCCTGTGGACACAGAGACCGTTAAAATTAGCTGAAAAACAAGGTGCCTACATGCACCGTGAGGCATTCTAGAGTAAAAACTTGCACTGAAAGTTGCAGGCTGGAAGCCAACCAACTCAAAAGGTGAGCTGAAATTAGTTTTTCCTGACAGTCAAATCAACATTACTAACACAGCTACACAGGAAGTCCCATGGATTTAACAGATCTTCACCTTTGACTTTGTCCATACAGTATTAGTAACAGAACTGCAGTTCCTCAAATACATGATTTTACGTTATTTATGCTTTTATTTCAAATAAGATTTTTGGCTTCTTTACTCAATAGCCTCATACTATTCTAGTGGAAGATTCCAGACTTCACGGGCAGTTGTCAGTTAATGGGATAACAACTTCCTGTAGTCCCAGGAAGAATTCCTGGGGAAAAAATACATTGCAGTGGCATTCCATTCAATGTTTAAATTAAGGTTTTTAAGGTGGACTTAAGTCACTAGAAGACTCAAATTTCAGATATTATAGAAGACCACGTGAGTCTTCTGTGTCATGCAGCTGAGATAGCAGGATATTTTACCAAGTTTTAGAAATAAAACTAAGATGTAGAAACTTACCAGGAAGTCTTTGCTTTGCAAGGCTGGAAGTAGGAGTTGGTGGTGGAGTAGTACCTGTTCCTTGGGCTTTTGATACATATGTAGATTCTGTGGATTCTAGAGAACCTGCAGGTTAAAGTTATCAAGTTGAATACAGCATGAACTAGACAAGTTTTCTGTTCATCTGTATTTATAAGGTATGTAACAATCTTATTTTTAATGCATATAATACATTTAATGCATATAGTAATTGCATATAATACACTTATGCATATAATACATTCCTGAAACTGTATGTGCTAGGTTGAGTTGAGCTGCCACTTGATGGCAACCCATTTCAGAGTATCTGGGAACATGAGTGCTGAAACTAGGAAAGATGAGTAAAGTTTCCCTTCTCACTCACTTCTTAATGCTGCTACACCCTGTAGTTCTTCCTTCCTTTGACCACTGGGTGCTTGACATATTCCCAGCTGAAGCTATTGATCAGTGCTCTTGGAAGCCATATGTAGCTATGAAGGGGCAAGTACTCCCAAGGAAGCCTGCCATAAGAACCTTCCAGCTGGCGCATGAAGAATTGGAATGAAAGATCCCAAATACAGCAGAAAAACTTCCTCCCTCTTTACAGACACACAGGCAGCTGGGCTCTTGTTCATGGTCCAACAGACACTTTGCTGAGTTCAGGAATACTCTTAAGACTCTGCCACCATTTTTACAGTGAAGACTTAATGCTTCAAAAAGTATTACGTTAGCACAGGGGTCTTAATGATGTAAAAGCTACAGACAGTTCTTTACACAGCAACAGACAGGAAATATAAATATACAAATAAAGCAGTATTAAAAAGTTTTTTACATTGTAATATTCTATTCCTTACCCTCTCCCACGAGGCTAGGTTGATGTTAGTTCTCAGCTAGTTTTAGCCTGTCCAGGTCAGACACTGCACTATTTCACATGCTAATGAGTACTTTATCAGTGTGGTGATAGTATCTCAAACCAGGATTTCAGACACAGACATCAAGTTCCAGTGCACAGACGAGCATCTGAGTTGCATTTGCAAGCACACTTAAGAGGCTTCATGTGCACATACACAGGAAGCAATGTACTAAGGCCTGAGCCACCCTGCTAGTTTATATATTGATAAACACAACAGAAACACCAGCATATGTAGCAAAATTCACAGGAATTATTCCTCCATTAATAAATGCGAATGTCTAATAAGGCTTTTTTAATGTCACTCAACATGCAATAACAAAGCGTAAATTGTACAAGTGAGGTTAGAAGATTGTCTTATTGGGTATTACAGTAATAATGAAGAGAATGTTCTTTTACAGCCTGAGGGTGGATTATGTCACTATCAACTACAAGAAAGTGTGTTGACAACAGTTCTAACAGCATAACTTGGCTGCAGATGCACCAAGTCCTACCTGCTGTTAAATTAAATGTTCTTCCCTTTAGTGAAGCTTGGAATGGAGAAAACCAGTTCAGCACAGAGCCCACTACAGGTATTTGTCGCAGCAGTCCCTGTGAAGTACACAAGCAAACACTGGCTGGTGAACAAGCTACTGATGTAGCAACAAGTTATTTCAAGTTACTGAGAACACTAATGTTTATAGCCTTACCTCTTCCATAAGTCGTTCTTCATTTGCTTTTTGAAGTTGAAGTTGTGCTTCCTGTATCCCTTTTCTAACAACTTCAGTCATGTTTTCCAACAGCTAATAAAAACCCAGAAATTATATATATTATTTGGGCTTGAAATAGTATTTTTAGTTCAGGTTTTGAGGATGTAAATGTGGTAGCCATACTTTCTAATTTATGACAGTATCTGACACTCACTATTTCATTATGACTGTAAATTAAAGAATGTACAGGCTGACTGCAGGATTTTTAAACGACACACCCAGAGGAATGTCACTTCAAACAGGAATGGTACATAGTTTTCTTTTACTTAGAAATGAGCTTGTGACCCAAATTCTTCAAAAGATCTGCTCAGCACCTAAGCATTTATCTGATGCTGAATCTGACTGGGAAGAATTTTTAGTTTTATATTTGGTTTCTAGAAGTACCCAGGACATACTCCAGCCTCACAGTAAATCTAACCAGGTATGTATCAGACTAGGTTCAACTTTGTTTTTCAAATATAATAGATGACTTCCACTCTGGTCCCTGTGCCAGCATCAGTGATGTTTTATACTGCAAAGGACAAGCAGCTTACTGGGAGGCCTGTAGAGGCAATAAATGTACAAACTCAAGAGATGAGAAAACAAAGCCATGTTTTTTGTTCTGTGCAAGACAAATGTCAACTTCCCTAACTTTATATGGGTTTTAATGTTACACAAAGCCTAGATGACAGGCACTTCCTCCAAAATGCCAAAAGTTTGGGTTACTGCCAGTTTATAAAGGAAAAAGAGGCAGCTGTTCTTTTTCCCTTGGGGAGAGGCAAGACCAGCACAACAAGCTATGTACCCCAAGGTACTGACTACAGAAAAAGGCAATGCAACAGGATTGCATTTAGAGTACGTGGAAGAACCTGTGTGTTTTCTGGTCCAGTCAAGATGTTTGTCTTAAATTTTGGTTCTGCCTTTTAACATGCTTCTCTGTATGTCCTAAGGCTTGCTGATACTGGAGTAGGTTTTTTTTTAAAAAATGATTCACTCTTGCACTACACATCACTTAACTATGTGATGCAAGTGTCATTCTCATAGATTGGTTCCACTTCTCAGTTTTGGATCAAATGGTGCAAGATCCTTTCAGTACCACAGATTTATTGTGACTGGTTCTAGGGACTGCACCTTTCTGAGTCCTCTGCTACTCTTTGTTCCTTCCTAGAAGAAGCTGCAGGATCAAAGTGGCCCATACTCCAACATGTGGTTCCTAATGTCTCAACCGTAACAGTCAAAAACCAGGCAAACTGTCTTTCATCCTCAAAGCATCAGAGGGAATTGGGAGTGGGCAGAATGTATCCAGAAAAACTCCTAGAAAAAATTTCATTGCCAAAATCACCACATTCCCATGGGCAGAAAGAGACAAAGGACTTCTTAAGTTCTGGGTTTTTTTTTCAGGTTAGGAAATTAAACACCCAACACCAGAGGAATGAAGGACAGATACTCATTTGTGATGCAAGTCATTTAAGAATTCTGCTTTACAGAACATGTGGAGAACTCTAATCAGGCAAATGCTTTTACAAAAGAACTTGCATCATCAGGTTTATTACCTCAATAGGTAATTTATAATTTACATTTTTAAGCCACCAATTTAAAATTTTTCACACGCTTTAGGACATAGTCTTATCTTACGGCTGGTATATATCTCAATCCTACCATGTCTAACAGTGATGAGAAACATGAGCTCACACTCAGCCCCCAACTTGCCTTTTGTTGTTTTGGGGGTGGTTTTTTTGATAGCTTAAATTTCAGTGACAAAATGAGCCTATTTCAGTACTACTAAAGTTTTTCATTAGAACTACTGAATACAGGACTATGAACATAAATCAGGACATACTCAGAATATCATAATCCTATAACAGAAGTTCTCCTTATGTGGACACAGATAATTACTTCCACAGTAATAAACAGTTTGTTGCAGGCAAGCTCAATTTTTACTTTCATGGAGAACAAAACCATGTCCTCAAGCCAATATGCAAAGGGGAAAAAAAAAAAAAAAAGGTACTGAAATGCTCTGTGACTTATTAATACATACTCTTGAATTTTCTTCAATTTCTCTGCCTGTTGCTGCAATAGTTTCCACTAACTCAGACACATCCAGATCCTCAGTTACCATGCCAATATAAATACAGTTCTTCTGCCCTCCAAATTCTGGACCTGTGTAGCACAGGGAGAATCAAGTCTGTGTGATGTACAAAAATCCATTCTCGCAACAGGTGCAACACTGTCAATCTGGAAATTCTAATGCATACACACACCCCCCCAGTAATTAAGGGCAGCATCTGTATAGATGTAAATTCTGCAGACGATAAAAGCTCAGTTCTGTAGGTTTTCTAAAAGAGAAAACAACATCTAAACAAAAAAACCAACCAAACAAAAAAACCCCAAAACAAAACAAAAAAAACCAAACCCCCCAAAAAAAAGAAAAAACAGATGTGGACACTTTATACAGCAAAGGAGTAGTATAATAAATATCAGTGTTGAATATGCTACAAAGTTGTTACTTCCTGCCATTTACAGATTACTTGGTTGCACAATTCTAGGGTGCTTAATTTTTGAAAGTTGACTAGAAAATCAGAGTTCTGAGTAAGCAAATATTATTTCAGCTATAATGTGGTACTATGTAAGTGTGAAAGTGCTGCTAGTTATGAAAATCATCTGAAGCTGTTAATCTAGCCACAGAAAGCAGTGAACTGGTTAGTGGGTTTTGGCTGAGATAGCAATATTTCTGAGACCAGTGCCCCTTTTTCACCCTGCTTAACATTTATTAGGTGAAACAGGGGTGAGGGGGAAGCAAAATTACAGATGTTGTTTCCACAGTAAAACCATATACAGCAGTGTCATTTCCCATTATAATGACCTATGTACAAATGACCTATGGAATTGTTATAACACAGCCAGTAAAACAACTACCAGCTTAAACAGAAGGGTTTTTTTAAATAGTGCAGTTACCCAAAGAAAAAGTGAGATCCGACTCCAGTTCATTTAATTTTTTCAGAAGTTCTGTATTGATTTTTTCTAGTTCTTTTTCTTGTTTGTCAGCATTCTTCCCATCACTGTGATAGTTGTATCTTCAAACCAAGCCAGAAGATAGTAATTTCACTTTACATAAAATATATATACATATTAAGCACATTTCTACAAATTTCTGTATTTTATGAACCAAAAATCTCAGAACATTACACCTTAGATCAACAAGTTCATTGATGTTTGTAATCAAGAGATTTTGGGGTGGGGTGAGCTTGCTGCTGCAATTGAACCGAACACGACAGATTTCTAGGTAGCATACTGATCATTTGGTTTGACTATACAGAATCCTTCCCACAAGACTGTACAAAGGATCAGAACAGACATTGGAAAGGTCTTTTGAAGTGGTATTCAGTATATAAGTGAATCGCATTGAATAATAAAAAAAAAAAAGTTATGCTTGGCTAAATACAGTAGGATGCACTTGAATATTACACATCCATCTTACAGAGTCACACACTGCTGCCAATACTGGAACTGTTGCCCTAATTTTGCTAAAACAGATTTTCATCTCTTTAAAAAAGATAATCGAAGTAAACATTAAAAAGGTACTTTTTTTAAAAGCACTCAAAAGCTTCAGCTGGGTGCAATGCCAGATAATAATCAGCAAACAATACATGCAAATCACCACTGAAGAGACTATGTATTCATTTTTGTTAGTGCACAGTCTATCCAAATAGATAATGAAGAAAATACTGAAAAATTTACCTTAGAACACCTAATCCTGGCCAGCTAAGATCTTCAATATACAACAGGCTTACTGTTCTTCTTACTTCTTGCTCAAATTCCTCTCTCAGTTGCAGTGTACTTGTCAATACTGGTATCTTCATTTTTAAGCAGTCTACTAACTGATCAACATCTTGTATTTCAGTTCCTAAAACTAAAGAGCTGATGTGTTATTGTGTGATAAAAATGAAGACACATCACACAGATGTCTGAATTAAGTAATCTGTAAAGAAGCCACTCTAAGTCAATCATAAATACAATTTATGGATAGAATTGAAATATCTGGATCTGTATAAGTGATTTTTTCTTCAGTTATCTTTCCAGTGATACATAAAAATGGTGAGAGCTAAGGATTTCATAAAAAATAAGATAATAAGTATTTTCTGCTGTTACAAAATAATGACAGTAACTTTCTTCATTACATCAGGAGCTAGCATCAAAAAAATTCCTCTTCCCCTAACACCAGGATCCTCTCACATCAGCATCAGGTGTTTTGATAGCCTAAGCCACTCAACCCACACAAGCTAAAAGGGGATACCACGTGTCACCCAAAGCCATTGCAAGTTGTGCTGTCCATCTGACAAGTCTGTCTTAAACTACAAGTATGTACTGGTGCTGGCTTGAACATGAAATTTAAGACGCTTGCCAAAACACTTTTATTTCCCTTTCCCATCAGTAATTATAGAAGAACCTAGAGGTCTAGTAAAGAATTCCTCTAGTTAAGTAGTTATATTTTGAGCATAAAAACCATTTCAGTGTCAAAATAACTAGAAAGGTCAAGAATCTTGTGTTAAGCAGCTGGAAGAAGGAAAGGTAGGGATGATTCATCCCTTGTACTTCTTTTATAACTGTTAAAAACAAAGGTCTTCTCTTCTTGCATTTCCTAACTTTCCTGAATTTAAAAAATAATCAGTAAAAGTCTTTCTCTGCAGAGGTAATGAGGCAGTGTCACCCACAACAACTGAGGTATCACTAGTGCACCCATCACCAAAGCACAGTAGAATGATTAGGTTGAAATTTTTTTTTTATATGAAAATCCTCACCATAGGAGAATATGCTACAGTTTCACGAGAATATCTGCTTTTACACCAGGAGATTTTTGTATGGTTCTACAGCAAACACCAGTTTTTACAAGTGGCTGAATTAAGTGAATGTTACCTGCAGAAGTCATCAGTGGGCTAAAACGCACACATGTGCCTTCATCTTCCAGTTCTACCACATCAACTCCACTGGCAGGAACCAGCTGTGCCAACTGCTCTCCTAGCTGAAGGGACAGTTAAAGAAATGTACAGAGCATGACCACCTGTAGTCACTTACTCTTCCCACAGGTAAAGAGGACCATACAACTAAACACCGTCTTCTGTATTTCTCAAAATCACTTCTTGTAATAAAATACTTTAGCTTGCTGGTGATATGACAGGACGTATACTTAAAATCATGAAAATTCATGATAAACTACAAGTGTTACAAGTCAAAAGCTTCTGCAAAATTGTTGCTATCTAAAATTTCTTGCACATTAATGTGCCTTCTTCAAATAACTGCATATTGTACCATTATTCTGCTTGAGTCCAGTTGATAAAGCTCATATTCCAAAATCGCATATTCATAAAATCACAGAATGCTAGGGGTTGGAAGGGACCTCTGGAGATCATCGAGTCCAACCCCTGCTACCAGAGCAGGATCACCCAGGGCAGGCCACACAAGAACCAGGTGGGTTTTGAAAGTGAGAAGTTTGAAAGGAGACTCCACAACCTCTCTGGGCAGCCTGTTCCAGGGCTCCATCACCTCCACAGTAAAGAAGTTTTTCCTCATATTGAAGTGGAACTTCCTGTGTTCCAGTCTGTGACCATTGATTGTCATCCTGTCACAGAGCACAACTGAAAAGAGACTGGCCCCTTGTCACCCACCCCTCAGATACTTGTAAACATTAATGAGATCCCCTCTCAGTCTTCTCTTTTCCTGGCTAAACAGCACCGGGTCTCTCAGCCTTTCCTCATAAGACAGATGTTCCAGTCCCTTAATCATCCTCGTAGCCTCCATTGGACTCTCTCTAATATTTCCCTGTCCCTCTGGGGAGGGAACTGGGGAGACAATACTCCAGATGTGGTCTCACTAGGGCAGAGTATAGGGGCAGGAGAACCAACCTTGACCTGCTGGACACACTTCTTTATGCACCCCAGGAGACCACTGGCCTTCCGGGCCACAAGGGCACATTGCTGTCCCATGGATAACTTACTGTCCACCACAACTCCCAGGTCCTTCTCAAAGGACCTGCTTTCCAGCAGGTCAACCCCTAACCTGTACTGGTACACGGTGTTATTCCTCCCCAGGTGTAAGACTCTACACTTATCCTTGTTGAACTTCATTAGGTTCCCCTTTGCCCAGCTCTCCAGTTTCTTTGTCCAGACCTCACTGAATGGCAGCACAGCTGTCTGGTGTATCAGTCACTCCTCCCAGTTTTGTATTATCAGCAAACTTGCTAAGGTTACACTCTGTGCCTTCATCCAGGTCACTGATGAAGATGTTGCATAAGATTGGACCCAGTACTGAAATGTGAAAGCAACTTTGCTTAAGAGCAAATTCGTCTTTTTAATCCAAAACACCCACTAGTTTTGCAAAGGATATCAGTTCAAGAATAACTATCAAACTAGTCTAACAAAGGTTTTATAATCACTGATGAACCCTTAGAAACATTTCACTGTGACTTCTTTTTTCCTAAAGAGAAAAAAGCGTGTGTTCTTACCCACTGATTGAAAGTGTCAGAAATGTGTCTTTTGTTGCTTAATACGAGGTGCTGAATAGTTGAGGCCTGTGCAGCTTGTGAGGTTTGATCTGAATCCAAACATATAAGAATCACAGAAGTGGACTTTTATTTACTTAATTAAACAAAAGACAACCTAAAATTCATATAAAAGAATTAAGTTTAATGTAATACATCTACATGATGTACTGGACCTCAAGCAGACTACCAAGGATCTTTTTCTTTAAATGTATGTTGAACATGACAAATACTAGAACTAAAACAGAGAGTTGAATATACTAGATTAAAAAACAGCCAATAATATTATTCTCTCAGTATTGAGGTTCAAATAAACCCACGGAAATAAAATCAGTGTTTTCAGAAAGCAAAATCCTGTCACAGCAGGCTGCAATATTTATTTTTATGCATTCAGCTACTTTTTAATCACATTTTAATGATTACTTTCTGCTTTAAACCACACAAAAATAATACTACGAATTTAAGAGTCCATTATAAACATAAAACAAGCAGAAATGGACCAACATCATACCTCCCTGTAATTCAGGTGGGTGACTTCTCCCTAGTAAAGCTTTTCAAAAGCATCAATGTACAAATAAATCTACTAAGTCAATGGACCTCAATCGTTTACTTCATGAGTGCAACCACTACATTAAAACCAAAACCAATCCTCCCCCACACACAAAAAATCCAGACAATTAAAATCAACACTCATAACAAAACTACAAAGCTTTCTAGCAGTCTTTTGCTTCATCCAAGATGGACATGTCCCCATCCTCAGGGTCTGCACATACAAACAGCACAACAACATCCTCTGTTTTAACTGGGAGGACAAAAATCCTCTTGCTTGGAAAGCATGTCTAAGGATGCTCTCTGCTCACAGACACGTGTCGTGTGGCTCCTGTATACCCATGACAGTATTTCCAGAG
Organism: Todiramphus chloris collaris; assembly: GCA_025345505.1. Taxonomy (NCBI): domain Eukaryota; kingdom Metazoa; phylum Chordata; class Aves; order Coraciiformes; family Alcedinidae; genus Todiramphus; species Todiramphus chloris. The sequence goes on along the minus strand of JANVCC010000039.1, from coordinate 55,233 downwards.
CCGTTCCTAATGTGTTCTGCTATTTTAAAAACTATTGCAACAGTACATCTAACCAGTAAAACAGAGAGACATGGTTCTTGTGACTAGCGACTACAAGTTTAAAAGGAACAGTAAGCCTGAAGAAAACCAAGGAAGATCTCCCATCGATATACTCAAACACGGCTTGCAGCTTATGAGAGACTTCCGTCACCTGCTCTCCAGATCAAAAATCATATGCAAATCTCTCCTCACTCAAAAAAGGTAGAATATGTCTCAATACAAAAATTTAAAACTGCAGTCTATCTGAAAAAAGAATCTATCACAGGTATGGATACCATCACTAGATTGTAATCAACATTCACAACCTTTTAAAAGCATGTTACCCAAGAGAAGTGCTCAATATAACATTTATCTCATCAAATTAATTTTACAAATTAGTAGTTTAAAAAAAGAGAAAGGGTTTTTTTTTTGTTTTATTTTTAAGTAAATCACACACCTCTATTTGAATATTCCCAGAAGAACTTGAAAACCACCACTGGTGAATTCACTTCATCTTCAACCTTAAAAAAAAAAAACTAATCAGATATATTGTCACATTTTTTTAAAGATTTAACACTGTTTATAATTCCTCAGACTGCTGAGCAAAGAAGATGATTTTGTTTTGGCAGCAGTAGCAATAGTGTGAATATTGCTACTGCTGTCTATCTCAGTATTGGAACTTAACTCCAGGAGTATAAGCGAATATATCTGTAAAGGAAGAAAAGTAAATCAATATTCCATTAAATCAGGATTGTACGGATTTAAGGTATGCATAATTAAAATTTGGACACTGTATAGCAAATATACTGTATTAAATAATTTGTTTAGCTTTAAGTGTTTTCAGATATTAACATTTAAAATATTCTCTTGGAAATTGCCCCAGAATCCCTGGAAAACATCAAGAAAGTTCCATCAGCAATAACAAGATTATCACTGCTCTTGCTTTGGGGATAGGAAAAATGGACTGGGCAACTTCTGGAGGCAATCTGAAGCTACATTTCACAATCCTAAAAATGCAAGATTTATTGAAGTAGAAGGGGGAAGTGCTACAAGTAGCTTCAAGTTCCCAAGGCCAGTAATACTCTCAGAAAAACAATTTTTACGAAAAATGGTTGTTGTCACTCAAAATAATCTGTGAATTATCTATTGCCCCAGAAAACTTAAGGTGATTATATTTTCTGTACATCAAGTGTCAATTAAAATTGTGGGCAAGGGGAATAAACCCACCAAACCCTGTCAAACAAAACATCTCACAGAAACTGAATTTGGAATTAGATGTAGTTTCGAAAACTTACTGTTGTAAAAACCTGAGCTGGGATAATATTTGCAAAGAATTTCATGGGGTTCACAATATCATCTCAACAGCGGGGTAAGGTGCAGCCAGAATGTATTGGAGAGACTTACGGAAACTGATATTACTGAACAAACGCATTTTTTAAATGGAATTAAATCCTCCTCTGGAAATAATTCCTGGATGTTGTTCTGTCAGCTCCACTGAGTATATGAGTACACAGCAAAGGAAAAAAATCTAGCTGTTGCACATAACCAAGCCACACAATTTAATTGAACACCAGAACTTAATTAGAAATAACAAGCATCTTCAAAACAATGGTTATGATTAAAGTAATATTTTTCAATGTTTCTTTTAATCAAAGTTATTCTTATGATTTACAAAGGGGGAAAAAAAAAAAACAACCCAACAAAGACTAAACTATACAACCAAAGCGTTAAATGTAGACTGTACCGAAGTTTTAATGGAATCCAGGCTTTTCAAGTTCCCCAGCAACCTTTGACTCTAAAAGACCACAGCAGAAGGGAAACAAAAGAGACAAATGCAGTTTAGAAGTTGAAAATTATTCTGAAGACTAAGAAATTATGGTACTGACTATTTAAATTTCTGAATAAACCCCTGTGATACGTCAAAGATATTTTTGACCAAACCCCTATGATATGTCAAAGATTCATCCAGTTCTTATGTGCAAATTTAGAACGTAGTGGAAAAATATTTTCTGTAGTCAGCATTTTACTAAAAACAAAGTGATTTTCCTTAAAATAAAGTCTTAGTGAATTTGCTGACAAAGTTCCAGAGATATTACAACTCCGTTGACTAACTAAAGCACAGTGTGTAGCAAAACAGTTAATTTTCTCAAAGCTACCATAGCAGCTGCTTATGGTGGCTTTCTAAGTTATTTTCTAAGAACAAAAATTCCTACATTGTGGTTTAAGACTATTAATAGGCTATTACAAAAGCTAAGATCAATCTTAGATGCCACAAAATCTTAATGTCCAATGATACTTTGTCACTTTTTTAGGTCTTCCATGCCAATAGCTTCTTCACTAGCCATTTCAAACACTTTCCATTTCACCCTTCTTTGAATTTTTGTAAGTGATGTACCTTTAAGGAAAAAGGTTTTACATATAAAACCATGCATTTTTTAATTAACACATTCATTATATTGGACCTTAATTCTTAGAGGGTAAGGGTTCAACTTCAAAAATAGTGCACTTGCCACTGTATCTGAAGAAATGCTATGAAGTCCTTTTTGTAAGGCATTTATAATTTACTACTACCTAAATCAATACAATGGCAAGTAGGAAAATATGAAAGTCTTTCTCTGAACATCTTTCAAGCAAAATAGTTAAAATAGAAAAGCGACAAACTGTTTAGAAATAACAAATATTAAGTATTTCTCATTAAAAAAACCCCAAAAACTAATAAAATACATAATCTAATTAATAGTAAACCTACATGCCTCCCCAAAATATTTTACCCTGTTCTCATAAATTGTTTGTAATACAATATGAACAAATATGCTATACTGTCAATAGCTATAGTATTCTTAGGTGATTCTTCTAGAGTGCCTCACAGTGATCCAATAGAGGTATTAACAGCTGTTATGGAAACATTCCTAAGTATACTGGTGTTATGTGATAGCCATCTGGGTATCACCTGTACTATCTGAACTTTGTTTCTGCTTGGAAACTCAAACTGTTAAATCAGATGGTGAGCGTTCTTAAGAAGAGTCTCCAACCCATACTCAAAGAAGCAAAGTATCCACAAACAATATGCCAATAAGCTGTTGCTTACTAGTTGTGAGGCATGCTTTATCCTCTCCACAATCCCATCATGGCCCAAGTACTGCAAGGAGAGCCACAGCGGCAGGGCACGGAGCTTCTCTACAGGTTGACTTGATGTCAGCCCAGCTGCTAAGGACTTAAGAGGAAAATAAACAATAAAGAAACCACTATTAAGCTCTTTCCAATTATCCATTTTTGCCTGCTTACGGAGTATGTCACAGCTTAAATAGGGGAGCTTTTTCAAAATACAATTTAGATGCTCATAAAGAATGAGACACTACACCATGACCAAAACTAAAGCTGCAAGATCTTGAGAATGACTGAGAAGCTGAACATACCATAGATGGATCCTCATGTCTGTAGAGCGTCACTGTAGGTACAGCTGGGAGGCCCAGCCAGGAACCCAGGGTAAGAGTCATGCTGTCACATTTTGTAGCAGCCTAAAGTTTATTACAATACGTACAATATAAGCCATATATAATTTGACTAGATCAAGACCTTAAAACCTACAGCACATTAAGTTTCTAGATATAGTAAAACATACCAGTACAGAAGACGAGACATAACCCAAAGCCAAAGTTGCCAAATTCACACTAGAAAAAGAAAGTGGTTTTAACACATACTGAATACATATTAGGAAACAACATTTTAATGTTCAGTTTAAATATTTCATGTTGATGTATAAAGGGAGGTAATTTTTGTTCATATATTTTTTGTTAACACTGCAGTAAATGTTGCTATTTGGTATTCCAAGAATGAAAACCTGAAAGTAAAAATCTATTTCGATCTAAAAATGTTTCACTCCAACCTTTGGGGAAATCATCCTCCAAAGTCCTACACATAATTCAGCAGAAATTTGGTATCAGAAATAAATAGCATGCAAATATAACAGTACATGAGGAGACTCATACATACATATGCTCAAAAAAACCCTGAACTTAGAGCACTGGAGTCTTCATTAATATTGTCTAAGTTCTTGGAATTTCTTTTCTCTTGGTTTAATCCTCCTCCCAGTTACACTGCACACTGCACTTGCAGCAAGCAGTCTTCTTGACAACTTTCACTGAAGTGGTACCTCTTTCACCCTCATTTCATTCTCCTTTCTCATTTTCAATAATCACTGTATGTCTCCCCTGACTTGTCCTATATGGCCTTTTTTCTCTTTAAAGCAAGGCATGGTAAGATTACCATCTGGGTAAAAGTAACCACTATCCTACACCAAAACAACCACTGCCATTAATTATTGCTGTATATGTAAAATAACTACATAAAATGCTTAATATGACAAAGATAAAGATGGTCCTATGGCTCTCTACTAGCTGGATAGATGTAAAATTATGTGCTGTTCATTAGACTTTTCAATGAATAGTTATACAGAAATAAATTTCAAGTTTCATACCCTTCTATATGGAGCCACATATTATACTGCTCACAAAGTTCCTTCAGTCGGCCAATTTTATCTGTGTGCCCAGCACCTGGTGTCCCTTTGTTGAAAAGGAAATAAGGCAATGACAAAGGACAAGCATGAAAAGCAGGACTCCACATAAAAGGACTTCTCGTATTGTTGTCAAAAAAGTCACACAAGAGCAGGAAACAGGATGTTTAAGAAGAGCCCACAATATTTGTATCTGGTTCATCGTAACTTATGAGCAATTGGAATTGCAAAAAAAAACAAAACCAAAACCCCTCAAACATGCTTTACTCATCAATATATGTTAAAAACGCTTAGAAAATTAGATGGCCTAGGCACTAGAGGACTCAGCCTCAGATAAGAAATGCAGGTATTTTTAATATGTTCAAAGTATGACCTCAACGAAAAGAAACTAAACCTAGATTAACATCTCAGATATTTTTTCGAAGTCTGAGGTAAATTACATCCATTCATACTTAAACCAAATTTTGTTCATGAGCAGTCCTGTTTAATTAACTGTAAAAAAAAAATATAATTTGTCAAGCTAATGTCATGTCCATCAAAAAGTTCTGAAGTGTTACTGTGAAACTGATTTTCAACAAGAGAGTTACACTCACAAGAGATTTGTTCTAGTCATATTAATACATCAATGACATAAGCAGTACAATCCACCTTTAAATCAGTTAAATAAAACCCCCTCTAGTCAAGTAATTATTGTGTGGTCATTAAGTGACTTCCTGATATTTTCTGACATGCAACCACTAAGCTGTTTAAGAAAGTGTATTTTTATTTTGTTTATATATATTCATGACAGTGTGCATTTTTGTTTTGTCCATAGCACTTACCAGCATTGGCTACAAGCAACAAGGGCAGTTTTCCAGACTCAACATCATCTTTAATCACTTTGTCCAACAAAGCAACATCCTGTTACCAATTTAAAAAAAAAGGTACTTATAAATATGTTTGTCAAACAATACAGAATTGTTTCTGCTGAACTTCAGAAATACATTAGGAGTGAAAATGGACAGCATTCTGAAGTTCTGGAAGACACTATGTCTATGGCTTGCAGTTTCTTCTTCTCAAAGGTAAAATAACCTGAAGCATGTGTGTAAAACACAACACAAAGAAATCATGTAGTCTGCAAGCATACATCTGACTACATGTATTCTAGAAATATTGGACTAAAAAGCACCTTACTATACTACTAAGAATACCATGCAAATGACAGGACCAAGATACAAGCTGCTAGGTTTTTAGAAGACTTCAATCTTATATTTTATACAGCTGTAACATGGAAGACTTAGAGGTTGAAAAAGTAAGTACATAAATAAGCTTTTCCTAACAACATACTTGACATGAGGCTTTTCAAAAACAGGAAAACGAAACAAAATAAAAAAGCTCTGAAGGAAGACAAACTTACCATTTGGTGTTGAGATCCAAACATAGTGTTACAAGGCACACGGCACATGCAAGAAAGAGGCAACCCCAGCTGCAATGAAAATGATGGAATTTCAACAACTGAGACATACTCCTTTCAAGTGTTCACAGAAATATACAGTGACACAAAAAAATAGTAAACATGACAATTAAAAGCTGGATATTACATTATAAAGTAAGTTTCCTGCTAAAATTTGCAATCAAATTAATAGTAGAGAGAAGAAAGCACAGAAGAAATTGGAAAAAAAAAAAGTAGTCAACTTTTGGTTAGCACATCAACTGCATTCAGTTTTTCTAACAAGACACCTGTGCCCTGTACAACAGCCTAAACTCAATGCTCTTTTTCTTGTCCACCCCTACAACTAACACATCCTAAAAGCAAATGTGTGCTTTCTGCATGGGCCATGTTCCCCTGGAGGTTCACAGTCACTTTATTACCGAGTAGAGAGCAGTCTGCCTACTTTGATCATACAATTCAGCTGACTATTCATTCTGGTAAAGGGCATCATTCAGTACAAATTTTGCAATAGCTCAGTGTTCACAAATCCAGTGTGTTTGGACTCGGGTCTTTTTCACCAGCTTATGTAAAGCACAATGCAATCTAGAAACAATAACTCATTTAAAAACAAACAAGTTAGCATGTAGGATCCTTTCACTGGAAATACTCAGAAAATTTATCTTAATCCCACTGTATCATTGCTGCAAGACACAAACTGTAATGCAACATGAAAGTATTTTTTTCCAGACAAATTGTTTTAATTTAAACGTATGGTCCTCTACAGCTACTGAGGCTACCCCCAGTATGGACTTTGCTTCCTTTGCCTATGTTTTGTAATTATGTTAGGAATCACAATTAATAAAGCAATAGAAACACACTGCAAAACATTTTTGTATTACTAGCTTGCAGGTATCTGGCTGGCATCAAAGTACAGTTTCACACCCCTGTACCCTGCTGTGTTGCTGTTCAGCCACAAGGAAAAAGTAAGATAGTTTTCAAAAATCAACAGTTATACTTTTCCTAAAATCTAATATTTTTGAGGCCATTCTTCTCCTCGTTCTTCAACATGCAGATACATCAGTCTAAGTCTTAGAAATGTACATCATTTTATAATATATAAAATTCTACAATGCCCATAGAAAGGAAAAGACAAGCAGGGTGGAAGGAACAGGAAAGCTGCAGTGAAAGCCTGCTCAGCTTGCTTGGGGATACACGTAGTCAGTCAACATACTACCATTGGGAAAAATCTCAAAGAAGCTTCAATTCCAACAGTGGAAGTTACAAGGAGACACATGGATCTAAAGGAAAACTTCCACTAGCCCCAACCAGTTTACAAGACTGCTGCCTGTAGTGTACCAGACTGCACTGCAAGTAACAGTCTCTTGACGGAAAAGTCTGAGTGTATTTTTTAAATCTAAATTTCAAGTAGGCAATATGAAGCCAGGTAGGTTCTATTTGTAGCTAAAACCCCAACTGATTCACTTTACCTGACTGCAGAGAGCTTGGCCCAAGGCTGTTCTAGCTGCAGAACTAATGTATATGACAGGCTGCTTAGCATAAAGCACATTAAATCCCTCTGTTGTATAATCTTCATAGCGCATGTGAATAACAAGTCTACAGATTTTCAGGAGACCTTCACGATCATCTTCATGATAATATGCTGATCCATTTTCATACCTGCAAGAAAAGCCAAGTAAATATGAACAACAAAAGCAATAGCCAGTTTAGTGACTAAAGTAACACTGACCAGCAATAGAGCTCACAAGTAGAAAAAGACAAACTCTTCTATTTTCCCAGGACAAAGTAGAGTAGAAGGAAACTTTGATGAGACAGACTGAGATTTGTCAAAATAGCTGGATTACCTGCAAGTTCTCAAATTTCACTGCACGAAGTTTCAACATCTTTAAGTTGGACAGATAATAATTGAATTAATAAAATAATTCTGATTGACGTGAGCCCATCAATGTAAGAAAAATCCTTTATAATTCTAACAATGAAATTCAGATTAGGTTCAGTTGTATTTTTACCATTTCATCTCACACTGTGGTTTAAAAAAAAAAAGATAATTTCAACAGATATTTATAAAATATTTTACTGTACTATAAATTTCAGTGGTGTCACCTACCATACCTGCAAAAGTAATCTAGATCCGGGAAGAGCAAACGTTAACTGAAAAAATGTATTTTAAAAATATGAAGTAGCTCAAGCCTCAACAACATACCATATGCCTCAAAACACAAGAATTTAGTTAAATGTTTGACCAACTGTATGCCTGCAACTGTCAGACATACATAGCCCCACAATTTAGCCCTTATAAAAGGATTTTAATGGCAGAAATGTTACTAAGTTCCTGACATTCAACAAGCAGTCTTGGGTTTTTTTTTTTTTTTTTTTTTTAATGTGACGTGTTTCAGACATTTCAAAAGAATATTGATAGAATAATTCCTGTCTTTGGCTCCAGCAACTTGGACAGTGCTGCTAGAGCCCTCAGTCTTCACTGGCAAGGGCTCTAGCCACACAGCCCAATCTGTGAAAGGTAAAGGCAGGGACTGGGAGAAGGAAGATCCACCCACGGTAAATGAAGATCAGGTTTGAGAACACCAAAAAACCTAGAGGTGTGCAAGTCCATGGGATCGGATGAGCTACATCCACAGGTCCTAAGGGAATAGGCAGACCAAGTTGCTAAGCTGCTTTCCAACATATTTGAGAAGTCATGGAAGTCTGGTGAAGTTCCCACTGACTGGAAATGAGGAAACATCACTCCCTTTTTCAAAAAGGGAAAAAAAGGAAGAGCTGGGTAACTACAGTCCAGTCAGTGTCACCTCTGTGCCTGGCAAGATCATGCAGCAGATCCTCCTGAAGGCTCTGCTGTGACACATGGAAAATGAGGAAGTGATTGGTGGCAACCAACATGGCTTCACCAAGGGCAAATCATTCCCGACAAATATGGGGGCCTTTAACAATGAAGTAACAGCATCAGTGGACAAGAGAAGAGCAATAGACATCACCTACCTGGACTTGAGCAAAGCCTTCAACACTGTCCCACATAACATCCTGGTCTGTAAATTGGAGACATGGATTTGATGGATGGATCACTTGCGTGGGTAAGAAACTGGTTGGATGGTTGCACTCAAAAAGAGTTGCAATCAATGGCTTGATGTCCAAGTGCAGACCAGTAACAAGTGGTTTCCTCAGGGACTAGTACTGGGACCCGTGATGTTCAACATGTCAATGACATGGGATCAAGGGCACCCTCAGGAATTTTGTGGACAAAACTAAGCTGTGTGGTGCAGTCAACATGCTGGAGGGAAAAGATCCATCCAGAAGGACCTTGACAGGCTTGAGAGGTGGTCCCATGCCAACCGCATGAAGTTCAACAAGGCCAAGTGCAAGGTCCTGCACGTGCATCAAGGTAATCCCAAGCACAAATACAGGCTGGGCTAAGAATGGATTAAAAGCAGCCCTGGGGAGAAAGACTTGGGGGTTCTGGTTGATGAAGAGCTTAATATGATCCATCAATGTCTAAGTGCTGCCCAGAAAGCCCCAACCGTGTCTGGGCTACATCAAAAGAAGTGTGACCTGAAGATCAAGGGAGGCAATTTTGTCCCTCTTCTCCACTCTTGTGAGAACCCCACCTGGAGCACCGCCTCCAGCCCTGGAGCACCCAACACAAGGACATAGACCTGATGGAGTGTGTGCAGAGGAGGGCTACAAAGATGATAAGAAGGCTGGAGCACCTCTCCTATGAGGACAGGTTCAGCCTGGAGGAGAGAAAGCTCTGGGGAGACATTATAGCAGCCTACCAGTATTCGGAGGGGGCCTGCAAGAAAGCTGGTGAGGGACTTTTTACAAAGGCCTATAATGATAGGACAAGGAGCAGTGGTTTGAAACTGGAAAAGGGTAGATTTAGATTGGAAATAAGAAGGAAATTCTTCACTCTGAGGGTGGCGAGACACTGAGGCAGGTTGCCCAGGGAAGTTGTGGATGCTCCATCACATGATGTGTTCAAATGCGGGCTCAACAGGGCTTTGAGCAACCTGGTCTAGTGGGAGGTGTCCTTGCCATGGCAGCAGGATTGTAACTTGATGATCTTTAAGATCCCTTCCAACCCAGTGGTTTGGCACAGTGGTTTCTTTTGTTGACATCCTGAGCCCAGTCACACATATTTTTAAACAATGATGACTATCTAGTCATAAGTTATTCACAGTGACTCACCTGAAAAGCCTACAGAGCCAGAGAGTAGTATCAGAAAGGATCCTTGTGGTAAGTTTTCTCAGTCTTTCCCTGTCCAGCACTGATATATAAGCAGCCAAACTATGTCCCAATAGAGCCATGTGACCCTGTTCACCAACATTTTGAAGTCTGCAAGCCAGAAAAGAGTAACTGCCAATCAAATACAAGTCATGAACATTACAGTAATATTAGGTTTGTATCTTTTAACTGTAGAGGGGCAGAATTTGTTGACACGCAATTTTAGGTATTTGGCAGAAACAAGTACAGTGTACCACAGTCAACCTCCTGCTAGTGTGCATTGCATACTAAAAAGCCAGTGCAGACAAAAGCACTTCACTTGGCCAAGCTGCTGAGAATAACACCTCTGTTTCTTTTTTAGAAAATCAGCCAGCAAGAGTTGGAGCTAACCACCTTGTCTACATTGGGACTTTTAAGGTGCATTAAACACATATCTTTGTCTCCTCAGGCAAAGAACAATTAGGAGACTTATTATTAACATCTTTAGAGGCACAGTATTCATTAGTTTCTTTGGGGTTTTTTAGTTTGTTGGAACTTTTTTTTTTGTTTCTTTTTGGCTTTTTAATCTCCAAACTGTTTTTCACATGTTAGTTTTCAGTATCTTCTGCAGATTAGTTAGTATTACTTCCATTTTACAGAAACATGGGGGGAAAAAATTTCCTTTTTTTTTTTTTTCCTTTAAAATCTACAGTGACAGATAGTTAAAAAAAACCCCAAAACAGTACACAAAATCCTATACGACTTTCAGACTTAAAACAACTTTCAGAAAGTAGAAAACAAAATGAGCTGTCACATCAGAGAAAATTCCCTTGCATAATTCAATATAGTAGTTAGTAATGAAAGCGTTACAATTTTAAGAAAGCCAAGCCTAATGCATCATTCTTGTTCAGTTTATAATGTAAATTGTCTTTAAAAAGTTACATGGTTGCACAATATTGTTACACTTCAAAACACTTAAATGTGTAAGTTTTATAATAATCAGAATATAACAAAGTCAGGTATCTTCCACATAAATTAATTCATATTGGTTTACCGGTAGGCATGTGAAATTTCCTCTTCCTCCTCTCCATGCATTAGGTTTTGAACCAACTGAAGTATGCTCACCATATCCTGGCCACTGGTGTACAGGGAAAGAAAAAAAAACAAAAGCCACATCAAAAAAAGGTTAAGTACCAGCATCTAACGAAGAGGACATTTGGGACAATGTATGCTATGACATGACAACAACACTGCACTTTTACAGATTTCTGAGTATAGCAACAAAAAACCATTTCTTGCTCTTAGAAAAACAGAGCCTGAAGATGAGGTAGCTGAATCAATTAATTCAAACTTCTACTTAATTATAGTAGGATAAACTCAGGCTCACAAAAAATGAACTCTACTGCAATCTGAAAATTTGGACTGCAAAATTTGAATTGACAACATTTAATTGCCTATTGATACACAGCAAAGTAATGTAATTAGCTAAGGATCTAAATTTCTTTTCACATGATCCAGCTTCTGCTCACAAACTCATCAAATCTCTTAATTACCTACAAATATAATTTTCTTGCACATAAAATCTATATTAAAGTTCTGATACAATGTACCCTAACATGGTAAAACTGCAAAAAGACACACAACATTACAACTTATAATTCCAAATAAAATTTACAGTATTATAAGTACTTACACTCTGAATGTTGAAATTGCTTTTTATTCTTAGAAAAATTATTTTAGTGTCTCCACTCAAAACCAAATTTAGTTTATGTATACAATAGAGTTAAATAAATTTTGCAATACTTTCTGAAGTGCTAGCTTGGAGTCTTGCAGGATCATCTTCCAAAGAGGCTACAACCAATTTAAATCTTAGTTTCCAGGTACAATGGTCTTACCTGCCTTACACCCAAGAGCTCCATATAATGTTGGTACAACAGTTGTGCTGAACAGGTGGGATTTTTTAATTTTGATTTTGTTTTGGGGTTTTGTTTGTTTGATTTTTTTATGTTTTCTACCCTATCAGTCTCAGTTATTTTTTTTTTATCTGGTTGTTTTATTGAATCTTTGTTCTATAGTACAAGTTTATCTATTTTCCCTTTGTCTCAACCACAGCTGTATGCACCCATGCTTCCTTACATTCCAACAGTTCAAAATTTCAGACACCAAGGCTAAGCAATCTTTTTTCTTTTTTCTACATGAGTATGGAAATAATTCGTATGATGATAATATCTGTTTCTTCTTCCCTGCGTTGAGTATGGAAAAAGTTGATATAATGCCTAGCCTGGCAAATGTTCCCATTTGTATTAACACAGAAGTTGCTTGGAAAACAAACATGTTACATATATTTTACAGATTATGAAAAGTAAAGAGCATTATCTAAAAATTGTTTTTGCTTACCTGCCCTGGAGTGGTCCAGGAATATCCTTCCGTGCATACTTCTTTTCATTTTCCTCCTCTGCTTTTCTGAGTTAAAGACACAAGAACAAACTGTGTACTTAGGTTTTCTTTATAACATCAAATATATAGTTGACTTTGACTTGCAGAAATACTTACTGACCTATTTGCAATCTATTTCACTGACATCAGTTTAACAAATAATAATCAGATAAGACCAATATAAAAATTTAGCTCAGACTGAATTAAAGAATTCCTAAGCATTGGTATTTTTTAGTTCCTTAAGAGAAAATGTCAAACTTAAGAAGATTCTCATACATATAGGAATTAAAAGTTACTTGCACAGCAGTAAGAAAAAAAAACAACTAATACCTCTGAAAAAACAGACTTGCTCTGAATATTATGGAACATGAATAAAAATATGTATGTCTATTTTAAAAATCCCATCATTTGAGAAACAATGGTGATTGGTATAGGTCTAAGCTTCAGAATGACAATATGACCTTAAACTACTAGGAATTTTTTTTTCCTGATTAATGACAGTGACAGTAATAATCCTTCCCTTAGCACAAACAACTATTGTTTTTGTAATTGTCATCCTTTACTCATACCTTTGATTGTCTTCTAGCATCTTCATTGCTTCATTCAGATTCCTTCCCATTTCTGCTAGATTAGGGTCAACCATCTTTCAGGGAAAAAGATAACAAATTTTAAGAAAAAAACCAAAACCCAAACAAACCAAAACCATTTATCTTACTACTGTCTCCACAACATCCTTGATACGAATTCATGCATCAGCCAGTTTCTCTTAATAAGTCTGTATGTACTCATTTAAAAATAACAATATGTTGCGTATCCTGAACACAAAATACTCAAAAGGAGAACATAAAGCATAACCTAAAATAACCCAAAATAAATCTCAATTGTGATGTGGAGCTTGCTATTGATAGATCCAATTATTTTTCTCCAGAAGGAAAGTCAGAACTTTCCTGATGAATAATGAAAGAGCATCAGAAGGTAAGGAGGATTTGAGAAGCATGATGTATTCAAGTAAGCACTCATTATAATGCCTTGGCTAAAAAATTAATTAAGTGCCACTTTAGCCCAACCGAACGATTTTTTTCTTTTCCATAATCATTCTATGCCAGCAATAAAACTTCAACTATCCCCTTAAATATAAAAAAAATTAAAACAAACACCAAAGCAAAATCCAAAAACAGCTAAGGGACATCCTAATCCTTCTACAGCGCATGGAAAACAGATTGATACCACAAATACAATCACAAGTCTTTCAGTGGCAAATCTCATTTAGAAATTATCCTTTTACTTCACCTGAGAATCCATTTCTGGATTAAAAAAACCCCCAAATCCGGTATCATAGCCTCAGTTGAGTTGACTGGATAGTCAGATTAAAAAAAAACAAACAAACAACCCCAGACATTAGCTCCCCTGCAATAATAGTAACAGAGGAAAAAAACAAACAGACAAAAGCTCAACAAAACACTGCCCCACCCCCCAAAAAAATCAACCCATCACCAAACGAGAGAGCAATCATACTATTCTTACAAGAAAGTTACCTTGTAGAAAATAAGTTGTTTGGGGGGCTAAGCACTGATACACATTTGACCAAGGCAGCTTTTTGGTCACTGAGAATTTTGATGCAAATTCAGGGAGAAAATTTGCATAAATTGACAGTTCATCCACCTTTTTTCCAGATTACCAGTTCAACTAAGAGGCATTCAAACGTGTTCAAGTAAGAACTCCCAGAAAAGGGTAAAAAAGCCAACATTTCTTACCTAAGAAACACAAGAAGGTATCATTTAAGATTGCTCTAGCAAAGGCAGAAATAAAGTGGCAGTCTTCCTTGCCTTTTCCTCATTCATGTTGCCCTGTCAAACTCTGACAACAGTAGCTTTCAAAACAGATGACAGAACACCCAATCCAAATACTCTTGTAATATTTTTCCCATTTCTGGTACCTTTAAAGCAATTTTTAATCTTAACTTATTGGAGAGACGCCCTTTAACTACACAAAAGAGTGAAACTGACCTGCAGCAGGCAGCTCAAGAAAAAGACTGACATGCAGAAAAGGCTTATCTTCCAGCAGCTGCAGACCTCTAGCTACACACAAAACAGGTCAAAAATCCTGCTTTCACTGTTGAAATCAGATTATAACAGATATTTGTTGAAGATCCTGTCAGAACGAAAGAGCTTTAAAAATCACTGAACTTATTTCCCCTGAACTAGTGACAAGTTCAAAAACAAGTAAGAAGTATTTTCCAAAGAATCGCTTGTGCTCTCAAAAAGTCTTTCATTAACTTTAACCCAAGAAGACTGGCTTGTAACACTGGCATAAGAGATCTGGAAAGGAACATTTACCTACTTAAGGATTTGATGCCATCTAGAAGCTTCCAGTGAATGTGAAAGGTATAATCTGGTAGAGTTTGAGTAAACTGTATTTGAAAAAAAAAAAAAAAAAAAATCCCAATATAAAGGTAGAAGGTAACACTACTGCTAAGACCCATCACATCAGAGAGAAAAAGCCCTAAAATACTAAGGTGATTTGTGATAAGGAAACCTTATTAATCTTGTCTCTGTCAGATACTAACCTAAACTAATTACTGTACAAGGCCCTGATAAATGACTTAGCAGCACTTGTTTTGCAAGCTTGCATGCATTCTTTGGGGAACAGAATATAAGGCTCTTTGACGAAAACAAAGAAGGCAAGTAGACACAGCAGGAGACCTGTTAAAACTGGTTCTGCAGGTTTGTCAGCAGAAATGAGGAAGACCACCCTAATAGACTAATTTTGCATGTGGGACTAGGTGGAGATTGGGCGGACACATATGTTAATAATTTTTCAGAAAACTAATGAATATGTAACCAAATTCTTGGAAATCTAATGCATAGTCATATATATGTTGTCTAAGTATTTCCTGGTTAACTGCAGGCAGCGTGCACATTTGGAGGAGTGATCCCCTGTGCATCCAGCACCACAAATAAAACATACCTGCTTAGTAATGCTAGGTTGTTACTGAGTTTATCTTGGAATCCTTGCCCAGTGGCACCTAGCCTGCCACTTCAGTGAGCAGTGATAGAAAGCAAGGGGGCTTAGAAACTCTGATCTTTGAATCACCCTGTTAAGAGTCGCTTCTCCCTTCCTCTGCTTTCCAAATGTACTGCAAGCATTGCCTCCATAAATTCAGCATTAATACTTTTGCAACAAAGCTGTTAACCATTTAGACTGCTGCTCAGGTTGGGAGGGTGGTAGGGGAAGGGGTGGTGGTTGTTTAGAAAAAAAAAAAAAAATCCATATATTTAAACATACACTATCCACACTATAGGTATATAACAGCTTGTCTGCTACAGTATTTGAGAAATATTATCCCTTAAGGCCTGCACACTGCTGATGGAAATGCATGCTACTACTGCCCTTGTGCAACACAGGCAAATTTTTGATCATGCTGATGCAGGCAAATTAAATTACAGAAGGTGGTGAGTTTAATTTACATTAAGATTTTACACCATTTTTCATTCTGAATACTGATCAAGAAAAGAAAAAAGTTAAGTTTAGAGTTGCCATATGTTCAAAGACTATTTTTACTGAAATATTTAAGAGATTTAATACATATTATAACAAGTGGTAGGTGGTTGAAAAAATCAGTAGCCTGGCATGGTCACACTGGATCAAACCAAGATTGACAGCTCTTTGTGTTCCGCTCTTTAGAAGTGTCCAGCAACAAACATTTGGAGGAAGAACAAAAGAACAGTGTCAGTATTCAGTAATGTTTGCCCACAACAACTACCAGCATTTAGCAATAAATGGGTTTTTACACTTCCGACTTCTACAATATCCACCTGACTACAAGAACCACAACTTAAGCACTGGGTGAAAAAGCAGTACAAATACAAAAAGGTCAGTACGTCACTACAGACATTAAAAAAAAACCACACACTGCAAGCATCTGATACTCAGAATACAATATATATAGCTAGAAAAAAAAAATTAAATACGATCACTAGCAATATGTCCATATGTTTTCAGTGTTTCCCAGAGCTGCACCACATCAAAGAACCTCTGAAAAGAAATCTTACTTTAAAAAAAAAATAATTTTGCTCCCTGGAGCCTTTAATTGACTAGACATAATTTACTGATTATGATTGTCTCATATACTTTAATTCCAGTGACCATAAAACAGGATTGATGGCTGGAAGGTAGTTATTTGCAGAAGCTGTCCTCAGTATCATATCCAAATATTCAAACAGATCTGTTGTAGATGAGGACACAAGATGTAGAAGCATTACTAGAAGGGCTCTGAAGTGCTTTTGTTTGTTACCAACATAAAAAAAACCTGCTTGAATTACCTCAGATGTTAAAACCTGCACATTTACCTTGTGACTCACCCTGTCTCACTAGTAATTACATATACACGAAACCCTTCTGCCTGGCAGAATAAATACATAAAATACAGTTTAAAAAGTCCGAAGAAGTTACACTAAACTCCCTAAAAATATGAAATACAGAAAGTCTTTGATTTCTAATGTGGGTTTAATTGGAAAATTAATCCCTTCTGGTTTTTTTCCAATTGCTAAGTGCAGCAACTTATTTTCTCGTTTGAATTACAGGAAGTGAAGTTAGGGGGACAGTGTTCTTCTTGAAAGATAATGAAGCAAATTGAGCAGCCATTGTTATCCTGGGGCATCCTGAGATAAACAGGAGACAAGACCTTGAGGCTTGACAGCTTTATGGGCCTTAGCTCATCTTGAATGGATGGTAAATAAGGGAAACTAACTCCAAGACAGGGAAGAATAAAGAGCCTCCCACCAGTCCTGTGATCTCTGACTCATCGCAACTCCGCATTTTGAGACAAAAGGTGAAAAGTACACTGCAAGGAAGACTGGGAGCCTTCCTCCCAAAGACCCTGGCCCACAACCACCAGATGGCATTGCGCAAGCGCCAATGGGAGGAGGCCTATGATAATGAGTTCCCAGAACTGATTATAATAATCCAACCCTATATAATATGTAGCTAACTCTGTTAAATATGCATGCTTTGGTGTAATAAATAGCTGCTTGATGGACACTTCGGTGCGCAAGTTAGGAGGAACTATCCCCCTTTCACCCAGTGCCGTAATAAACATACCTGCTTTATAACCCTTCATGGGTTGTAGAGTTTGTTTTCCGTACATCAGAAGCACAAAAAACCCTTTTACTGCTGCGTACTGAATTTCTTATATGCTTCCTCCTCTGCTCACATTAGTAAGGGCATCGAGGTGGGAAGTAGAAGACTACCTATTTTAAACAGCAATAGGTGTGGCATGGTTGCAGCAACAAACCATTCAGTTAAGAAAGGTTTCTGATCACACTTTGATAACATACCATAATAAAGTAGTATGCTCCTGTAAATGAGATCAAGTGTGTATAAATTCAATTTGTAATAAACAGAATACTTTTTTTTTTTTCATAATCTTGAACTATTTTAAAAAAGACTGGTGGATAACTTCTTGAGTACTAACTCCTGAACCACAGGACAACACACTTTTGGAGAGGGTTAACAGCTACAATACTGTATTAGCCTTAGTTTCTGCACTCAGTCCTTCACTGTATCACAGGACCTGAAGCTGATCATAGGCAGGCCATCCTTTGACCAGATGAGTTACAAGACATGCAACATCCTTTCAAGTTCTAAGGCAGCACCAGCTTCTTCCCTGAAGGTGTCAATTCAGCATCCTGACACCTTGCGCGTACTTTGAAGACCCTGACATTCATACCCTACTTTGACTTTAATCATTTGTTGCCTTCCAACAATTCACAAAGGTTAACTTGTAACCACAAATCAAACTTACTGCATTCCTATTTTGTAACTAATCTGTTATTATTTTTAAAGCACTTTGAACTGTAATCTGTTTCTGGTTTTGTAAGCAGTATGTCACACCTTAGGGTCACTTGGCAATTGAGGAAGGATGAAGGGCCATTCTCTAGTTGTGATAAGACCGAACGTTAATTACAGATCCCAAAAGGATGTTGTTGCTTCATACATCAGTGTTCTACAATTTTGATTATGCACTTCTGTAGGCTGTACTCTCAATGTAAGAAAGGGACAATTTTTAAACAGTCTGTGCAAAGAAACTCAGAGGTGCAGCTCATTACATGGGTTGTGAGAAGTACACCTCACTTTCCCACTACAATATTATATTTGTCTAGAAGAAAGTTCTATCATCGAGACCCATAAGCTGTTCTCAACAGTAAATATCAGTATTCTTCAGCCAAAAGAATACTGTGTCTATTCTCCAGGATAAGAAAAGCAGCGACTTCATGACTATTAGTCTTGAACAAAAATGGCACCATATCATCACAAGGCTTCTGCTTCAAGGTATTTGCTCTCTTAATCTTTACCACTTCTCCGACATGCAAAAAGATTTGCATGCAGGTGCAGACTGTCATGAGGCTTCCATAAAGTTACCAAGATGTTGTGGTAATTAACACAGCAACAAAAGACAAAAGTCACAGGCTGAGCAAGAAATCAAGATTTTTTTTCCATGTCTCTACAGCAATGTTTCCCCTAAACAACAGGAAGTTACAAGGAAAGAATTTGCCCTATTTTACCATTAACAAAGTCACATAACTTACAATATTAAAATCCCTCAGAAAATTGGTTATTTCTATCAAAATATAAACAGAAAAAAAATAATCCCAAAACCAAAAAATTACAGATCTGTTAACCAAACTTCTAAAATTTAAAACATGCTTCCAGAAGAACTTAAATCTGAAGTTCACCCTGAAAAAAGGTTTCTGGATTTCAGGTAAAATTAACTCTAATTATACCACTTATGATAGACAGTATTAATACCTTAAAACCAACTAACCAAAAAAAACCCCACAATGAAAAAAACAAAAAAAACCAAACCAAAACAAAAAAAACCTCAGACACACAAACACACACCAAAAAACCCAACCACAAAACAACACCCACAAAATAAAAAATCCCAACCCAACAAAAACCCCCAACATTTTCCTGATAAAACAAAGATAATTTACAGACTTAAAATATGAGATTGTTGTTGTGCACACCTGTGTGTCAGATTCTATAACGATTTTTCTTGCCATCCAATCGTGCAATGTTTTCAATTTTCCTCTGCTAAAAAAAAAAACACAACTTTTTCCATCTGCAAGAACCTAATGACTGTAGTCATTCAATGTCACCATGCATTACTGTTAGTGAGGTGATTCTACCACAATGCCTTCTTTTTAATGAAAAATATAACATTTTGACAAATTCTAATACATAAAAAGTACTTATCACTGACATCCCAATAAGCCACATGTATAAATACATATGGAGAGAATCCATTGTTTAAATAAAAGACAGTCTCAAGATATATTATGATAATGCTTAAATAAGCACAAGATAAATGGACACACATTCTCTAAGGGTAAGCATATGCCAACTTGGATGAATTTCAAATTTACTTAGGGAGGAGACTTCTTTCACATCATGCTCAAGAACAGATAAAGTGCAGACTGTACAGATTTACAACAATCTTAACTCAAGACTATTGCAGGAGGGCGCTAACAACTAAGTGGCTAGAAGACAATAATTGCATTATGGCATGTTATTACACAGAGGAGTAAAACGTTTATCATACATGGGAAAAACAGCCATGATAAACAATAGAAGTAAAATGAACAATGACTCTTTATATACATCTATTTGCGTATATTGAAACAAATCACATGCAAGGTTTTGCAGGGCCCTCACCATTACAGACCATTCCTTATACCAAGAATACAAATAACCAAAACATGGACTTTTTTTAAAAAAACCTAGGTATTTAACTCTGAAACAGTGCTTTTACTGCTTCTAGTCAGTTTATAAGGACTTTGTCAGTACTACTGGAAAAACACTTGCCCTTTACTAATGTGCCTTCTTCAACTAACTGCATATTGTACCATTATTCTGCTTGAGTCCAGTTGATAAAGCTCATATTCCAAAATCGCATATTCATAAAATCACAGAATGCTAGGGGTTGGAAGGGACCTCTGGAGATCATCGAGTCCAACCCCTGCTACCAGAGCAGAATCACCTAGTGCAGGCCACACAGGAACCAGGTGGGTTTTGAAAGTGAGAAATTTGAAAGGAGACTCCACAACCTCTCTGGGCAGCCTGTTCCAGGGCTCCATCACCTCCACAGTAAAGAAGTTTTTCCTCATATTGAAGTGGAACTTCCTGTGTTCCAGTCTGTGACCATTGATTGTCATCCTGTCACAGAGCACAACTGAAAAGAGACTGGCCCCTTGTCACCCACCCCTCAGATACTTGTAAACATTAATGAGATCCCCTCTCAGTCTTCTCTTTTCCTGGCTAAACAGCACCGGGTCTCTCAGCCTTTCCTCATAAGACAGATGTTCCAGTCCCTTAATCATCCTCGTAGCCTCCATTGGACTCTCTCTAATATTTCCCTGTCCCTCTGGGGAGGGAACTGGGGAGACAATACTCCAGATGTGGTCTCACTAGGGCAGAGTATAGGGGCAGGAGAACCAACCTTGACCTGCTGGACACACTTCTTTATGCACCCCAGGAGACCACTGGCCTTCCGGGCCACAAGGGCACATTGCTGTCCCATGGATAACTTACTGTCCACCACAACTCCCAGGTCCTTCTCAAAGGACCTGCTTTCCAGCAGGTCAACCCCTAACCTGTACTGGTACACGGTGTTATTCCTCCCCAGGTGTAAGACTCTACACTTATCCTTGTTGAACTTCATTAGGTTCCCCTTTGCCCAGCTCTCCAGTTTCTTTGTCCAGACCTCACTGAATAGCAGCACAGCTGTCTGGTGTATCAGTCACTCCTCCCAGTTTTGTATCATCAGCAAACTTGCTAAGGTACACTCTATTTGTTCATCCATCCAGGGATACTACTTATTTAATTAAGTCATCATAAATGTTTCAGAACAAGCAGCAGTCACTGTAACTTTTGTCAGCACCAGGAAAGATGTTAAGCTTTTAAATGTTACCAAATACTGTTTAACAGCGTATTCTTCATGTGGCTTGTAATATACAAAACTGTTTTGCTACCAACTCATTAATGACATCAGAAAGATACTTCCTGAATTTCCTTACAATTCATCTTACTAGAGCACATGCCATTTAAACTAGACACGTCCAAAGATCTCATAAAACTGGACGTGCCGCATGTGTTTCAATGATACAAAGGGGAAGGATGTATTAACATCTCTTAAGTACACAAACTGTAAATTATTTCAAATGTATACTGTCCTTGAAGACATACAACAATGGTGATAAACTAAGTATGAGCAGCTATTCCGTCCTCACTTCTAGGGCAGGTGTTATGAAGTATACTGCAGGTGCCATGAAAGCCAGCAGAACTGTGGCAGGTCCCAGATTACACTCGCAGTGTCAAGGGCAAAATAAGTTTTGTCAGTCACATATGGGATTACAAAATCAATATTTGCTTTACACAGTATGTTGGACAGAAGAGAGCAAACACAGGGCAGCAAACGCCTCCTGTATACTTTTTTTTTTACAGTCACATAATATTTTCCCTACTATCACGCTGAAGGCTCACATCCCCAGGAAATAAGCTCCATCCCCTTAAGAAAATAAACAAACAAACAAATAAACATTCCTAAAGCATTTTCTAATAGTTATTTAGGTTTTTTATAGACCCGGGACACAGAAACACACGCCGTTCACACAGGCGACGAACGCCAGGCACGGTGGTTGGAGAGCGGGAGGGCGGCACGCCCCTGGGATTCACTGGTGACTCAAGGTTTCGTGAGACAAAGTTGACTCAGGCCCGTGTGGCACAGGCCCCCTCGGCGGAGACAGGCCGGGAGCCCCGGCGGAGCCAAGGAGCTAAGGAAGCCCTGCACCGACTCCCAGCCCACCGTTGACGCCAAGACGAGGCCCCACCGCCCCGTCAGAGACGCGACGGCCAGGGCCCGCTCGCCCCTCAAGGTCTAACCGAGCCTCAGCACCCCTCCGCCCGCAGGCGCCTCGGCGCCCCGAAGTGCGCCCTCCCCCGCCAGCCTGGCACCGGTGCGCCTCACAGACCTTCTCCAGTGACGCGTCCATAGCCGTCGAAGTCTCTGGTACGCGCTGCCACCCCACTGGGCACTTCTGCCTCAGGCCCGGCCGGCTCCACGCTGGCAGCGCTGACGAGGCTGCGGCGGGAGGGACGGAGAACGCGCTCACCAAGGGAACGGTAGCAGTAGCGTTCTACGTCCGCAGCCGGCCGCCCGCGCGCGCGCGCAGCTGAGACCACGGCAGGCGAATGGGGAGGATCCGGGGCAACGGCGCTGAGGATGGAAGACGGCTGCCGGCTCCCTTTCCTCTGCACACCGCTCGCAACCGCCTCCCACTCCCCCTCCCCACATCAGCTGGTGGAACAGTCCCCGAGAACAACCAGGGCGGTGGCAGGGATTGGCGCAGCCGCAGTGAGAGCGGCCCGGGACGCGAGCGACTCTCACTGAGGAGGAGACCTTAGAGGCGAGCGCTGCGGGGACTCGCTCTCGCAATATCACGGGTTCGAGTCCCCGCAGAGATGTGCTGTGGCAGCCCGGTAGCCCAGGAGAGTTCTGCGTGGCTTCAGTCTTCACAGACTTCTCGGCCGGAAGGGGCTTGTTACAGTGGCACCTTCCTCCATGTACCGGTCCTGCAGGGGGATGCTGCACAACTCTGAAGAACAAGCTTTGTCAAGACTCAGGGAGAGCCCCAAGTGAGAATGTATGTTCTGCCCTGGCTACTCCAGGGCACACCAGAGGAGACCCACCAGGCCCATCTACACAGACCCAGGGGAGTACAGAAGGACAATGGCAGGTGGGAACACAAGACTTCTGAAATTAACTGGTGACACCCAGCACCCTCAGCAGGCAGGTGTGGAAAGGAGGAGGAAATGCACACATGGATCAAAAGCCCCAAAAGGGGAATGATTACTGCTGGCAGAGGGTCAGTGGTTTGAGAACAGCTGCGACGGCTGGAACAAATGTTCTGAACTAGTCAACAACTCTGCAGTGCCTGGCCCCCAGCTATTCTAGGCCAAGCTCTAGAAGGGAAGCTGCAGTGCAGACAGTGCTCAGTGATAGGTGTCAGTAGCCCTCACATGCAGGATGATGGCATCAGGAAAAAAATAACCTTGTTTTCCCTCTATCCATTGCTAGTGCTGGTAGAGAGATGTGTTCCTCTGGCTCAACTACTGACTGAGGTTCATCTAAGCATCTGTCTTTTGCCATAGCATGGAAGGGTCAGAGGTCTGCCCAAATCTGTCTGGTCCCTCAGACTGGGGCATGCAAAGCCTTTCAGTTTCTGTAGATGTTGTTGCTGGGCAGCAGCATCAGACTGGGGGCAGGCCCTGTTGCTGAGCAGCTGGTTTGGAAAAGGAGCTGATCTCATTGGCTGAGCCAGTGCTGAGCCTACAGTGGGGCACAGTTGTCACCAAACAGCCCCATCCACCTGGTGGGATGCTTTTATTTCTCAGGGCTTGCTCCCACCTGTTGTGTTGTTCCAGAACAGCACGGGATGGAAGTCTAACTCAACCAGTTCACAAATAAATCCTGTGCAGCATGATTTAAGTCTAGATCCTGGGAAGCCAGGGTCTCCAGCTGCTCCCGCAAAAGACAAGAGGAAAATGGTCATCACAGATTCCATGTGAGTGAATTACTGTGGCTCCCCAAGTGGTACAAAACCACAGTGCTCTGCTGAGTATACCAGCTGGTGCTGCCAGCCTGGCCTGTCTGCTCCCTTCATCAGTAGCATCTCTTGGGAACAGCAGGAAGAGCAGGACACAGGGGAGAGCAAACTGTTGCTCTGTCTGCTGGAGTATATGGGGGACTCACAGCTTCATCTTAGTGACTTGTTGTGGGGGCTTCCTGTTTTCAGTCAAGCGCCTGTGAGATTTTGGACAGTAGCTGCCTTTTCAGTGGATTCATCCATCTCCTGCTGCAGTTTAAGCTGAAATCTTGGTGCTTTTGGTCAGGAAATAGCTAGGGGCTGTTTTCCCAGTTCCTGGGTGCCACCTTGTGCCACCTGGAAACAGATTTCTCTAGAAGAGGCACTTTTCCAATGTCTTCAGCACACATCCACCTGAAGATCTTAAGCACAGCCTGTATGGAGTGAAAGCCCATTTGTCAAGGTTTAGGGTCAGGGATCTATACTTTTGTACATCTTCCTCTTTTCAGGTGCTCATCCCATTGCAAAGAAACCCCCATTCCCTTCTTGCTTCACTCTGTGCCATCTCTTTCCTGGTGCTTTGATCCCATCCTTCTGGTCAAATGGGCTACAATAATATTGCACACTGAGTCCAGGCCTGGAGGTTGCTGGAAGTGTCATTGCATTGTGTCATTGCACCAGTCCTCCTGGCCAAAGAACCCCACAGCTTCTCAGAGCAGGGGGGCATTTGGGCAGGTTTGTCTTGGTGGAGGCATAGTAGGGTAGGAGTGGAGAATGGTGAGAGGTCTGATTTTAGGGGGCATCAGTGGTTAGTGGGGAACTTCAAGAAGAAGAGTAGTATCATCCTCCATGATGTGGTCCCACTCAAGGACACTGTTTCTAGTACTTACCCCATACAAGATCCATACCCTCAAATCTTACTTTACCTACTGTCGCTGTTTATGCCAGGAGTGGAGAGATGCAGCAACATATAAATTCAGCAAGAGCAGGCAAAAGAAGCAACTTTATTAATTTACAACCCCATTTTATATACCCTAGCCCCATAGGGCAATTAGTCAGTGATCACCCATCTCCTAGAGTGATTGGCTAAAGTCCTACAGCACCTATTTCAAAATATTTTTACAATGTACCATAAACAGAACTTATCAAAACATCATGTGTTAGTCTAGTTCACAAAACCGTCCTACTGTTTCTCATAACACGTGTGAGAAAGGCAGGATTCTCACCGAATATTGTGAGAACCTAGGAAAATTCCTCTGCTAGCAGCTTTTCAGCATCCACAGCCTACACTACTTCAGAGCTGCTTCTTGGACTACAGCTAGCTCTACAGTTCATCTCATAGAACCAGTGTCCCATTGTATGCCCTGAACTTGAGTAGATTTATGGATTAGAGCTGAATGTGTTGCATATTACCTTTTGCACCAGGTGGTCCTGCTTTCCCAGGGTGACCCTGGGCTTCCATTTCTCCTGCAAGGAAAAACTCGGTTTGTATGTGCACGTTTCAAACAGACCAGAGGGTGATACAGAGGCCTGGGAAGCTGGGCCTTCACAGAAACAAGAAAGCTGGATTTTTTGAATGAAATCAAATCTTGCAACATATCTTACTGCTTTTTTTCTGTTGAAGCTGCACTACACTGGTACTGCCAGTGTAAGTCATAATTTGCAATTCATGTATTAATTCATATGAGCTTTGTACATCTTGTAGCTAGTCCATGGATTTTGCTGTGGTGGATCTTCTCTGTCTGCTAATGTGATTCACCTTTCTCTATGAATTGCCTATGAAAACCCTGAAGGACCTCTATTTCACTTTTTTTCCTGGGGTAGGGAGTGCCAGTACACCAAGATTGTTCAATAAAGATGCAGCAAATAAATGGATGTTTTTACTGTAGAAGAAACAAATGTGTTATGACACTACACACCACAGGACCATGTCAGACTTGTGATAGGACTCAGGAAAAACAAGACAACTCCATAGTGTCCAGCACATCTCTAGACGGGATGTTTTCCACTCCTGTTCAACTTTCCAGCTTCTCACAGAAGCCAGTGCCAGTCCAGCCCTGCTCAAGCCTCAGCTTGCTTCCCCCACCCAAAGCACCAAAGCCATCTCATACCACAGTGTTCATTACTGCTTTTTGGGGCCTCACATTTTTTTGTTCCCCTTGTGGGCTAGAGACACATGGGATCCCTGGGCATCCTTGAAGAATGGTGAGCCATTCAGAATCACCCAGTCCCACTATTTTCACCTCTGAGGAAATGAAGACAGTCTTTATGGAAATTATTAGGGCTTTGAAATGTCTTGGAGAAGAAATTGAACCCTCTGGAGCTAATAAACAGTGCAAGCAAAATCAATGAGTTTGGAGGTTTTATATGGATTAACAGATGATATTGAGAATCTCACATATTAAAGGAGCTAGATGTGGGAGTGGGAGTCGGAACCCGAGTAACGATGTAACCTCAATGTGTGTATGGTCGTTCTCCTTTATTAATAGCACACACCGTGTTTATATAGTCTATCAAACAAGCCACATGTGCAAACAAACTTATTATTGGTTACAAGTTCTCGGCCACCATGCAAGTCCTCCTCTGGATTGGTGGTCAGCTATTGTTCTCGCGGTTACACACAACTCCGTCTGCAGGACTGAGATACTCCCTTCGTTACTCCCTTCTTTACTCCCTTCTCAAGGACGTTCAAAGGCAAGGCATGTCCTCCCTCTGAGGTGCTAAGGGAACGTCCTCCATCTTAGATATCAGGGGAAAGACTGGATTGGTCACTCCAAGAAGTTCATGTCCTCCTCAGGCACGCAGCCATTCCTCCACAGCTAGACACTGAATGTCTCTGGTGTCAGGGTGGTTCAGTGGGAGAGAAGGCCACACATGATGACTACAAAGATATTGTGAGGCTATGCAGGGAGAAAATTAGAAAGTCTGACACCCATCTAGAAATTAATCTGTCTTTGGCCCTAAAAGATAACAAGAAATTTTTCTATAAATAGATTAGCAGCAAAAGAAGGACCAGGGAGAGCCTCCATCCTTCATTAGATGCAGGAGGAAACATGGTAACTAGAATTGAGGAAAAGGCTGAGGTGCTTAATATGCCTTTTTTGCCTCAGTCTTTAGTAATAGGACCAGTTATAAACTAGGAATCCAGTCCCCTGAGGTAGAAGACAGAGACTGGCAGCAGAATGATCACTCCACAATCCAGAAAGTCCATGACCACCTGCATCACTTAGATGTCGATTGAATCAGATGGAATCCATCCAAGAGTTCTGAGAGAGCTGGCAGAGGTGCTCACTAAGCCACTTTCCATCATTTTTCAGCAGTCGTGTCTGAGAGCGGAAGTCCCAGAAAACTGGAAATTAGCCAGTGTAACACCCATCTCCAAGAAGGGCTGGAAGGAGGATATGGGAAATTAAAAAACTGTCAGTTTGACTTTGGTGCCAGGGGATCTGATGGATGAGATCATCCTGAGTAACATCACACAGTACATGCAGGACAATCAGATGATCAGGCCCAGTCAGCATGGCAGGTCCTCCTTGACTAACCTGATCTCCTTCTACAACATGGTCACCTGCTTAGTGGGTGAGGGAAAGGCTGTGAATGCTGTCTATCTGGACTTTAGTAAAGCCTTTGACACCATCTCCCATAACATTCTTCTGGAGAAACTGAATGCTTATGGCCTGGATGTGTGTAGACTTTGATGATAAGCGCAGAGAGTGGTGGTAAATGGAGTTAAATCCAGTTGTCACCCTG
Organism: Todiramphus chloris collaris; assembly: GCA_025345505.1. Lineage (NCBI taxonomy): Eukaryota > Metazoa > Chordata > Aves > Coraciiformes > Alcedinidae > Todiramphus > Todiramphus chloris. The sequence goes on along the minus strand of JANVCC010000039.1, from coordinate 27,230 downwards.
TCACAAGTGGTGTCCCCCAGAGCTCAGTACTGGGCCCATTTCTGTTTAGTATCTTTATTAATGATCTGGATGACAGGATTGAGTGTACCCTTAATAAGTTTACAGATGACACCAAGCTGGTTGGAAATGTCTATCTGCTTGAAGGTAGGAACTCTCTTCAGTGGGATCTAGACACACTAGATTGATATGTCAAGGACAGAGGGATGAGTTTCAATAAGGCAAAATGATGGGTCCTGCACTTGGGCCACAGCAATCCCCAGCAGTGCTACAGGCTTGGGGAGGAGTGGATGGAAAGTTGCTTGGCAGAGAGTCACCTGGGGGTTTTTATCAATAGCTGACTGAACATGTGCCAGCAGTGTGCCTTGGTGGCCAAGAAGGCCAACAATGGACCAGGGAAGTGATTCTAGTCCTGTACTCTGCACTGGTGAGGCTGCATGTTGAGTACTGTGTTTAGTTTTGGGCACCTCCCTATAAGAAGGACACAGAGGTACTACAGCATGTCTTAATAAAGGGTCTAGAGCACAAGTCTTATGAGGAGTGGCTGAGAGTCGGGTTTTTTTTAGCTTGGAGAAAAGGAGTCTCAAGGGAGACTTTCTCACCTGAAAGGAAGTTGTAAAGAAGAGGGAGTCGGTCTGTTCTCCCAAGTAACAAGTGGTAGAACAAGAGGAAATGGCCTTAAGTTGTCCCAAGGGAAGTGTAGATCAGATATGAGGAAGAATTTCTTTAACCAAACAGGTTATCAGGCACTGGAACAGCTTGCCCAGGAAAGTAGTTGAGTCCCCATCCCTGGAGGTAATAAAGAGTCATGTAGACATAGTGCTGAGGGTTATGGTATAATTAAGCTCTTCTCAGCATTAGGTTAATGGTTGGACTAGATGAGCCTAAAGTTCTTTTCCAATCTAGGAAATTCTGTGATTCTGTGATATATGTCACTAAATGCTTGACAAATATATTGCAGTATGTCTACAACTTAATGATGACAGTGTTGAGTGTTTATGGGTAAGAAGAGGAAGGCCAAAAAGGTAGATATCGTGGTGGGAGTTTGTTACAGACAGGATGGTGAGACTAATTAAATATTCTATAAGCAGTTGGGAGAGGTTTCATGATCACTACCTCTTGTTCTCATGGGGGACTTCAACTTCCCAGATGTGTGCTGGGAGTATAATACAGCAAAGAGAGAGCAGTCCCAGAGGTTCTTGGAGTATGTGGAAGACAACTCCTTGATGCAGCTGATGAAGGAGCCAACTAGAGAAGAGGCTCTCCTGGACCTGCTGCTTGTTAACAGAGAAGAACTTGTAGGAGATGTAACAGAGACCATCTTGGGCTTAGTGGTCATGAAATAATAGAATTTTCTGTTCTTGGAGAAATAAGGAGGGCGGTCAGCACAATTGCCACTTTGGACTTCCATAGGAAAGACTTTGGCCTGTTCAGGAGACTTATTGGCAGTGTCCTTTGGGAGACTGTCCTAAAGGACAATGGAGTCCAGGAAGGTTGGTCAGTCTTCAAGAAGAAAATCTTAGAAGTGCAGGAACAGGCCATCCCCATGTCCCAAAAGACAGACTGGCATGGAATAGACCAGCCTGGCTGAATGGAGAGCTGTGGCTGTAACTCAGAAACAAAAGGAGAGTTTATGGCCTTTGTAAAAGGCGATGGGCCATTCAGAGGGACTACAAAGATGGAGCGAAGCTATGCAGGGAGAAAATTAAAAGGGCCAAAGATCAACTAGAATTCAATCTAGCTATGGCCATAAAAGACAATAAAAAGTGCCTCTAGAAATACATCAACAACTAAAGGAGGACCAGGGAGAATCTTCATCCTTTATTGGATGCAAGGGAAACCAGAGTGAGTAAGGACAAGGAAAAGGCTGAGGTACTTAATGCCTTCTTTGCCTCAGTCTTTAATAGCAGAACTAGTTGTTTGCTGAGTAACCAGCCCCTTAAGCTGGAAAATGGGGACAGGGAAAAGAAGGAGGACTCCATAATCCAAGAGGAAATGGTTAGTTACCTTCTGTACCACCTCAACATACACAAGTCTATGAGGCCAGATGGTTACAGCCAAGAGTGCTGAAGGAGATGGTGGATGTGTTTCAAGCCACTTCTCATGATTTATCATTACTCCTGGCTAACTGGGGAGGTCCCAACGAACTAGGGATTAGCAAATGTGACACCCATCTACAAGAAAGGCTGGAAGGAGGATCCAGGGAACTACAGGCTTGTCAGTCTGACCTTGGTGCCAGGGAAGGTCATGGAACAAATAATCTTGAGTGCCATGACACACAATTTATAAGACAAGCAGGTGATCAGGTCCAGTCAGCACAGATTCATGAGGGGCAGATCCTGCTTAACAAACCTCATCTCCTTCTATGAGAGGGTGACCTGCCTGGTGTTTACCTTGACTTCAGTAAAGTCTTTGATACTGATCCCCACAGCATCCTCATTAAAAAAAAATGGTTGCCCTAGGCCTGTACAGCACACTCTGCTGTATCAAAAACTGTCTGGATGGCTGGGCCCAGGGAGTGGTGGTGAATGGAGTTAAATGCAGTTGGTGGCTGATCACAAGTGGCGTTCCCCAGGGCTCAGTGCTGGGGCCACTTCTGTTTAATATCTTTATCAATGATCTGGATGAGGGGATCAAGGCACCCTCAATAAGTTTGCAGACAACCAAGTTAGGTGGGTGTGTTGATCTGCTTGAGGGTAAGAATGCACTTTAGAGGGACCTGGACAGGCTGGACTGATGGACTGAGGCCAATCATATGGGCTTCCACAAGGCCAAGTGCCGAATTCTTCACTTGGGCCACAACAACCCCAGGCAACACTGCAGACTTGAGGAGGAGTGGCTGGAAAGCTGCTCAGCAAAAAGGCACCTGAGATGGTTGATCGATAGCTGGCTGAACACGAGCCAGCAGTGTGCCCACCTGTACAAGAAGGCCAATGGCATCCTGACCTGAATCAGGAATAGTGTGGCCAGCAGAACTACAGAAGTTACTGTTCCACTGTACTCAACACTGGTGAGACTTCACCTTGAGTACTGGGTTTAGTTTCAGGCACTGCAGTGTAAGAAAGATATCGAGGTGCTGGAGCAGGTCCAGAGAAGGGAAACAGAGCTGGTGAAGGGTCTTGAGAATAAGTTATATGAGGAGAGGCTGAGGGAGCTGGGTTTGTTCGGTCTGAAGAAAAAGGAGACTGAGGGGAGACCTTCTGAATTTCTACAACTACCGAAAAGGAGGTTGTAGAGAGGTGGGTGTTGGTCTCCCCTTACAAGTCACAACTGATAGGACAAGATGCAATGTCAACAAGTTATGCTAGGGGAGGTTTAGGTTGGACATTAGCAAAAAGATTCTCTGCCAAAAGGGTTATCAAAGACTGAAACAGGCTGCCCAGGTAGGTGATTGAATTGCCATTCCTGGATGTATTTAAAAGCCATCTTGATACAGTGCTTAAGGATATGATGTAGTAGTGTCCCTGGTAGAGTTAGATAATAGTTAGACTTGCTGATCTTTTCCAACCATAGCAATTCTATGATTATGGAAAAATCATTATTTTACATGTGTTCTAACTGAACTTAAACAGACTACCTCTACAAGACTAAAATAGTAATTTTTTGGTGTTGTCCATTTTTATTTCAACATACCACACTTAGGAGGCTGACATAGTTCCTTTTATGATTATGCACATTTAAAGGGGTGTAGTGGGTCTGGCTGAGCTGCTTTTCCCCATCCAGCCCTCATGCTGCAGTACGGGGAGCTGGAGGGTGTTGATAACACACCTGTGTTATGACTGCCAGTGCTCACACGGCACCAGAGGCTGGGGGGACAGGATGGGAGAGGGGATACAGCCAACCTGAGCTGACCAGTGGGATATTCCATACCATATGACGTCAGCTCAACTATAAAGGGAGAGGGCAGGAGGAGGATGGGGGGCATTTGGCTTGTCCTCCAAGCGGCTGCTACGTGTTTCTGGAGCCCTGCTTCCTGGACTCGGCCTGACATTGCCTGCAGATGGGAAGTAGGGAATAACATCTTTATCTATCATAACCCACGGCCCTTTGCGTCTTATTCTCTCCCTGCATGCCATGCTGATGGGGGTTGGGGGGAGTGATAGAATGGCTTGGTGGGCACCTGGTGCCGTGCCAGGGTCAACCCACCACAGTTCCTTTTTGGCGCCCAACGTGGGGCACGTGCAGCTGCTTGCTTGCTTGCTTTAGATATTAGTAGCAAACTCCTGTGCAAGCCACGGAGTTTGCTTGCACTACTTATCTGGTGTTTTCTTAACATGTTTACCGAAACACTGTCTCTTTGCTTTGCTTCTGCAGTGATAGTTTCAATGTGCTGGGGAAGCTTCTGTCTTGGGAGGATGAAGGGACTCGGGAGCACCCTGACACAAATAGTAATGATGTGTTTCACTCTGGCATTGGTGGCTTTGCTGTGTTGGGGGGCTACATTGGGGAGAAAATGATTGAATACATCTCTCTCTTTCTACTGGAAATTGATGTAGATGATTTTATTGTGCATGCTCCTGAGGTCCTCGTCCACTCTTATGTGAGCTTCTTAATACTACTAATCAATATCGGTGGCCTAATCTGGGTTGTGTGTAGTCTGATCCCAGTTTGGCCTGAGAGGAGACAAGTTTCAGGTGGGGTGACACCGAAATATGCCCTGAGACGGCCTGTCCCTGGGTGGCAAGGGGTCTGGCAGGATTTGGGCAGGTTCCTAGGATGGTTGCCACCTCCTTTAGCCTGGGAGTTTACCCCTGAACAGGCAAGCAACCCTGTCAAGCTGACACAGCATCTAATAGAAGGGTGCCTTGTCTACCCCAATGAAAACCATAAGCTCTTAGTGCTGTACTGGGGCCTGTCCTGTGTCTATCAAGCCACAGTTGAGTACTCTCAGAGGACTGTGGTTCAGGCAGGGACCCAAATTATATCCGAAGACACCCGAGTTGAGATAGGGACTGCAACAACTACAACTGCCAAAGTTGCACCAGTAGTGAAAAAGAAGCAGTGGACAAGGAGAACAACAGGCCCCTACACTCAATTAGTGAGGAATGAGGAAGAGGAGGAAGCACACGACCAACAAGCTGGACCCTCAACAGGGAGACTGGAGGAAGGAGTAACGGAATTGAAGCAGGAGGCAGAAACCACCTGGTCCCTGACTTCAGCAGAACTTCGAGACATGAGGAAAGATTACAGCTGCCAGATAGGTGAAAGGATTGTTACCTCTCTGCTTTGATGCTGGGAAACTGGGGCTGACACCCAACAGCTGGAAGGTAACGAAGCCCAACAGCTGGGCTCCCTTGCTAGGAATCGTGGCATTGAAAGAGGAATTGGAAAAGAGGCAGCAATTTGCAGTCTCTGGAGATGGCTCCTTTCAAGTGTCAAAGCAAGATATCCATTCAAGGAAGACTTAATGAATGCCACCTCCTCAGGAAAGTGGTCCACTGCTGATGACGGTATCCGGTACCTGAGGGAGCTAGTACTGGAAGTCATCAATGGGGATTTAGATAAAGATGAGCATCCTAAATATCCAGAGGATGTTCAATGTACAAGAGCCATGTGGATGAAAGTGATTAAGAATGCTCCAGCATCATATTCTGCCAGCTTGGCAGCAATGTACTATCCAGAAATGGATAACCCAACTGTGGAAACTGTTTCTTCCTGGCTTCAGAACTTTGAAGAGAGTCTTGGCACCTTCACATCCCTAAGGGCTAGTGCCTTGGATATCAGGAGTCCCCCAAGGGATCAGTCAGTCAGAGGGAAAAGGAGCTCGAGGCGTATGCCACATAGTGCACTCTGGTTCTTTCTGTGTTACCAGGGGGAGGATAAGAGGAAGTGGGATGGTGAACCAAACTTTAAGCTGGAAGCCCGTGTACATGAACTGAGAGGGAAGACAGCTGTTAAAAAGGGGCCATCCAAGAAGACCATCAGTGTTGAAACACAAGAAGGCAACCAACAATCTCGCAGATATGGGAAGACTAAAATCACCTCCACCGAGCCTGACGAGGGGACTTCTGGCAGCAAGAGTCAGACAGTGAATATTCTGACCAGGAGCAGAAATAGAGGAGCCCTGCCTCCAGCCAGGTGGAGGAAAGGGACAACTGGATTTACTGGACTGTGTGGATCCAATGGCCTGGCACGTCAGATACACAGAAGTACAAGGCCTTGGTTGATACAGGTGCGCAGTGCACTTTGATGCCATCAAAATATAGAGTAGCTGAGCCCATAAGTATTTCTGGGGTGACAGGAGGATCCCAGCAGCTGACAGTATTGGAGGCTGAAGTGAGCCTGACTGGTAGGGAGTGTTACAAACACCCCATTGTGACTGGCCCAGAAGCCTCGTGCGTCCTTGGCATAGATTATCTCAGGAGAGGCTATTTCAAGGACCCAAAAGGTTATTGGTGGGCTTTTGGTGTTGCTGCCTTGGAGGCAGAGGGAAGTGAACAATTGCCCACCTTGCCAGGTCTCTCAAAGAACCCTTCTATAGTGGGGCTGATGAAGGTTGAAGAGCAGCTGGTACCAATGGCTATGACAATGGTGCATAGGCAGCAATATCGTACCAACAGAGATTCCCTGATCCCTATCCAGGAATTGATTTGTCAGCTGGAAAGCCAGGGAGTGATCAACAAAACTCATTCACATTTGAACAGCCCCATATGGCCTGTGCAAAAGTCAAATGGAGAATGGTGATTGACAGTGGACTATCGTGGCCTGAATGAAGTGACACCGATGCTGAGTACTGCTGTGCCAGACATGCTGGAACTTCAGTATGAGCTGGAGTCAAAGGCAGCCAAGTGGTACACCATGATGGACATGTCTAATGTGTTTTTCTCCATTCCTATAGCACCAGAGTGCAGGTCACAGTTTGCCTTCACCTGGAGGGGAGTCCAGTACACCTGGAATCAATTGTCCCAGGGGTGGAAACACAGCCCCACCATCTGCCACAGACTGATCCATACTGCACTGGAGGAAGGTGGGGCTCCAGAGCACCTCCAGTACATTCATGACATCATTGTATGGGGCAACACAGCAGAAGAAGTTTTCAAGAAAGGGAAGAAAATAACTGAAATCCTCCTGGAGGCTGGTTTTTCTATAAAGCGAAGCAAGGTGAAGGGGCCTGCGCAGAAAATCCAGTTCCTTGGAATAAAATGTCAGGATGGGCATTGACACATCCCGATGGATGTGATCAATAAGATAACAGCAATGTCTCCACCAACCAACAAAAAGGAGACACAGGCTTTCCTGGGTGCTGTTGGTTTCTGGAGAATGCATATTCCAGATTACAGTCTCATTGTGAGCCCGCTCTACCATGTGACCTGGAAGAAGAATGACTTTAACTGGGGCCCTGAATAGCAACAGGCCTTTGAACAAATTAAACAGGAGATTGTGCACTCAGTAGCCCTTGGGCCATTCTGGACAGGACCAATATCAAAAACATACTCTACAGTGCAGCCAGGAAGAATGGTCCTACCTGGAGCTTCTGGCAGAGGGCACTTGGGGAGCCACGAGGCCGACCTCTGGGTTTTTAGAGTTGAGGATACAGAGGATCTGAGGCCAACTATACTCCAACGGAAAAAGAGATACTGGCGGCATATGAAGGAGTTTGAGCTGCCTCAGAAGTGATCGGAACAGAAGCACAGCTCCTTCTGTCACCCTAATTGCCAGTGCTGGGATGGATGTTCAAAGGGAGAGTCTCATCTACACACCATGCAACTGATGCCACATGAAGCAAGTGGATTGCACTGATAACTCGACGGGCTTGAATAGGGAACCCCAGTCACCCAGGGATTCTGGAAGTGATCACAAACTGTCCAGAAGGCAAAGATTTTGGGATGTCGCCAGAGGAAGAGGTGAAATGTGCTGAGGAGGCCCCACCATACAACACTTTATCAGATGATGAAAAGCAATACTCCCTGTTCACTGACGGGACTTGTCCCATTGTGGGAAAACATTGACAGTGGAAGGCTGCTGTGTGGAGTCTCCTACAACAAGTCATTGGAGTTGCTGAAGGACGTGGTGAATCCTGTCAGTTTGCAGAAGTGAAAGCCATCCAACTAGCCCTAGATATTGTCGAGTGAGAAAAGTGGACAGTGCTCTGTCTCTATACTGACTCCTGGATGGTGGCAAACGCCATGTGGGGGTGGTTGCATCAGTGGAAACGGAGCAACTGGCAGCACAGAGGCAAACTCATCTGGGCTGCTGGGCTGTGGCAAGACATTGCTGATTGGGTAGAGAACCTGGTGGTGAAGGTGTGCCATGAGGATGCTCATGTACTCAGAAGCTGGGCCACTGAAGAACATCAGAACAACCAGCGGGCAGACCAGGCTGCCAAGGTGGCAGTGGCTCGGGTGGATCTGGATTGGAAGCGGAAAGGTGAATTATTTATAACGCAATGGGCCCATGACACCTCAGGTCATCAAGGAAGAGATGTGACCTATAGATGGGCTTGAGATTGAGGGGTGGATCTGACCATGGAGGCTATCACAGAGGTCATCCACAAATGTGAAACATGTGCTGCAATCAAACAAGTCAAGAGGTTAAAGCCCCAGTGGTTTGGAGGACGTTGGCTAAAATATAAATATGGAGAGGTCTGGCAGGTTGACTACATCACTCTCCCACAAACCCACCAAGGTAAGCGCCACATATTTCCAATGGTGGAAGCAACCACTGGGTGGGTGGAAATGTACCCAGTGCCCCATGCCACTGCCTGGAACATCATCCTGGGCCTTGAAAAGCAGATTTTGTGTCGGCATGGTACTCCGGAAAGAATTGAATCAGACAATGGAACTCATTTCCGAAATAGCCTTGTGGATGCCTGGGCCAAGGAGCCCAGCATTGAGTGGGTGTATTACATCCCTTATCATGCACAAGCCTCTGGGAAGATTGAAAGGTACAATGGGCTGTTAAAAACCACATTAAAAGCATTAGGGGGTAGGACCTTTAAACAATGGGACAAACGTCTAGCAAAGGCCACCTGGTTAGTTAACATCAGAGGATCTGTTAGCCGTCCTGGCCCTGCCCAAACAAAACCCCTGCCTGTTGTGGGAGGAGATAAGGTCCCTGTAGTGCACACTGGGAGGTGATTGGGGAAGTCAGTGTGGATAGCTCCACCCTTGGGAAAAGACAAATCCATTTGTGGGATTGTCTTTGCTCAAGGACTTAGATATACCTGGTGGGTAATGTGGGAGGATGGTGAGACCTGGTGTGTACCTCAAGGAGATTTGACCTTGGCAGAAAGATAATCTGGAATGTGAGTTGTATGTTGCAGGAAATGATGCTGTAGGAAGGAGATGGAATAACAGAAAGTGAATTTTGTGAAGGACCTGATGAGTACAGCGAGGACCAAGATCTAGCTGGTGTTGGTGCCCAACAATCAGACATACTACTTCTGACCGGAACATCCACCTTGACAGATGTGACCCAAGTCATCTAGTGAAGGAAGCTCATGGAATGAGGGACTATCTGTAAAAAGACTGGGGATAGTAGTTGATGACAATGTATTGGTGGGTTATAGAGATGGTTTAAGTATGTATTATGTGGGCCTTGAGCATGATGCAAATGGTATGGAGTAAGAGATGGAGATCGTAGTGGGTCTGGCTGAGCTGCTTTTCCCCATCCAGCCCTCATGCTGCAGTACGGGGAGCTGGAGGGTGTTGATAACACACCTGTGTTATGACTGCCAGTGCTCACATGGCACCAGAGGCTGGGGGGACAGGATGGGAGAGGGGATACAGCCAACCTGAGCTGACCAGTGGGATATTCCATACCATATGACATCAGCTCAACTATAAAGGGAGAGGGCAGGAGGAGGATGGGGGGCATTTGGCTTGTCCTCCAAGCGGCTGCTACGTGTTTCTGGAGCCCTGCTTCCTGGACTCGGCCTGACATTGCCTGCAGATGGGAAGTAGGGAATAACATCTTTATCTATCATAACCCACGGCCCTTTGCGTCTTATTCTCTCCCTGCATGCCATGCTGATGGGGGTTGGGGGGAGTGATAGAATGGCTTGGTGGGCACCTGGTGCCGTGCCAGGGTCAACTAACCACAAGGGGCAAAAGTGACCATGGTGTTGTCATCCATAATTATTCATTTTCCAACAACCTAGAAAAGGGAACAATGGAGTGAAATGACTGGGTATCCAAAATTCTTGTACTTTGCCCACTTCCTGCCTTAAAATTTTCTATTTCTTTTAAGAACAAAGGAAAATAACTGTCTAAATGCAGCTCTGGTCTGTCTAAGGACTGTGTTCTTAAAAAAACCCAGAAAACTGTAAAAATGGCATGAAGAGAACCAGTGTTTGTGTCCTTGTTAGAAGTTTAGGTCCATCAGAGTAGAGCTACTTGTCCTTTATTAAAGAGGGCAGCCCATTCACAGCACCAAGAAGTCTGGACCTGCTGACTTTACTTCAGGATATACAAGAGGTTATTCTCAAAATGGCTATATTAGGTATAAAAAGCAGACAGTCACAATTGGATAAGTTTAGAGATTTCTCCTGCAGGAAATCTGCTAGCCGTGAAGGATCTTGCTGCCCTGCACCTACCCCTAGCAGCCCATTCACAGCCCCAAGAAATCTGGACCTGCCACATTTGCTTTAGGCTACAGAAGAGGTTGTTCTCAAAAAGTGCCTTATTTAGACTATCAAAGTGCCAACACTAAGAATTGAAAATGTATAGAGATTGCTCTCCCAGAAAAGCTGCTAGCCCTGAATTCTCGTGCTGGTGCTCACTTACTAGATCTGGCAGCCCATTCAGAGACCTAAGAAGTCTTGACCTGCCACCTTAGCTTTAGGCTATAGAAGAGGTTGTTCTCCAAAAATGCACTGATAGCTCTAGTAAAGAGCCAACACTATAAATAGGAAAATGTCTAGGGATTGCTTTTCCATGAAACCTGCTACTCCTGATTTCTCTCACTGAATCTCCACTTTTCCAGGCCTCTCCTTCACTGACACAAGAACTAGGAGGCTTGAGCCTTTCCTTTCAGCTGGACAACGTGTTGTCCACCCAAGCTCTGAATTCACGCTTGCAGAGCGTGTCCAGGCAAACTTCGAAATGTCTCATTGTAGCTCCCTCTGGAAAGATGATAAACCTGTATTCTCTTTCTTGCACTCACCTACTCCTGGCAGCCCATTCACAGACCTAAGAAGTCTGGGCCTGCCACATTTGCTTTATGCTACAGAAGAGGTTGTTCTCAAAGGTGCCGTATTAGGACGAGCAAAGCACCAACATTAAGAATTGGAAATGTCTAGGGGTTGCTCGCCTAGGAAAGCTGCTAGCTCTGAATTCTCATGATGGTGCTCACCTACTACACTTGGCAGACCATTCAGAGCACCAAGATGTCTGGACCTCACAACTTCAGTTAAGTATAAGAAATTATTCTGAAAATTGCTATATTAGGTATAAAAAGCAGACCCTAAAAATTGAATACATCTAGGGACTTCTCCCCTAAGAAAGCTGCTAGCCCTCAGTTCTCCTGATGGCCTGCACCTACCCCTGTAGCCCATTCACTGCACCAAGAAGTCTTGACCTGCCACCTTAGCTTTAGGCTATTAAAGGGGTTGTTCTCCAAAAGTGTCCTAATAGCTCTAGCAAAGAGCCAATACTAAAAATTGAAAATGTTTAGGGATTGCTTCCCCATGAAACCTGCCACTCTTGATTTCTCTCATTGAATCTCTTCTTCTCCTGTCCTCTCGTTCACTGCCACAAACAATATGAGACTTGCACCTTTCATTTCATCTGGACAATGTCCTGTCTTCCCAAGTGCTGAATTCATGCTTGCAGAATGTGTCCAGGAAAAGTTCCAAATGTCTCGTCATAGCTTCCTCAGGAAAGGGGCTACCCCTGAGTTGTCTTCCTTACCCTCACCTACTCCTGGTAGCCTATTCACAGACTTTTGTTATGGATATACAAGAGGTTATTCTCAAAATTGCTATATTGCAAGCATGCTGAATAGACAAGAACTGGTTTTGTGTCGAGAATAAAAATTTTAGGCTTTAGCTCACTAAAAGAACACACTGATGAAGAAGGGAAGATTAAGTAAATGATCACCAGAGGTCACGAAAGACCACCATAGGGAGAAAAGACCGTTACTCTTATTTTACTATGCATGCTTGGACTGTTCCTGGAATCCATTAGTGTAAGACTTTCTAAAAAATATAATGAATATGTATGTTTAGCCTTCATATAAACTATGTACCTAGCTTGCATCCGTATGCACATTTGGAAGAGTGATCCCCTGTGTGTCTGGTGCCGCAAAGTAAAAGAATGCCTGCTTAATAACTTCGGTTGTTGAGTTTTTCACTGCATCAGTTTGGCACCCCAAGATGGGACAGACTGTTTGGCTGAAGGATTCGCTGAGATAGAGGACTCCCTTGGTACCCCTGTGAGTTCCCGATGGAACTCCTCGACTCACCTGGCTCACTGCATGAGCAGACAAGGACCATCCTCATAACATATTCTTTTGGAAATTCAGTTTTGTTTTGGGAGGTATACCTTTGGTTTTGGAGGGTGCTTGTAATACAAAGGAGATGTCCTACAAAGGGTGCTGTATGCCAGATATTTAATATTCTGAGCATACTTGGTATTTGATATTTGTATGCATACTTGGTATTTGGTATCTGGGTCCAGACCATGAGATTTATCAGCATCTTGGACTATTGGAATGGCATATGGACTTTATGCATGATCCATGTTATTTTAAGTGCTCGTGCTATTTTATTGCATGATTATGTTGTTATCATTGTTTGTTAAACTTGAATCACCATTATTGCTGTTAAGGAATGTATGAGTGAACTAAGTGTGCTTGAGACACAGCAGGGCTGTGAAGTAAGTGCAGAATCCTGATATGCGGTTCCATCCTCCTGCACAGGGAAATGGCTGGAGACAGACAAAGTGTTTGTCCTCACCCAAAATGGTATTTTAGATGTTTTGTGTGTGGTGAGAGAGTGTGGGTTCGATTTGAAGACCAGTTTTGGTGTGTGCAGTGTTAAAATTGGTCAGATTGGGATCAGATAGAATGGTTAGGACATCTCTAACAAGTAGTCTGTGGGAGGGACAGAAGTGAGTTTAATAATCAATAATGGGGGTTCATCAAAGTATACCTAAGAGGACCCTCTTAGGGTGTATCTTGGCACATTGGAAGGAATTTGGTGGGACATCATGGGGGACTTCTAGTAAGACAACTCTTTGTATTGCATTGTTTTGTATTGTAATCAGTGGTGGCCTTTGTACAATTTGGATAATGAACATGAGCAGCCACTGAATGGTACTGTAGATTTTGATACTGTGATGGACCTGTTGTTTTTCCTCAAAAAAAAAAGGAAAATGGGACAAAATTATGTGTGCAGATATGTTTCAGGCATTGAGGGACAATCCCAACTTGTGTAAGGAATGTGGATTGCAGGAATATTTGGTAATGGAGTTAGAAAAGGGAAAGAACAAGAAGGTGAAAGTGGAGCCTCCAGAGACCCTGGGATACATGTACCCCGTACTACTCCCTTTTCCTCTCCTTGAAGATTTCCCCTCCAACATGCTGCTGCTTCCCCTCCCCCAAGCCCTTTTGGGGCTCAGGCACCCTCTGCCTCAAGTCCCTCATCCTCCTCACCTTCAAAAGACAGGAGGAGGGGAGCTGGGGACTCACCCATCACGTCGAGAACTATGAGTAAGACCCTAGGAGATCAGTAACATGTATTGGCTCCACTGAGGATGGGCCTGGAGGGGCTTGGAGGAGTAAAGGTTCCATTTTTGGCTGCAGATCTAGATGCATGGAAAGAGGTAGTCAAAGGGTATAGAGACAACCCTGCAAAGGTAGCCAAAATTGATTGTTAAAAACCAGGATCCAGATTGGGCAGATGTGGATCTAATTTCTGAAATGACAGAAACTGAAAAGCAATTGGTATTAGAACCAGCTAGAATATATATACAAGCACAAATGATGGCAGAAACACTTGGGGAAACCATAGATGATCATTTTCCTTTGAGTCACACCCACTGGGATCTGAATGTCTCTGTTAACTATCAGTTATTGACTAGATATAGGAATTGGGTAAAATTTGGGCTAGAAAATACAGTCCCTAAGTCTATTAATTATTCAGCCTTATATGCTGTGAAGCAGGGACCAAAGGACATCTCTACCAAATTCATAGATAGGCTTAGAAATGCTATGAGAACTTGGATCCTGCATCCAATGTCAGGCAACAGCAATTAGTGAATTTGGTTTTAGGACAGTCTACGCCTGACATTAGAAAGAAATGACAGAGGTTGAAGGGTCCAGATATTAGAGATTTGGAAAAACTGCTAGAGGAAGTGTGGTGAGTTTTTCATAACTGAGAAGATGTGTATAGACAGAAATTTTCTAAAGTCATTGCCACAGCAACAATAGCAGCATTGGAATAAAAAGGGGAACCACAGAGGGGAGGTTTTTGGAGGACAGGGGAAAGGAATCAGCCAGGGAGGAGGGTGTGGAGGATTCAAAATCTCTTTGTGAAGGTGTCAATGTGCTTTTTGTAAAAAGGAAGGATATTGGAAAAATGAATGTCCACAGCTCCAGCTTTAGTAGCTTCATTGGGAGAGGAAGATTGATGGCGACTGGGTGCATCTACCCTAGCAGATCCACTGGTTACCATAAAGCTATAGTATAAGGAGAAGGAGGTAGATTTTTTTATAGATACAGGGGCTTCTTTTTCTGTTTTATATCAAGAATTAATACCTATAAGCAAAGATTCTATAAATGTAGTAGATACTACTGGCCAACCAGAAAGAGCTTTCTTCTCAAAGCCTTTGCAATTCAAGCTAGGGAAAGCAACTGGGATCCACCAGTTCCTATATTTGCCAAATTCTCAAAAATCTTGGTTAGGAAGAGATTTACTAGTGAGATTAGATGCTAATATTTCTTCTAATCATGGAAGAATGGAGCTAAAAGTAAACGAAGAAAGCCTTATAGAGATCCTTAGCTTGTCTCTAATGACCTCTAGTGTGGTTACTAGTGACTCTCCATGGAAGGAAGAAATAATAAATCAGACATATCCAGGTGTTTGGGCCACAGACACCCCAGGAATGGCAAAGAATGCAATGCCTATAAAAACAGAACTAAAGGAAGATGTTCATAAAGTTCACTTCCAGCAGTATCCCTTGAAATTAGAAGATAGAAAAGGAATGGTGGAAATCATAGAGAATTTTTTCAAGTATGGATTACTAGTAGAATGTGAATCAAAATACAATACTCCAATTTTGCCAATTAAGACCAATGTGTCCTACTGAGTGGTACAGAATCTGAAAGCAATTAACAAGATTGTAAACGATCTCCATCCAGTGGTAGCAAACCCTTATACTTTGCTAACGAAATTGAAAAATGATCAGATCTCGTTTACAGTTTTAGATTTAAAGGATGTATTTTTTCTGCCTTCCAGTAGCCAAAGAGAGCCAGAACTTACCTGCTTTTGAGTGGGAAAACCCTGCAACAGGACGAAAAACCCAATTAACCTGGACAGTGTTGCCCCAAGGATTCAAGAATAGCCCCACTCTATTTGGAAATCAATTGGCTCGAGATTTAGAATCCTGGAACCCACCTTCAGGAGATGGAACTTTATTACAGTATGTAAATGATCTGTTGATAGCAGCTACGGAAGAGAAAGACTATGTAACTGTAGAGGAGTTTTTGTCTAGCAACGGACACGTGAGCAATCCAGCGTTCATAACCTAACAGAATGTATTGCAAGAATGAGGCCTCAAGGTCAGCCATGACTGTGAGAGAGGAAGATAGCTAAAAGAACAACTCCCTGATGCCAAGATGGAAGATAAGGGAAAAGACTGCTGTGTGCCTGCTGTGTTGACAGCCAGAAGTCACCAATCATGTGTAATTAAGAGTGCATAGCTTTTTATGAAGTGACCAATCATGTAGAGGTTAGTAGTGCGTGTTAGGAATAGTGAGATATATAAGCAACTATGTAACCCATAATAAACGGCATTCACTTGATCATATTGGTCTGTGTGTGACTGTCCGTTATGGTCTCCCGCGTGTAACATGGACTGTTAGTCTATTAAACTTTCTGGGACCAACTGGATATTGAGTTTCTCAAAAGAAAGCTCAACTAATAGAATGACAAGTCACCTATTTGGGATGTGAGATCTGGAGGACAGTGAGAATAGGGTATGTCTCAGAAAGAAGCCATCTGCAGAACCCCACTGCCCCAAATGGTAAAAGAACTGAGAACTTTCCTTGGAATGACAGGTTGATGCCGGCTTTGGATGTATAACTATGGGACAACAGCCAAGCCCCTGTATAAGCTTGTAAAAGAGAGCACTATAAAGCTAAACTGGACCCTGGAGGCCCAGAAAACCTTTGTGGAATTGAAGAAAGAACTGATGCATGCTCCTGCTTTAGGGCTGCCTGACATAACCAAGCCATTCTGGTTATCGTCTCATGAGAGATAAGGAGTGTCATTGGGAGTTTTGTCCCAGTGACTAGGACCCTACAAACAGGCAGTAGCTTACTTCTCCAAGCAACTGAATGAAGTTAGCAAAGGATGGACTGAATGCTTATGGGCAGTGGCTGCTGTGATGCTGGACATACAGGAGACATGAAAATTCACTATGGGACAACAAATAACTGTTTTAGTGTCCCATGTAGTATCTGTGGTATTAGAACAAAAGGGGCTTTCCCCTTCAAGGTTTTTCAAATATCAAGCCATCTTAATAGAATCTGATGACATCAAAATTGAAGTAACTAATGCTGTGAACCCAGCTTCCTTTCTCAACAGCCAGGCTTTAGAACCACCCACACATGACTGTGTGGAAACTGTAGAAATCATATACTCCAGTCAAGCGGATCTGAAAGAAACTCCCTTAGAAGAAGCAGAAAATTGGTATGTAGATGGATGCAGTTTACTTCAAAAAGGGAGTTGCCTAGCAGGATATGCAGTAATGGCTGTTGACAAGGAAATTGAGGCAAAGCCACTTCCAGCTGGGATGTCTGCACAAAAGGCCTAAATTATAACTCTGACTCGAGCCTTGGAATTGGGAAAAAAATAAGAGGATCAACGTGTGGACTGACTCTATGCTTTTGGAGTAGTGCATGCTCATCGAGCAATTTGGAAAGAAAGGGGACTTTTGACATCACAAGGAAAACAGAACAAACACATGAAAGAGAGATTTTGAATTTGGTACAAGCTATACAAGAAACAGATGCTGTTGCTATTATGTATTTGTTGAGGTTTTGGGAAGTTATTCTGTTTTCCTCCTCTTAAAGAATTTTTCCATACTTGTTTGTCAGGGAGGTAAATGGCCATACTTAAGAGAGACAAAAGGACCTGGCCACAGGGGGAGGGGTCCAGCCTGCCGAGTAAAGGGGGTTGGGTGGAGCCCCTGGGGCTCTCACTTGGTTTGCTTCCTGCATTCGAGGAGGAGAAGCTGCCCTCGTGGTGTGGAGAACTCATTCCTGCTGCGTCTCCTGCTCTCCCTGCTGCTTCCCGAGGATCCGGCGGAACACCGGGATTAGCTTGGAGAGAAGCCGTCCCTGCTGCATTTCCTGCTTTCTCCTTCTACCCCTGCTGTCTCCCGAGGACCCTGCTGGACACCGGGATCGGCTGCCCAGGGGTTTCGTGACGCGGGCTTTCCGTCGGCCATTGCCACGTGGGGACTGAGCTGGCTGGCTCCGGAGCGGTGGGGAGACCATCGCGCCCTCCCTGCTCCCCGGGAGCCCCGAGAGGTTGGGACTGGGTTCCTGGTGCTTTTTGCTGTTACTGATGTAGTTATTGCTGTTTGTTTGCCTTGATATATATATATATTTAGTAAAGAACTGTTATTACTATTCCTGATATCTTTGCCTGAAAGCCCCTTAATTTCAAAATTACAAGCATTCAGAGGGGAGGGGGTTGCATTTCCATTCCAAGGGGGACTCCTGCCGGCCTTGGCAGACACCTGTCTTTCAAACCAAGACAGATTTTGGCGCCCAACGTGGGGCTTGAGGGCATCGAGAGGAAAGGGTGATAGAAGGAATAACAGTTCCTGGGTAATCTAGTTGTGTGTGATGGATATTGCAACCTTGTTCGGCAGCACCATGTGGTCTGGCCTGACCCGGTTCACATGGCACGTGGTCGTGGCTGTGTTCCTCCCCTTTGCAGCTCCTTTTCTAAACATGGATCTCCTGACTAAGGCCACTGTGGCTGTTATCCAGTTTGCACAGTGGGTTGATAAAGTGAGGAATTCATGGGTTTTCATGTTCCTCTGGACTGTGGGCACACACTAAGCGTATGTTTCTGGGGTTATATGAAAAATGGTACCTTCTGTGAGGAAATAACACAGTGGGAACTTTTCTCACAACCTTTCAACCAGTTCTTTGGGCCTACCCCACTGGCTTTTGAAGGGTTTAGATTTCCTCTAGATACTAGCCAAATGTTGTTGATAGGCCTGCTCTATTTAGCATTCAGATCAGCTTGGATAACTGCCCAGGCGCCCACACCAGAGTCTAGGGGTGCTGCCCCAGAACCTGACACGGCCCCAGCAACTAGAGACCCTGCCCCACAGCCCGACCCTGCCCCACAGCCCACCTCAGAAACGGACCACCTGAGTTGGGTAGTGGTGCTGCTGAGGGAGATGCGTGAGATGGGCCAGATGCTGAGGGAATACACTTCCCCAGCTGATGGGAAACCCTCTCCCTGTCCCAAAGAGGGGGAGCCTGATGGTGCAGCAGTGGAACCCACAGATGTTACAACTGTCCAGGTTCCAGCTAAACCACAAGGGCAGCCCCAGCCAGCAGCAGTCACCCCTGTGCAGAGGAGAAGTATAAGACCAAATCAGCACGCCCAGTTAATGATGACGGGGAACCAGGGCCCTCACAACCAGCAGGAGAGCCAGAGCCTGAAATCATCACTGAGTCCCTGTCGTACGACAGCCTCCGTAATCTGTGAAAAGACATTGTGCGACGGGGGTGTGAGGCTTATACAACCTGGTTACTTCGGGTTTGGGACCTTATGGGAAAAGGTGTGCAACTGGATGGGGGTGAAGCGAGGTATTTGGGATCCCTGACCCAGGACCCAGGTGTAGATCAGGTATTTGTGAGGGAGCCAGGGCCCTTTTCTCTCTGGGAGCGGCTTCTAACAAGTGTGAGAGAAAGATTTGTTCATAGAGAGAGAATGCAGGAGTACCATCATAAAATGCAGTGGAAGACACTCGAGGAAGTGATCCAACAGCTAAGAGAATTGTCAGTATTAGAGGTACTCTTTGGGAGGGATGGACAACATGATAATGACCCCGACCAAGTCAGGTGCACAGGGCAGATGTTGTGGAGCCTGGCAAGACTAGGGCCACCGCAATACACCGCCTTCATTGCAACCATTAATGCTGAGGACAACCGAGAAACAGTGGGCTCCATTGACAACAGATTCTGGTATTATGAGAGTATGGTCAATGGCCCAGTGAAGGCTCAGGTCTCTGCTGTGGTTAGGGACCTCAAGGAGGACATTGTGGAGGAGGTAAGGAAGAGCATTTCCTATGTGGCACCAGTGAGAGTCACAGACCCCAGAGTCAGAGCCCGACATCCCCCAGCTAGAGAGAGAAGGTACACCCCATGAGCTGAGCTGTGGTTCTTTCTGTGCGACCATGGGGAAGGCATGAGAAGATGGGATAGGAAACCCACTTCTGTTCTGGCAGCACGGGTGCGTGAACTAAAAAGGGAAAACACTAACCAAAGGGGTTCCGCCAGAGTGAAAGTGGCCTCAGCCTCCCGTGACCGAGCTGCCAGGTATTACAGAAGGGAGGATGATATGTCAGATCCCCTAGAAGGAACCTCCCGCACATACTCCCAGGGAAGGAATGATAATCAAGGCTAGAGGGGCCCTGCCTCTGGCCAGGAAGAGGTACGGAAGAATCGTGTTTTCTGGACAGTGTGGATCAGATGGCCTGGCACATCAGAGCCACAGAAATATGAAGCTTTAGTTGATACGGGTGCCCAATGTACTTTAATGCCATCGGGACATGTGGGGGCAGAATCGGTTTCCATTGCTGGGGTGACTGGAGGATCACAGTAGCTGACCCTGGTGGAAGCTGAGGTGAGCCTGGCTGGGAAGGAGTGGCAGAAACATCCAATTGTGACTGGCCCAGAGGCCCCGTGTATTCTGGGCATAGACTTCCTCTGGAGCAGCTATTACAAAGACCCAAAAGGACTCAGGTGGGCATTTGGGATAGCTGCTGTGGAGGCAGAGGGCATTGAGCAATTGAACACCCTGCCTGGACTATCAGAGAATCCTTCTGCAGTTGGGCTCCTGAAGGTGGAAGAGCAGGCAGTGCCAATTGCCACCTCAACAGTGCACTGCCGGCAGTACCGCACAAATCGAGATGCCGTGATCCCCATCCACAAGATGATCCGTGAGCTGGAGAGCCAAGGGGTGGTCAGCAAAGCCCACTCACCCTTCAACAGCCCCATTTGGCCTGTGTGCAAGTCTGATGGAGAATGGAGATTGACAGTGGACTATCGTGCCTTGAATGAAGTGACTCCACCCCTGAGTGCTGCTGTGCCAGACATGCTGGAGCTCCAGTACGAGCTGGAGTCCAAAGCAGCAAAGTGGTATGCCACTATTGACATTGCCAATGCTTTCTTCTCCATTCCTCTGGCAGCAGAATGCAGGCCTCAGTTTGCCTTCACCTGGAGGGGCGTGCAGTACACCTGGAACCGACTGCCCCAGGGGTGGAAACACAGTCCCACTATCTGCCATGGACTGATCCAGACTGCACTGGAAAAGGGTGAGGCTCCAGAACATCTGCAGTACATCGACGACATCATTGTGTGGGGGAACACGGCAACAGAGGTATTTGAGAAAGGAGAGAAGATCATCCAGATTCTCCTGGAAGCTGGCTTCGCCATCA
The DNA here is from genome assembly GCA_025345505.1 of Todiramphus chloris collaris. Taxonomy (NCBI): domain Eukaryota; kingdom Metazoa; phylum Chordata; class Aves; order Coraciiformes; family Alcedinidae; genus Todiramphus; species Todiramphus chloris. The sequence continues at coordinate 6,384 of JANVCC010000039.1, read as the reverse complement.
AAAAGAGTAAAGTCAAGGGACCTGCCCGAGAGATCCAGTTCCTGGGGGTAAAGTGGCAAGACGGACGGCGTCAGATTCCCACCGAGGTCATTAATAAGATCACCGCAATGTCTCCACCCACCAACAAGAAGGAAAAGCAATCTTTCCTTGGTGCCATTGGCTTTTGGAGAATGCACATTCCTGAGTACAGCCACATCGTGAACCCTCTACCTGGTTGCCCGCAAGAAGAATGATTTCCACTGGGGCCCTGAACAACAACAAGCCTTCACCCAGATCAAGCGGGAAATCGCTCGTGCGGTAGCCCTTGGCCCAGTCAGGACAAGACCAGAGGTGAAGAACGTGCTCTACTCTGCAGCTGGGAACAAGGGTCTGTCATGGAGCCTTTGGCAGAAGGTGCCTGGTGAGACTCAGGGACGACCACTGGGATTCTGGAGCTGAAGTTACAAAGGGTCCGAAGCCAACTACACCCCAATAGAGAAAGAGATCTTGGCCGCCTATGAAGGAGTCCAAGCTGCCTCAGAAGTAGTTGGCACAGAGGCACAACTCCTCCTGGCACCCCGACTACCAGTGCTGGGGTGGATGTTTAAGGGAAAGGTTCCTTCCACACATCATGCCACCGACGCCACTTGGAGCAAGTGGATTGCCCTCATCACACAGCGCGCCTGTATTGGAAACCCAAATCGCCCTGGGATCTTGGAAATAATTACAAACTAGCCAGAAGGTGAGACTTTTGGATTATCCTCTGAAGAAGAGGAGGAGCAAGTGACACGTGCCGAGGAAGCGCCCCCATATAATGAGCTACCGGAGAGTGAAAGACAATATGCCCTCTTCACTGATGGTTCCTGCCGAATCGTAGGTGCTAGCCAGAAATGGAAAGCTGCTGTATGGAGCCCCACACGACAGGTTGCACAAGCTACCAAGGGAGAAGGTGGATCGAGCCAACTTGCTGAACTCAAAGCCGTCCAATTAGCCCTGGACATCGCTGAAAGAGAGAAGTGGCCAAAGCTATACCTCTACACTGATTCATGGATGGTAGCCAATGCCCTGTGGGGCTGGCTGTAAAGATGGAAAAAGGCAAACTGGCAGCGTAGGGGAAAACCAATCTGGGCTACTTCTGAGTGGAAAGACATTGCCACTCGGGTAGAGAATCTACCTGTGAAAGTCCACCATGTAGATGCCCATGTCCCCAAGAGCTGGGCTAATGAAGAACATCATAACAATGAACAGGTAGATCAGGCTGCAAAAATAGAGGTATCCCAGATAGACTTGGATTGGCAACATAAAGGCGAGTTGTTCTTGGCTCGATGGGCCCATGATGCCTCAGGCCATCAGGGCAGAGATGCTACCTATAAGTGGGCACGAGACCGAGGGGTGGATTTAACCATGGACAGTATCTCCCAAGTTATCCATGACTGTGAGACGTGTGTTGCGATCAAGCAGGCCAAGCGAGTGAAACCCCTATGGTATGGTGGGTGGTGATCCAAATACAAGTATGGGGAGGCCTGGCAGATTGATTACATCACACTGCCTCAAACCCGCCAAGGCAAGCGGTATGTGCTCACCATGGTAGAAGCCACCACAGGATGGTTGGAGACCTACCCTGTGCCTCACGCTACTGCCTGGAACACCATCCTGGGCCTTGAAAAGCAGATCCTTTGGAGGCATGGTACACCCGAGAGAATTGAGTCTGACAATGGGACTCATTTCAAGAACAGCCTTATAACCAGCTGGGCTAGGGACCATGGCATTGAATGGGTGTACCATATCCCTTACCATCCACCAGCCGCTGTGAAGGTTGAGCGATGCAATGGACTGCTTAAAACCACATTGAAGGCACTGGGTGGGGGGACTTTCAAAAATTGGGAGATGCATTTAGCAAAAGCCACCTGGTTAGTTAACACTCGAGGCTCCACCAACCGAGCAGGCCCTGCTCAGTGTGAACCCTTGCAAACAACCGACGGGGATAAGGTTCCAGTGGTACACATGAGAGGTATGCTTGGGAAAACTGTTTGGGTAAAGTCTGCCTTGAGCAAAGACAAACCCATCCGTGGGGTTGTTTTTGCACAGGGACCAGGATGCACCTGGTGGGGGATGCAAAGAGATGGAGAGACCCGATGCATACCTCAAGGGGACCTCGTTTTAGGGTGAACCACTCATGGCATTGCACTTGTATCTATATCTGCATGTATATATGTATATAATCAGGGTAATGCATATGTGTATATAGTTTAAAGGTTTAACTTTGGTGTAACATGTTAGTATGAAAAAATTCAGGGTGGATAATGTTGAGGTTTTGGGAAGTTATTCTGTTTTCCTCCTCTTAAAGAATTTTTCCATACTTGTTTGTCAGGGAGGTAAATGGCCATACTTAAGAGAGACAAAAGGACCTGGCCACAGGGGGAGGGGTCCAGCCTGCCGAGTAAAGGGGGTTGGGTGGAGCCCCTGGGGCTCTCACTTGGTTTGCTCCCTGCATTCGAGGAGGAGAAGCTGCCCTCGTGGTGTGGAGAACTCATTCCTGCTGCGTCTCCTGCTCTCCCTGCTGCTTCCCGAGGATCCGGCGGAACACCGGGATTAGCTTGGAGAGAAGCCGTCCCTGCTGCATTTCCTGCTTTCTCCTTCTACCCCTGCTGTCTCCCGAGGACCCTGCTGGACACCGGGATCGGCTGCCCAGGGGTTTCGTGACGCGGGCTTTCCGTCGGCCATTGCCACGTGGGGACTGAGCTGGCTCCGGAGCGGTGGGGAGACCATCGCGCCCTCCCTGCTCCCCGGGAGCCCCGAGAGGTTGGGACTGGGTTCCTGGTGCTTTTTGCTGTTACTGATGTAGTTATTGCTGTTTGTTTGCCTTGATATATATATATATTTAGTAAAGAACTGTTATTACTATTCCTGATATCTTTGCCTGAAAGCCCCTTAATTTCAAAATTACAAGCATTCAGAGGGGAGGGGGTTGCATTTCCATTCCAAGGGGGACTCCTGCCGGCCTTGGCAGACACCTGTCTTTCAAACCAAGACAGTATTGTAAAGGGCACTAGAAGGGCAACAGCCAGGTGTAGCACCTTTCCTGAGAGAGCAAGGGCAAGACGTTTGTCACTTTTAGGACTGCGCCGTAAAATGTAAAATTGAGCACTTTTGCATGCAACATATTGCCCAGGCCAATGGAAAGGAGGTAGACATGAGTGCGTTTTGCAGTGAAGGAGAGGCATGGAGAAGGGAAGATTCAGGGAGACAATTCCGGGTGAGCACCTTTCCTGAAGGAGCTAGGGCGAGACGTTTGTCACTTTTTGGACTGTGCCGCAAAATGGCGAACTGAGCACTTTTGCATGCAACATGCTGCACAACAAAATGGAAAAGAGGTAGACGCGAGTGCGTTTTGCAGTGAAGGTGAGGTACGGAGAAGGGAAAATTCAGCAAGACAATTCGGGGCTAGCACCTTTCCTTGGGGAGCTACGGCAACATGTTTCTCACTTTTTAGACTGTGCCGCATAATGGTGAATAGAGCAATTTTGCATGCAACATGCTGCATATCCGAATGGAAAAGACGGTAGACGCCGGTGCATTTTGCAGTGAAGGAGAGGCATGGAGAAGGGAAGATTCAGCAAGACAATTCCAGGCTAGTACCTTTTCTGAGGGAGCTAAGGGAGATGTTTCTCATTTTTGTGACTGTGCCACAAAATGGCAAATAGGGCACTTTTGCATGCAATATGTTGCCACGGTGAACGGAAAGGATGTAGACGTTAATGCGTTTTGCAGTGAAGGAGAGGCACAGAGAAGGCAAGATTCAGCGAGACAATTCGGGGCTAGCGCCTTTCCTGAGGGAGATAGGCCGAGATGTTTGTCACTTTTTTAACTGTGCCGCAAAATTGCAAATTGAGCACTTCTGCATGAGACATGTTGCCAAGCTGAATGGAAAAGACGGTAGAGGCGAGTGCGTTTTGCAGTGAAGGAGAGTCACGCAGAAGGCAAGATTCAGTGAGACGATTTGGGGCTAGCACCTTTCCTTGGGGATCTAGGTCGAGATGTTTGTCACTTTTTTCCCTGTTCCGCAAAATGCAGAATTGAGCACTTTTGCATGCAACATGTTGTACAGCCAAAAGGAAAGGAGGTAGAGGAGAGTGCGTTTTGCAGTGAAGGAGAGGCACGGAGAAGGCAAGATTCAGGGAGACAATTCGGGGATAGCACCTTTTCTGAGGGACCTAGGGCGAGTCAGTTTTCACCTATTTGCTTGTGCTGCAAAATGGTGAACTGAGCACTTTTGCATGCAACATGTTGCACAGCCGAAAGAAAAGGAGGTAGACACAAGTGCGTTATGCAGTGAAGGAGAGGTACGAAGAAGTCAAGATTCAGGGAGATAATTCCGGCTAGCACCTTTTCTGAGGGAGCTAGGGCGAGTCAGTTGTCACATTTTTGCCTGTGCCTCAAAATAGCGAATAGTGCAATTTTGCATGCAACATGTTGCAGAGACAAAAGGAAAGGAGGTAGACGTGAGTGCATTTTGCAGTGAAGGAGAGGCACGGAGAAGGCAAGATTCAGCAAGACAATTCGGGGCTAGCACCTTTCCCACGGGAGCTAAGGCGAGTCAGTTGTCACTTTTTTGCCTTTTCCGCAAAATAGCGAATTGAGCACTTTTGCATGCAACATGTTGCACAGCCGAAAGGAAAGGAGGTAGACGCCAGTACATTTTGCAGTGAAGGAGAGACACGGAGAAGGCAAGATTCAGGGAGACAATTCCGGGTAGCACCTTGAATGAAGGAGCTAGGGCGAGTCAGTTGTCACTTTTTTGCCTGTGCCGCAAAATGGCAAATTCAGCACTTTTGCATGCAACATGTTGTACAGCTGAAGGGAAACGAGGTAGACACAAGTGCATTTTGCAGTGAAGGAGACACGGAGAAGGCAAGATTCAGGTATACAATTCCGGGCTAGCACCTTGTCTGAGGGAGCTAGGGCGAGTCAGTTGTCACTTTTTTGCCTGTGACGCAAAATAGCGAACTGAGCACTTTTGAATGCAACATGTTGTACAGCCGAAAGGAAAGGAGGTAGAGGCGAGTGCGATTTGCAGTGAAGGAGAGGCAGGGAGAAGGCAAGATTCAGGGAGGAAATTCCGGGCTAGCACCTTTTCTGAGGGACCAAGGGCGAGTCAGTTGTCACTTTTTTGCCTGTGCCGCAAAATAACAAACTGAGCACTTTTGAATGCAACATGTTGTACAGCCGAAAGTAAAGGAGGTAGACGCGAGTGCGTTTTGCAGTGAAGGAGAGGCACAGAGAAGGCAAGATTTAGCCAGACAATTCTGGGCTAGCAGCTTTTCTGAGGGAGCTAGGGCGAGTCAGTTGTCACTTTTTTGCCTGTGCCGCAAAATAACAAACTGAGCACTTTTGACTGCAACATGTTGTACAGCCGAAAGGAAAGGAGGTTGACGCGAGTGCGTTTTCCAGTGAAGCAGAGGCATGGAGAAGGCAAGATTCAGGGAGACAATTCCGGGCTAGCACCTTGTGTGAGGGAGCTAGGGCGAGTCACTTGTTACTTTTTTGCTTGTGCTGTGAATGGCAAACTGAGCACTTTTGCATGCAACATGTTACACAAACGAAAGGAAAGGAGGTTGACGCGAGTGCGTTTTGCAGTGAAGGAGAGGCACGGAGAAGGCAAGATTCAGGGAGGCAATTCTGGGCTAGTACCTATTCTGAGGGAGCTAGGGCGAGTCAGTTGTCACTTTTTTGCCTGTGCCGCAAAATAGCGAACTGAGCACTTTTGCATTCAACATGTTGTACAGACGAAAGGAAAGGAGGTAGAGGCGAGTGCGTTTTGCAGTGAAGGAGAGGCAGGGAGAAGGCAAGATTCAGGGAGGCAATTTCGGTCTAGCACCTTTTCTGAGGGAGCTAGGGCGAGTCAGTTGTCACTTTTTTGCCTGTGCTGCAAAATAACGAACTGAGCACTTTTGACTGCAACACGTTCTACAGCCGAAAGGAAAGGAGGTAGAGGCGAGTGCGTTTTGCAGTGAAGGAGAGGCACGGAGAAGGTAAGATTCAGGGAGGCAATTCCGGGCTAGCACCTATTCTGAGGGAGCTAGGGCGAGTCAGTTGTCACTTTTTTTCCTGTGCTGCTAAACGGCGAAATGAGCACTTTTGACTGCAACATGTTGTACAGCCGAAAGAAAAGGAGGTAGAGGAGAGTGCGACTTGCAGTGAAGGAGAGGCAGGGAGAAGGCAAGATTCAGGGAGGCAATTCCGGGCTAGAACCTTTTCTGAGGGAGCTAGGGCGAGTCAGTTGTCACTTTTTTGCCTGTACCGCAAAATAGTGAATTGAGCACTTTTGAATACAACATGTTGTACAGCCGAAAGGAAAGGAGGTAGAGGCGTGAGCCTTTTGCAGTGAAGGAGAGGCAGGGAGAA
>JANVCC010000038.1:17494523-17505536 GCA_025345505.1 Todiramphus chloris collaris | reverse complement strand
CCCGTTCTGGGTGGGTGGGTGTTGGGAGGGGGGGAAGAGGGGCGGGCACCGCCTCCGCGGCCGCGCCGCCGACTCTCCCGCAGCGCCGCCGCCCGCGCTGCGGGGCCTGCGCTGCCGCGGGGCCGGGCATTGTGTGCGCGCCGCGCCCGCCGCCGCTCCGCACCTCCGGCGTCTCCGCGCCCGGCGGCGCTCCGGCGAGCGAGAGCCTTTGTCTCTCGGGGAGTCGGTGTGCCCTGCCCGCCGCTTCTGCACCTGAAGTCGTAAATCCGCCGCTGGTGACACTGCCGGAGCGGCCGCCGTGGTGCCGGGGATGCCCCGGGACGCCAACTTCGGGTTGGGCAGGAACCGGCGCTGGGGCAGCGGCTGCGGGAGGGCTCCCGCCCGGGCAGCGCCGACTGGGAGCGGGAGGGCGGAATGTCCGCATGGGGAAGGACTGTGCAAGTTTTCCGTCTGTGGTTTTTGCGAACTTGTTACCAGGGCTCCCTCCCGCCCCCCGCCAGTGGAAATAATGAAACGAGAAGAAAAACAACGCGGGTAGTTAATTGTGAATTTTTAACTACATTCGCTATTGGAGTTCTACAAGGCCCTTGTTTATTCAAAAATAGGCCAGTGATGCCCGTTTCACAGTCACATGTGTGCTTTAGTGGAACAATTATGCCTACTTCGGAGAAACTTGTTGCAATTATAAAATGGTTTTACATTATAACCTTTGTGTCTGTCAGTTTTGCCCGCTCTCACAGCAGAATTCTGGTGGGAGAGGTTTTACAGCAAAAGAAAAGGCCTACCTTGCTGTTTCTTTACCGTTACTTCCTTCATGGGAGCTGGCTGCTGTCAGTAGCCCAGGAGGTTACCATAGCGAACATTTCTGTAAGGCACAATATAAGGTGCACCCTGCAAACATCATGCTGGAAAGAATGGTAACCCATCTTGTAACTTCAGAAATACCATTGTTTTGTAACATTGTGAACTGGTCAGAAATGTATAATTTGTTAAGAGAAAAAGTTGTTAATGGGGAATAGTCAACGTTCTTTCTGGAGCCTGGGCTGTAACTTGAAGCATCTATGGTACTGGGCAGGATGGATTCCTGATCTGGCTCAAGTCTGTGAATACTGTGCCAAAATAGCCAGCTTTTCAGGCAAAGTAAATCAATGGCAAGATGAAAATGTATTTTCAAGATGAGCTGAAATCATAGGTTTCCTGTGTGGTAGGTACTACTGACGTGGATTTTACAACTCAAAAAGAGTGAAAAAGCTTTCTATCCAAAAGATCATCTCTAAGAAGAAGACTTAGTGGGCTTCCTGCCTTCAATTACACTATTTCCTTTTTTACTTTTGGTTTGTGAATTGTTGCTGTGATTGAAGGAAGAATGAGAATGAAATCTAGTCCTTCCCAGAATCTATGTTAGTGGAATAATAGGCAGATACTTCTGGAAAAGTCAGACAACAAAATAAAACTGATAGGTCTCCCTCCACTTTTTTATCATGACTCATACGTAAGCCTTAGCATGGAAGAGTTGGGAGAGTGGCTTTGCTCAGGTTTGGTGTATGGTTCTTCTGGGCAGTAGTTACATGGGAAGACTTAAGTATCCTGACATGCGTGTTCTCCACAGGAGACAGCAGTGAGAGGTAAAGAGTTGAGACACAGTGGCAGATCTTAGTCGGCATTGATCTGTATGGCTTTTCCTTTGCACTTTTGTTGTTTGTGTTGTTGGGTTTTTTTCCGCCCTGCTCCACTATTAATTTGCTGGTATTGAATTGTCTTATCTGATTCTTAAATGTGGCGAATCTCCACAGTGATTGTTGTCTGGAAAAGAAAGGTGGGTTAAGTGTAAGATGACATGTTAGTGACGGATACAGTTTGCATGGTATGATCTTAATGTTCTGGGCACCCTTTCACTGTCAGGGGAGATGTTAAAGAGTATTGCAAAAGTACGTTTCGCGTAATACATTTTGGTAACGCATTGCAGATTTGTTTTTCTTTATTGTTGTTGTTTCATGCCAGACCAGTAACAGCTCTAGACGTTAGCCTTTCTGTCATGCTTACTTCTTGAATGCACTCTTATTTGTTGTTGGAAATCACTTTAACATCATTACTCTGCTTCCCCGGTGAAGTCTGGCCGTAGTGTGATCGTCATGCGGTGATGCAGACATCAATACAGTCACTTTGCTCTTGCTTGACTTAAGTAATTGTCCTATAAGTGATGCACTTTACACACGTGGCAACTTAATTACATGAACACGTTGACAGTGAAATGACTCATGTTAAATTCACTAAAGTGTCCTTTAAGTGCAGGAGAAATTGAAACCTGGGAGGTGTTTAGTAAGGGATGTTTTGGGGAGAGAGCTCTGGTACCTTTTGATCCACAGGGCTTGCATTACATCCATTGTTCCTATATGAGCATGGCAATCATAGAATTACAGAATAGTCCTTGTATTTTTTTTCTTTAAAGAGTGCATTTTTGCATCTTGTAGATTGACCATTGGCTTAAAATTGTGTAGCCTGTGTTAAGTTACAAATGTTTTCTGGAACGATAGTGCCTTTCTTTTGTGCTGGCCATCTGACTCATCTTGCTTGATGATTAGCAGATTTTTGTGTTGTCTTTGTTTTGGTAGCTTTGAGCATCAGTGTTGCTGCTAGTGGACTTGACTTTGTGCCCATTTCCTTCTGCTTCTGGGAAATGGCTATCATGTTTTAGGTCACAGGTTTAAACTTGAGGTGGGTGTTGCTTAAAGCTCATAGGTTTGGTTTTGTTTTCCCTCAAGATGACTTTCTTACTTGAAAAGTCAGAGGATAAAGTAAGGGAATAGGAGCTGGTTTTTGTTTTGGTTTGATTCAAATGCTTGTTAAAATTGCCCTGAAGGCAAGTGTTGTGTTAGTACACAAGATGGTGAAAGGGAGATTTAGCAGTTCGCATTCTCCAAGTTTATAAAATGAGAGTAAATTTTTATGTTAATTATATATTAATATATTAATATTTTAAAAGCCATGCCATCAAGTGTAGTCTTTTTTTGTTATGTAATTATACTTTTTTTTTCTAACTTTGATCCTTAGTTGTTTCCACTGCTTAGTTTTCTTTATATTGATAAAGGCTATTAAAGAAGTATCAAGGTATTACTTATTGCTCATTTGATTTTAAAATGTTTTTGGTTCTAAGAGTACAGGATATATATATTTTTAATAAAAAGTAAGGCTTGGTGCATGTAAGACACATACACATTTTGTATTCGCTCTGCACCCATGTTGATTTTTCCTCTCTTTACCTGGACTTTGTTGACAGCCTTTGTGGATTGGTGGATGGATCATGGAAGAGTTATTGTTGTTGTTACTGTTGTTATTTTTATTCTATCTTATGGGTGAGATTGTCTTTTTTAAAGTGTTCTCAGCAAGGCTAGTGTGTAAAATTAAAGTACTACAGTGTGAATTCTACTTTGCGTTCTTAATAGGGCATCTCTTAGGGGAATCACTTGTTTGAATATTTTAAATGTTCCCTTGTGAGAAAGGAGGGTGTGAGTTTAGGCTGGAACAAGATAATCTGCATATAAGTTGGGACTCTCCAGGTAACTCATCACATCTCTGGGCTGTTAGTATATTTTAACTAACTCAAAGCTGCATAGTAGTTACGGAATCCCAGATGAATGTTTTAAAAATACTTTTAAAGTGGAAAGTGGTGAGTCTTAGGGCAGCTTTCAGCTTTGTTTGTTTTAGTAGTATGGGATTATCACCCACAGACAGGGCTGAGGAGCGTTTTACTAGGAACTGTGCAAATAAACAAGGCCTGGGAACCACAGGACTGAGGAAGCCGTGGTCCCAAGGTCTCTTTCCTCCTCTGTCTTCCCCTCCTCTTCTTCCTTTCTTGCCTCTTCTTGGTTCTCTCCAATATCTGCATTGGTCTTGCTTTCAGTGGAGGCAGTGATGTTTAGATTTCTTCTCCTTGTGAAAATAAGCATCCTAGTACAATGCTTGTAGGATCTTAATATCGTTGAGACCCCTGCCCCTTTGTCATGTCTTTTTGCCTGGGTTTGATGAAGAGTCATGTGAGGATAGGCAGACAGCTGTACATGCAGGCATTTCAAATTAATCAAATAAGCCTTGTTTCCTAAGAAAACCAGGTAAGCAATAGTGTTATAAACATGAAGTGAGAAGACTTCATCAAGGTTTGTAGTAGAATAGCCATCTCTTTTGTAGATGCTTAACTAATACTAGGACTTCTGCTCTTTCAAGCTATCTATTTTTAATAAGACAGAGCAGCCTTAAATGACACTAGCTTTTTGCACAGATTACTTCTTGTAAAACAGTTCTTCCTTTACCTAAAGTAGGAGGGAGCCCTGCATGTTTTGTTTTGGCTTTTTTCACCCATTTAGATTTGGCAGGTAGACTAATTGCAGATGTTTACATACTGTTCAGTTGAGTTGGTAGTTACAGAGGTAATCTTAACAATTTGTTCACATTATGTGGACATTCAAAATGTAATTATTGTCCCTAGAGTCACCCTGAGCAGCAGCTTGCTGGTTTTCAAGGTCATTGTTTATACTGCTGTGGCACTTCATTTACACTGGTTTATTTGCTGTTACACTTGAGGACCCTCTTGTTCACTACAGAAATGATCTCTTTCTTCAGACAGATGAGCTGGGAGGGGGACTAGTGGAATCTGATGTTACCTAAAAATGCTGCAGATTTAAACCAGCTTTGAGATTCTCTGTGAGTACTGATGAGAGAAAGGAGATGCATCTTGGATATTTTTTTTTTTTTTTCTCTGAGAGTAAACTATGCAGGGCTGAGTGACCTCCTCTTCCATTTTGGCTGATTGGAGTCGAAGGCTCTCAGCATATCTCAAGAGGCACTCTGTCTTGCAGAATTGGGTTGTTGGTTGTAAGTAATGGTGGTGGTGGGGAACTCTGCAAGGTTTTGCCATTTATCACTTAATCTTTTTTGAGGATGTAAAGGACTGGAGCAGTGATACTGAAGTAGGTATCAGTGGACTGGAGAAGATGAACTCAGTCTTGATGTATTTTGAGGCTGTAGTCTGTCATTTCTTCTGGGAATGGGTGAGAGAAAGCCATAAATAGCACCTTCAGATTTGTCATTGTTTCCAGAAGGGACTGATGAAGCCAGGAAGTGAAGGCACTTCCCCTCTGATGCTGGGTGCACATTTATTACTAGTGGCTCTCTAAGTTCTGTGGGTGTCTCACTTCTCCGTACTGGAGTAAGTGATGCCTTGGCGTTTCTTATCTCTTTCTTGTGAAAGTACATAGAAGTGTAAGATTTTCATTTTTAATTGTAATGTTTTGGTTTGGGGTTTTTTGTTTGTTTTGTCTGGGGTTTTTTGTTTGTCTTGTTGGGGATTTTTGTTTGTTTTGTTTGGGTTTTTTTGTTTGTGTTTTCTTTCTGTAGCTTGACTGAAGTAAATACATTTAGGAATATCTTGCTCCTCAGGAATTGTATTGATGTGAAGGTTTGCAGCTCGAGTGTGCTCTTTGCTCTATGCATGGGGAGCCATGGCCTCTGGTTTAAAAAAAGAAAGTTACTTGTCTCGAAATCATAGAACATAAAAAGTATTTTATATCTAAGGACTGTGAAACTCCATTATACTGTAAATATAACATTGTCTGAAACTAGAGTGAGTTTTTTCTAAGTTTCTTTTCTCTCTTGTCAAAGCTTCTTCTCTTGAAAGGAGGCCACTGTTGGCCTCAGTGCCCATCAGCTTTGCTCCAGGAATGAGGATGTGGTGCTTAAAAAGCTGTGGCTTTCTGAGCACTACTGAGAAATACTACTGAAGCCTGACAGGTGTATGTATTACATACACAGTCTTTCTCTCTCATGTATATTAATATTTCTGTTTTCTTAATGTCAAGTTCCAAATATGCCCCCATTCATGTCTTAAGTACTAGAATGTTTAGAGTGGTGTTTTACTGTAAATGACAGTATCTAGAGAAGGAAATTCTTAAAGAACTGCCCAGGTGGGAAATGCCTGGCAGATAGGCGGGGGGAAAACACGAGGTGCTTTCTTGCAGTTGGGCCAGTAGAACTTGTATAAAGTGCATCCTAAAAGAGAAATTATTGAAGGTGACAGTGGTTCCTTCCAGGAGTAACTCTGCTTATTGCTCTCTAAAGTGTTATCATAGGGGTTAAACTAATGTCCCTAGGAAATAATGAAAGCACAGGATCAGTCAGAAATGTTACATACATAGCACTAATTGGCCAATTGTACCGAACTCATCAACTCCTTTTAAATGAATGTGACCATGGGCAGAGGCATATGAAAATCTTCCTCTCTTTCAGGGGAGCTTTTTCTCCTTTATTTGCAAAACAGTATTTAATGAAGTTGACAGCGAGGCTTTTCACTCCAGCAGTCAAGAGCAAAAGTCTGATTTTTACGGTGATTATTTTATGTCGTACTTGTTAAACAGAATTTGGAATTTCCATTGCTGTTGTGACCAAATCTTACTTTTTGAACTCACTTTCTAGCAAATTTAAGCATGTATTTTGTCACTTCTCTTAATGAAGACCATGGTGTTTAGGGAAATAGTTTGCCTGAGTATGGGAATCCAGAGTTGTGCTAATAAGCCAGTTTGGATAGTTGTATGTAACCTCAATGCAATTGTAGCGGGAGAGTGTTCAACACTCGGTTCATTTGGGTTTGATTTTTTTAACCAGTTCAGTTTATGTAAGTAAGAGATAATGACGGGAAACTGAAAAATCATGGAATGTTGCCTCTTCTTTCAATCATGGTACAAAAGTAAGATAGGAGCATAACAGCTGGAAGGACAAGGTGACATGAAAAAACCCACACTTTTGTGATTGCAGTTAATCTTTCTTGGTTTAACTCTATGTACTTATTAAACTGTAAACCAAAATACTGGTTTCCTTGTACCTGCTTTCTCTGTGTATACTTTTAAGGTAAAAATACTACGTAGCTAATAAAATGAAAGTGCAGTTTTTATATCGAGTTAGAATCCAATTTCCATCTAAAAGCAACTCGACATAAATTATAATTCTTACAATCATCCAGTAAAAAAAGACAGAAAGTTTCTTTTTATAGTAAAGCTAAGTTTTTATTTAAGAGATAAATTGAAGTATTACATAAATATGCTTTTATTTAAAGCAATTTATATAAATGCTTTTCTTTTGTGCCGTTACGTAGCTAATGACATCAAAATACGCTTTGTCAGTCTTGATCATTCTTACCTGCAAATGTGAGTAAGAGACAGTATTACAAAACAATATAATACTTGCCTATCAACCAGTGGAAACACCTTTATAGAAAATTAGTGACATAGGTGTTTCTAAAGAGGTATCTTCAGAAAGCTGGGTTACAGTGGTTACAATGGTCAGGATGGAAGAGTCTCTGAAACAAGCAGTGTATATTGGATTTCAAAGACTAAGAGTGTATGATTTCTTTGTTATCTGCCCAAAAGAGGGAAGTCTGTATTAACGCAATGCAAAAACTTGATTTCTGACAAACAACAGAAGAAAATCCACTTCAGTGTGTAAAATTATCCCTTCTGCCATTCTACCTTAGAGCTGGGAATTGGAAGAAAAACACCATTTTGTAGGTGGCTGCAAAGTTTCTCTGCATTGTGGGAGGAGTCTAGCTTAAGTTGTGACAAACATAAAAAGTGCTGTAATGTGTCAGATCAGTAGGACACCTAGTCCTATATGTCACCTCAAAAACCTCTTGAAATGAGGATAAGAAACGGTGAAGTAGAGCACGATCCTTGTTGCAGTTGGTGACGCAGCTGGGGAGGCCGCGTAGGAGCCAGTGATTTGACCTGTTCTCTGTCAGTTTGTCTAATCCTTTCTGAATCCACAACTTCCTGTGGTTATGAGTCTGCAGTTTAATTATGTGCAACGTGAAAAGCTGCTCCAGTTTGTGTTTTCTGGTTCTTGTGGTAGGAGAAATAGCGAATAACCTTGCCTTATTCTTCTTTTTCGTACTAGTTTTGATTTGACACATGTCTATTGTACGCTGCTGTAGTTCGCTTCAAATAAGGAACCGATTTGATTGTACCAAAGGTGCTAAAGCCTGTCCACAGCTTGTGTGCCTGTGTGCCGTGCTGGACTGGGCAGGACTGCTCTTTCTGCCTGCGGGTGTTTCTTAACTCTCCCGTAAACTGAGTTATGCATCCATCTCTATTAGTACGGAATTATTGCAAGCCACTGCTCTTCTTTGATACCTTTTTTTTGTGCATTTTCTAGTCTCGCAGTGGCTGTTTGACACCAGTACTACACGCTGTCTCAAGGTGCTCTGGGTTTCTACAATTTGTAGCACAGTGTTTTCTGTTTTCTTCTCTATTCCTTGGGGCTCTTAATGAGCGTGGAATTGATGCTCCAAGAGAATTAGTCATAACAATTTCAAAATCCTGAATTGCAGTAGCTAATTTAGATCTCATTGTATAGGTGAGGTTATTTTTTTTCTCTCTGTCTTATTATCCTGCCTTTAATGTCATTTTCTATTATCCTTCTGTAGTTTTTAGCAAACAACATTTATTTTTCATCTCTTTAAAATAGTTCTGTATTGTCTTAAAACTTTGCACTTATTTCATGTTTGTGTACTTCTCTTGAAAAGCAGGTCTGAGTACAGATTCATTAGTTCTCCTTGTATTATGAAAAAAGACTTTTTATTTTTATCATTACCTCCTGTCTTTACAATCAACCTTTAAAGTATGAGATGATCTTCCAGAAAAGGCTCCAAAGTATTCAAGTCTCTGTGGACAATAGTAGGTTGTGGAAAGATGGTATCGTGTCTGGACACCAAGCTTGCAAGATGTTTGCTTTCCTTAACCGGTCTTGAAGAATTAATGGGAATTAATGGTGCTCAGAACTTCCACATTTGAAACCTGAACAGTGTGCACTGGTCTGATGGGTTTTCTTTTTTTGTTTCGAGCAGATATTTCTGTATCCAGCTCACAGGTAGAGGGCATGGGAAGCGGTGTACTGGCAGCTCCGGGGAGATGTGCGTGGGGTGCTGGCCTTTGGGTTTGTGGCCACAGCCTTTGTTGTTGTTGGCCTTTTGGACATTCTTACACGTATTTTGCAGGGGAGGGGGAGAAGGAACTAAATTGGATAAAACTAAATTTCATACTTAGAGCAACATTAATACTGAAAAAATATTTCCATATGCAAAAGTCTTAAACTGGCACTTTTTAGCACTTAAAATGCACAGGGTTTTTTTTTAATTTAGGGAAGTTTTCATTGTGATGGTGAAGGATCTATAAACCAGAAATGCTGATACCGCTTCTTATGTGTTTGTGTTGGGGTTTTATCACTCTTTCACCTGAAGTGACCATTAAGCCTGTTTTTGGCCTTTATGTCCAGGTTGTGTCACATCCTTAATAAAACTCTTACTTGATGAATTAATTTCATTAAATGTTGAAACTTCATTAAATGAAGTTATCTTTGACCAGATGTGCTGTGCAGTAGTAGAATGCAATTTAACACTGTTCCCTGTGTCTGATACCTGTGTCATGTGCACAGAAGAACACGGATTTTTCATTTAATCCATATTGTGTGGGAGTATACCACAATCCAAAGCATTTTTATGCAACAGGAATTACTCTTCTATAAGACAGTGAGTATGTTGGAGACTTTTGAATTGAGAAGCCAGAAAAAATGATTTAATTTTGCTGTAAATGAGTGGTTTTCTGTCAGCCCTTTTAAAAAATCCATTTGTTATTTCTCTGTACCTCAGCAATTTTCTGTTCATTTTGTGTCCATTGACTTCAGGGTGTGCCCAGCCCTGGCATAGAAGAACAAGCTTTTAATCTTGTGTGTTTAGAAGACTCTTGTTGTAACCATAAGGGATAACAAAGTACCTTAGAAGAATTAGAGGTAAGATACTGCAGAGGTGTTGACCTCAGCTTTGGAAAGCTTTTAGGGAGTATTTTTTTCTAGGCCAGTTCTTAATTTATGTGCTTGCTTTGCATAGAGATCTGATAATTCATTTTTTTGCATTCTTGTTACTCCTAGAAGTGATCATGGCAATGCTTGTCTGTGCAATTTCTGGCTGCAGCTGAGGCCAGCACTTAAGTGTGAGATGGTATAATTTACATCCAACACTGCACTTTCCACTTAATGTTTTGCTAGCAACTTCATATCTATACTGAGCAAATCAAAACAGACTTGGGCTGTCAGCAGAGATGTTTCTTAAACAGAGCCAGGCAAATGGTTTTCTTTTCCATTTAATCAAGAGTATATTCAAAATTGAATCTCACAGTGGAAGCACATAATTATAGTACATACAGGTATTTCTAGTGGGTTTAGCTCTTAAGAATTTCCGTGGCCCTACAGTTAGATGCAGAATACTGACACAGGGGAAGAAAATCTAGGAGACTTTATAAAAGAACTTTTTAAGGTAGTGTTTTCAGGACTATCCTTTCATTTTTTTCTGAGACACTCTTTTTATTGTGTCCTGCTGTAAAATTAAAATTCTGATTCAATAGTCACAACTACTGTTTCAAAAGTTGAAGGGGATCTTGAATAGAAAAGTATAATCTCTCCTTTGTGTTTATATGTTCACAACAGAAATAAGGTTGTATGTGCCAGCAGTGATGCCTGAAAAAATAGGCACCGAACTTTGCAGAGATGGGGCTGCAAAAATAATTCAAGGGAAAAAAAAAAAAAAAGTAGGAATTTGAAAACACTTTTTATGACAGTGTAAATATTCCAGTGTTGCCAGGATCAAGCTTTGAAATTGTATTCCTAAAAATAGAGGAATCTTTTTCAGTTGCACTCTGTCTTTTGAGCCCTTAGGCTCAAGTCTTGTTTTTCTCTCTGTATGAACAGAAGTGCAAAAAAAATCTTAAAATGAGAACAGATTTTCATGTGATTTTACCACTCCTGATTCTGGGGTAATAAGAAAATCATCACTGTGAGCTCTTCACTAAAACCCTGTTCTTAGGCCTTTAGGCCTGATAATGTTCTTCTTATTTGAAATGTGTATCATTGAAAACTGTTGTCTTCTCTTCCCTCCCTCCCTTCTTCTCTTCCCTCCCTCCCTTCTTCTCTTCCCTCCCT
>JANVCC010000038.1:17461039-17494513 GCA_025345505.1 Todiramphus chloris collaris | reverse complement strand
TCCCTCCCTTCTTCTCTTCCCTCCCTCCCTTCTTCTCTTCCCTCCCTTCTTCCCTCCCTCCCTTCTTTTTTCTTCTCCTTTCTTTTTTATGTTTTCAGTACTTCTTAAAGGGAGGAATGAGAAGGAGGCATGTCAGTTAATGAGCAATAACAAAAGGCAAGGCCATATTTTTGTGGCGTTGCCTGGAGAGAGAATTCCATGATTTAGCACAGCTCGTAACACTGTAATTCCATTTAGGAGGAAAAGATACTGGGGGAAGCTGTGCTTTGCCATCACAGTTTGTATGTGCAAAGACCATTAGCATCTTAGTAGTGACTCAGATGGAGCTTTAGCAAGTTAAAACAGCATTTCACTGGATGATGCAGAAACAGTTCTCGAGCTACAGTGAAAATAGGTGCCTGTTTGGCTCCCCATCAGAAGGTTTGAAGATCATGGTTGGTTGAAGATGTTCCAACATCAAATGCAAGGACCTTTGAAGATTATTTATGTTGATGCCTGAAGTCTCTTAGAATTAATCAATCCACTAAGACCTATACTGTCTTTATGGCCTGCCCAGTGTGTATGTTTTTCTCAGTTTTCTAGACATAAAATGCCACATTTAAAGCTTTGTTGCTCTGAAATGTTTTCTCAGCCTGTTACGGAACTTAAATTACACACTTCACAGGAAAGACTCGGGTGCTGCTTTAACATCTGAAGTGTACTAAGTAATCCAGGCTGTAAGGTGGGTAGTAACCGTATTTCTGTGCTTTTAGTCTCTTATTACTGCTTGGACATAACATTAAGAGATATGTTGGCAGTGAAACTGAAATAGTGGCCAAGTTCAGCACTGTAAGTAATGACAGCAGGAAAAGGATTTTCTTTTCACATATGAAAAGTTAAGTGTCAGGGCATTAGACAGTCAGGGGAATGTATTAGTGACACAGTGGCAGTATATTGAAGCTAGCTTGTCTTTGTGAGATTTGTTCTGTCTTACAGGTACAACGAAAAACATGTTATGGTACCCAAATCTGTAATTTCAAATAGACTGTAAATAAGTGTATCCTATAAATATCTACTAGTTGAATAGATTTTTTTCTAAGACCTTGTGGTGGAGCTTGGGATATCGATATTTCTGGATTCCTTCAGATACAAAAGGAATTTTTTGGGTTTTTTTTTTTTCTGTTATCATTACAACATCCCTCTTTCATATATGCATTTATTTCCATTAAAAGCATTTGCTGATCTGAGCTGGAACCCTTTTAAAACCAAATGCGAATGAAATCTTGGAAAGCAGTGGGAGACCTCAGGACTCTGCAGTGAAAGGATTGAACTCTGCCATCCACAGTCTTTTATGAATAAAGTTAGCCTTCTAAAGATAAAAGAAAATTCAATTTACAAAGCAGGAAGGAGGGTTGAAGGGGTGTAATTAAAACACATAATCCTAAAAACAACATGAGCAGTGCTTTTTCATGTTACGCTTAAAGCAGTCTGCTTTGTGTATGCAGTTGCTATTGCTTAAGATTATTGATTTAGTTTCCTAGGGGAAACACTTTTTGAGAGGATGTGAAAAGGATGACGTCTGTTGGTGTAACTGGCAGCATGATTTCACGCAAGCATTGTACTTATGGGCAGCACGGTGGAGAAAATGAAGTGCTGCTTCTGCTTTTTTCTCACTCTAACAGGAGTTGTCCTGTTGGACAGAGGATGAGTGCTTCAGACAGCAGGACAAACCAAAGGCAGCACAGGGACAACTTTGCTCTGGTTACATCTACACCGGTCATTTCTTCCCAAAGTTCCATAGTTTGGATCTTGATTCTCCAAGTGTTTGGAGTTCAGTTCCCATTGAAGTGACCAACATGGGTGCCTACAACATATGACCACATTAATCTGGGAACTTGAAATCTCTTCAGAGTTTTGTGATAAATGCTAATGCTGTGTTGCAGTAAACGCACATGTGCTCTGCGTTACTGTCTCTCTGCTAATGGGCTGCGTAGTCTTATGCTACTGTCAGGAGTTGGGTTAGAGCACCTGTCTTCTGGGTAGCGCAGCATTCCCTGGCTGGAGGTAGAAGTATTTAATTATCAGGGCTTTTATGGTGAAAATAATCTGATTCCATCTAGCAGGGTGAAGTTGTACATACACCTGCTGACCAGCTCACTGCAGCTGTGTGTCAGAAATGAGTACGTGTAGGCATGCGTGAGTAATTGAGATTGACAGGCTGGTCCCTCTTTTGGACCTTGTTCCTTCAGGAATCACAGCTGGTTTGATTTCACAAACATGGATGATGTCTGATTCAATGGAGAGAAGGAGCTGTGGGAAAGGAAAGGTGGGAGGGAGCTGGCAAAAGAAAAATGAAGATGAATATAGAGATCAGGATTGAATATGAACTTCACAGTCAAGAGGTTTCAGAATGTCTTTTGAATGCTTGTCTCCCATGCTCTTAATACCATTCAAAAGCCCATTTCTTTCCCAGTACTCTGGAGTCAAGTATTACAATTTCCTTGGATTATTTAATACTTTAGACTGATAGCTTGATAAAATATTAGTACTATTATTCATGAGTTATTTTGCGCAAAAAATGTCTCTGAAGGAAATATTTTGAGTTGCTGTAAAGAAATAGTGCAAGTTTCTGGTAGTAGTTGATATGCATATCTTGTTCTCTGCTCAAATATTGCGTGCAAGTTTATAGAAAAATTGCTGCTTGTATTGAGTGAACTTAGCGTTAAAAATAAAAAAGGCAGTGCGAGTTTTGTAATGGATTTTTGTCGTCAAAAAACATGATTCCCATTTGTCTTTTACCTGGTATACCTGATGCCCTTTTGTCTACTTCTGTAAAAATGGCTTGTGCTGTCAGTTTAGTTCCTTTGATAAAAATAATAATAAAAAAATATGCAATTAGAAACTAAAAGCAGCTATGCTTTCGTCTGGAGAAAACAAGTGTGTAATCACACTGCTCAGATGAACGGGTTCCTGGAATCAGGTTCCAGCCAGTGCACGTATTTGCATTTTGAATCTATAAAAAAATACACAATCCTTTCAGAAATGTCACTGCAAAACCTGTTTCTGCAAGAGATGAGCATAAAATACAAGTGGAGGAACCTAAACATGTGAGTAGTATTTTTCATTACTTGAAATACTTGCATGTGGCTCAGATCCATCCTTCCTTCCCTGAGGCCGTGTTTGCTGGTGGCTTGCATCAGACAGAGAAGTCCCAGGCTTCAGTTTGAAACTGGCATGTCCCAAACATATGTCTTGCATTGGAAGTTTCACAGTAGCTTTCAAATGACTGTAGTCCTTTGAGAAACTTCATCTGTGAGGGATTTGGTAATTAGCTGTTGACAGTGTGATGGTGTTGCTGGGGAATGGATGTGAGGTTGGGGGAGAAGGTCTTTATGGTGGCTAAACCAGCTTTTGGGATGGATTGAGTTAATGTGGAACTGGAGTGTAAATATTTGGATCTTGAAGACTGTAAGAGTGACATTCATGCATTTCATTAAATGTCTTAGGAGAAATTTGAGTATTGGCAGAGAACCACAGCAAGGGGAAGGCAGAGGCTTCTAAAAATGAAATACAGAACAAACTTGCCCTGAGTTTGTAGCAAGTCTCACGTGTAATGCTGAATGTTGAAAATCTTTATGGGTCATTATAATAGCTTGGGATGTTGCTATAGTGTACTGTGGTATTGTACAAATGTATTATAGATGTTTCTGACACTACTTCATACAAAAAATGACAGGGCTCAACAGTTTTCATGTACTGTAGGTGCCGAAGAAGTGTAGAGAATGACCTACAGAACAGATTAAATACAAGGCAGTCACACATATACACAGGGAACTCTCAGTTTCTCCACAACAGAAATTTGCCATTCTTTCCATTGCCACTTTTATAAGAATTAGGTATTTTTGTACAAAAAAAATTGTGATGCATCAACACTATATCTTGCCTTTTGTGCATGTTTGTGTCTTCACACTTTTGATGGTGGGTTGTTAATTCTGAAGCCTAATTATTATTGCCACTGCAATTCTGGGGATATTCTTCTGCCAATACTTGATTTCAGCGGTTATTTTGTTTTGTTTTGTTAATCATTAGGGTTGCTCTGTAATGAGGTGCGTGTGTATGCGCTTGCAGGTTGTAGATGTACATTTGAGATCGTTCCCTTAATTGACTTGGTCATAAAATACCTTCTCTGCCAACAGACTGAATTATTTCGTATGCTACTAATAGGAAGTTACACAGGGTCTCCATATGTGCATGATACTTCACCTGTTGTCTAAAGTTTGCTACAGAGAAGCAAGTGGAAGTTACTTAGTGGAAAGTGAGCCTAATTTTAGTATATCCACCTGAAAAACTTCAGGGAGGGTAACCTGTGATTTGGAATATATATATTTTTAATTATAAACTGCAAAGGCATTGCCTTAACTCTGCTGCAAATGCACTAATACAGAGTTGTGATCCTGTTCCTTCAGTAACCAATCAACTGTAAACCAATAACTCTTATCAAGGTTATTTTAACTTGAACTTTATTTAAACCTCTCTGTATTGTTATTCCCTTGCATCAGTAAATAAGGTCTCATGCCTGCCTCTTCCTTAACCTGATCTTATCAAAATAATCCAGTTTTATACATTGTTTTAAACTAAAAAGATATATTTACAGTCCTTTGTAGGAAGCTGCACTTGATAACTAACATTATTTGATAATCTTTCATTATATATTTGTAACTTCCATTTAAAAAGCAGAGTGAGCTTAGGCTAAAACTCTTCCCATTGATGTAGTTACTGTAATCTTTCTAGGTCGGTAAAAATTAACACTGGAAAACTGAGCCTTTGCTGGCTTACCTCTTTATCCTTTTACCACCCTCTCCCCTGAAAAATGACAAAGCCTTTGCAGACTTGTATATAAATAGAAAAACGCTGGAACTATTTGTCCTGTCGTGAAAATAACACAAGGTTCGCAGTAATATTAGTTCAGAGTTGCAGCAGAGAGGTGTAACGTGCCTTCTGGGTTTTTGTGGGTTGCCTGTGTCAGGTTTTAAAAACTGAAATGGAGTATCGTGTTAGAATAGAAACAAGATTGTATCTACTCGAATACAAGAATCCCTTAAAAATTATACAGAGTGACTTGGGGAATATTAGAGAGTTCACATTTTCTCAGTCATGTTATTGGTATGTCTTCAGGCAAAAGGCGACCAGTAAATGCAGTGGCTGGAAGAAAGATTTTGCATCTTGATGAGAGAGGGAGGAGGTAGTTACTAGCGCACGGAAGGACCCCGGCTGTATCTCCCCTTGTCAGGGCTGTGCTGGGGAGGCTTGTGTCCCAGAAGCAATGGTATGCCAGAATGAGAAGACCTGGGATGGGAGCGAATGTGGCTTAATGTGCACTTAATGCACAAAACGTAATGATCCATTTTCAGTACCTGCCATCTCTTTGTTGCCTGAAGACCTTCCATAACAATCTTCCTTGTGAGGACAGAAAAAAGAAAAACATTAAGAAAAATTCTTAATTTTTTTGTCTGTTGCAGCTCTTCAGCCATGGCTATACATACGTAATTGTGGAGGACGTATTTGCCTCTTCTAGTTAAAGCAGAAAGGAAGCATATCTAATGTTAAATCATGCCAGTTAAACCTGGTTTCAGGCCAATGTGACGAATGCAAGGAGCACACGTGAGCTGTTGTTACTGCCTCGTGGTACCTGCCTTACTTAGTATTAGGCTGTTCTACGGACATCACATCAATGGGTTTTGACCTTCTGGCTTGAGCTGCCGTCACGCTGTCAATCTGGAGCTTCTTTGCATGCAGTGATTTCTCTCCTTCAAAACTGGTTTAATAACAGGTTTCCTCTTACACCTTATCTCTGCTCACCCTTGCTTACGGTGCAGTTCAGCTACAACAGCAGGGGGTATTGTTAACTCACATTAAGTGTGCATGCAAGGTACTTAATGCTGATCAAACTGTGGACTAGTTCCTAGGTGAGCTTTAATGTCTTGCAAATCCCTTGAGCCATCCTGCTTTCTCAACATAAATGTTTCAGGTGGCCTTTTCAGCTACCTGACCGTGACCGATTATTATTGTGCGGAAATTTGTATGCTGTGCAAAATTTTTCTTTTCCCTTTACTTGATTACAGTTTCTCCTTAACCATGAGGTTTCCTGTTTTTCTGATGGTGTCTGGTTCTTCTCCTGAACTTAGATATTCTATGATGCTGTTTTTATAGAGATCTGTAAAAAGCTGAAAGATACTTCACTGAGCAGGTGAAAAGCCAGATATTAGGGCTTGTTGAATCTGAGATCTACGGCAAAGCTGTTGATAAAATGTTTACTAAATTATTACAACATTTAAGGTTTATCACTTAATACATTTGGATAACTGAGATGGCAATCGGAACTTGCTGCTGGAGCAAGTGTGCCTTGGAGGTCAGGTAGAAAAATCAGGTAGAAATTTTGAATAAGGAAGGTATGGTATGAATTGCTACAGTGGGATTTCTGAGAAGTGCTGACGTGTTCCACATGCTTTAAGCTGTGCTGAAATCTGATTGTTCTGACCGACCTGAGATCTGCAGTTCCTCTAATTTTTTTATTAAATTTTGATTTCCTGTGTGACATTACATCATCATGAAGTCACGCTGATGGGCTTCTCTTGCAAGGTCTCATTCACTCTGTGGCAGAAGTGGCCTGTATGGATTAGCTTTGATCATGGGAGTCTGCACTGTAGTTGGAGATGCTTTTAAAATGAATTTAGTCTCTTTTAGCTTTCCCTTTTTAAAAATGACCCTTATTAATTGTCTCCTTGGAGGAATACCCATTTGCTTTGAAAAGGTGGGTGCTGCAAATTGCAGTAGTGTTTGTCACGGTTTAGGACAGTGTTACACAGCAGCATCGCTTCAGATATTAGTGCAGAAGCCCCACATGCACACCTGATCCGAGTTCTCTGTTTTCTGTTGTGTTGGAAGCAGAAGGCCGTTGTGAATTACACGTATAATACCAAGCAGCGGGAGGCACCTGTCCTCTTGGGACATCTGATACAGTTGTTCAGCAATGTACAGTAATAGTCTGAGTCTCTCGTAAGTTGAAATGTGATGTGAAGGCTCTGATTGCACCTGGGGCATTACCCAGCTCTGCCACCAGATGATTGGGCTTCTTTCGCAGTTTGCCAGTACGTGGTGTAAAGAGTTGCTCCGAATGGGATGCTCAGAAAGCAGCCAGATGTTGTTTTGCTGTCTGCAGACAACACTCCCATATTAAGTCTTTAGCTTGGTGCATCAGAGAAGAATTAGTACATGCTGTTTAAGGAGGAGGTTATTTTCAGCTTTACTGTTTAAAACGGAAGATCTGGAGTGGGAGCCTGGAATCCCATATTGCTAAAATAGTGAAGTGGCAGTGAAGAGTAAACCAAATTTCTCATTTCCTTTTAACAACTCCCCAAGAGCATTTGATTTCAGTAGTTTAGATACTGATAGTGGAGTAATTTCATTATATTATAAATTAATAAGCTGTCATAAGCACTTAATTTAACTCGTACTTTATTCCTATTGCATTTATTGTCTTCAACATCAGTACTGCTGTAAATTGTAGAAACTAATTTTGTGTCCCCTCTGCTCACAGTTTTGTGATAGCAAAATACTACAGGCTGTGCTATAGTGGTGACTAAAAGACACTGTAACAGAATTGAGGGTTTTTTTTTCAGTAGGCATTGATTTAAGGTCGAGAGGACGTTTCTAAAAGACACTCTCATTTTTGTGCCTTTTGGGTAGTTATGATTCTTGGTAATAGATGTTTGTGATGTGATCTCTCTATCTTAACTGACTGTAAATTCATCAGAGATGAAAATACTAAGTTGGGGTTTTGCATCATGAGAAAACATAGTCAGAGCAGAGGCTTGCAGCCAGTGTGTGCCTTACTGAAATTGAGAGCACGCCTATTATTGTACACTACTGCTAAACTGATCTAAATTGTCTGAGTTCAGTGGCAACTAAACCCAGAACGTATTACACTTTCAGTAATTTGGATTAAAACAATGCGAAGATTTTACGTCTGCTGAGCAGTTCTGTGGCAGTGCTGGATGTAAGCACCTGACTGCTCCTCATCTTCTTCATGCTTTGGCTTGTGGAGGAGTTAAATGGACGTTGGTCATACAGACACTGCTCAGGTGTGTCGATGGAGTTAGATGTGCAGCGTTGCCACTACTTGCTTGGTTTTCTTTGTGTTTGTGGTAACAATAATAATGAATGTGACTCTGGAACGGGTCGATCAGGCAACTTAAGAGTGGTTCTGAATTTTAACTTCAAGTCCTGAGCAGCATTTATCTCTAACTTCTTTCATGCCCAGCTACCTCCTAGGAAGGCTGTGGCCTTTGGGGAAAGCTTTTCTGGTCAGCCTCACCTATGTGTCTGGCAGTGAAACTACCTGGAAACAGTCAGCCTGAGAAAAAAATCTAGCAGTAAATTCCAGTTTTCCTTTTTCTCACTGCGTTGTCACCTACTTTGTTGGGAGGATTGCATCCCTCTCGTGGTATTTAGATGCAGCACTTTCTCTGGGACCTCTAATTTGTATTATTTTTGTCTTTTCTCCTGACTTGAGAAGGAAGCTAAGACAAAGTGGACAAACTGGATGATATACTCTGGTTTCCTTACCTTGCTTTTAGAGCAGAATAGTGCTAGAAAAGCAGCACACTGCAGGAAAGATGGACTGTTGCACTGATCTCTAGAGCTCAGCTGCAGCTAGCAGGCAGCTGTCATCTTGCTGCTCTCTGGAGGCACCAGTCTGTCTTGATACGCTGGACAATAGGACACTTTTGAACCCATAATTTACTGCTCCTTATATGTGTTCTGTGTTAGTCTCTGTGTTTGCCCATCCGAAACAGATCTAGCACCATAAACCAAAAGCAAATGCAGTAAGCCTCTCTTAAAATAAAAGAGTGGTTGTTCAAGAAGTAGTACTAAATAAAGTGCACAAAACAATTTTATCTTGTTTCCTGAGCAATGAGTGAAATTACCAGGTTGAAGAACGGTCAGCTTTCTCAGGTTGAACAACTGGTGCTGTGTATGCCAGGAGCTGGGAGGCAGACTGGCTGGGGCTGCTGTGTGGCTTCACAAATTCAGAGCACTGATGGTTTATTTACCAAATGGTTTTTCTGCTGAGCCAGAGCAGAAGCCTCACAGATGATGCTTTACTGCTGATGGTGTTCCCCATCTGAGGGCTTATTGCTGTCTGGGTCCTGTTGTGAGGGACCTGGCATCTTCAGCATCATGTATACCATGGGTTTCAGGTAAAAGCAAGTAGATTCTTCCTTTTTTGAGTAATCAGCTCCATGGATCTGGTCCAGCTAACTGCATCATGCAGAATAGATGTCCAAAGCTTTTGGTAGTTGTAAATGAAGTGTTCTTCCCCATTCTGTTCAGCAGGTGCTAAAGAGGAGAAAGGAAGATACCCACTGAGCAAGCCTAAATCAATAAAAAGTAACACTGAATTATCTTGACAATGGACATTTATTTTTTTTTCATCTGAAGAAAACTTCAGAGGACAGGCGCTCTGTTCTTGGCAGTGACCGATGGATGCGGCTCAGTCTAAACTGTTATCTTGCTCTCATATTGATTCAGATGTGTTTGTGTGCCTTGCTGGGGGAGAAGGGGAAAAATATGATCTGATGAGCACAGATGAATTTTCATGTGATGCTACTGTATGAATGAAATAACTGTTTTCAGTATATTTTGATTTTGCTTTGTATTGCTGGTCCATGGTAAATGAAGTTGTGGTTCCTTTAAAAGCAGTTGAGGTAAAGATTTTCATTTAACATAAGAAGCTGAAGTATGCTTCTCCTCTTAGAAGGTTTTTTTTCCCTTGGAACCAGCATAGTTACTGTCGGATATAAGTTCACTCGAGTTTCAGAGGTACCAGACTGTGCTATAGTGTAAACACAGCTGCTATTGAGTAAAATAGCTTCAGTCTTCTCTAAAGTATACAAGTTCAGTGTTAGTATAATAATAGATGCTTATTTTATTAACTGTTACTCTGCCTGCCAGCTTTCTTGGCGCGCTAAAATGTATTCCTGGCCTTCCGTCAACTGATAAAGGATGCACGTGGACAGTACTGCAGTAGCTTAACGGAGAAAACCGCATCTTCTGGTCAGCCAGAGGAGTGAACAGCAGGGATCCTTCTTCCAATTGTGATACAGAAAAAGCACATGTAATGATGTGCAAGGCAGGTTATTTATGCTGGTTTAAGTTAGCTTATGTAACACTCTTCAATGTTGGAAACAGTTGCATGTGCTTTAAATACCAGGATAGATAAGGTCATCTTGTGTTCACCGCTGAATGTGAAACTGGTCAGGAGCAATTAATCAAGTGCTAGTGAATGCTGATGAACAACCCCTCCAAGTGCTTGTCAGTACTGCTGTCATCAGGGGCATAGAGGTAACCATCATCTATACAGTACTTTTAATAATTTTTTTGTTGTTGCTGGATGAACACTTGTATTGCCTGTGGATTTTTTGCTAATTGATAGAAGCTTTGTTTTCTAGCTTATCAAGGACAACTTACCTAATGCGTAAGTTAAACAGCATCATGGTACAATTTAGCTGATAAATGCAAACCCCTGCAGGGCTGTGCTTACTTCACAGAATCGGGGCATAATGGTTCTGTCGTAAGAACCAACTTTAAGGAGACTCCTCCCATAAATGGGTATCTCTCAGTTCCACAGGTTCTTGGATTAGAAAAGTAGAAGTGCACAGTGGAATTTTATCCTTTTAATAACTTCAATATAATTCAAAGAAAATTTACTTAAAGACATCGGTTATTGCTGAAGTGCGGTTAACCTGAAAGCATGATTCAAGCTACTGTTCTTTGCTTTGAAACTTATTAAATGCCACTGTGTAGCTCGTAAATCCGATTGCAATAATCAGCAAAATCCTAGCCTGACAAAGTGTTTGCTGTTCTTGCCGTGGCTTCTCTTGCCGTGGTGCAGGGGGAGGTTTAAAAACCGTGGGTGCTACAGGGCGCTCTGCCAGTCTGCTGTAATGCTCAGTGCCAACCACCAGAAAGCCTGTTCAGTGGCTGCAGAAGAAGGTTGTGTTTTAGCCGCTGCTGCACGTCCCTTCTCAGCAAAAACAGGGTCACTGAGCCACATACCGTGCCGTGCTGCTTAGGTGCTGGTATTGCGAGGCAATTTCTGCTTGAGAAAGTTTTGGGAGTTTGTGTAAATGAAGAAAGTAAGCGTTTTGTTTCTCCGAGCTGTGTAATTTCTGAGCTGTGCTTAAGTATTTCTTACGACTCCACCAGAATGGAGCCTTTGCTCCTTCATGCTGTATCATGCAAAATGGGTGTTATTACCCTGACACATCACAGAATCAATGCACATCGTATGGTAGCCAGGATGATGTGACACTAACAGGTTTATGAATGACTGAAGTTATGAAATCTCATTCATCTTTGCTGCTAGAATTGAGTGCTATACCTGACTGGAAAGTTGAAGGGGGTAGTAGTTTCTTACAGATTTTGTAAGTAGGAGGAGTGTTAGCCTGGATGCAGTCTCCTGTTTGGTTTTGCTGCATGAGTTTGCACCAGTGGAACGTTCAGTGTGGGGTGGGGATGGATGAATGAGTGTGGAACTGCCTTTGTGGAAGCAGTGCAGCCTTATCCTGGTTTAGTTATGCGTGGAACTATAGCCAAGTTGTAAAGAATGCTCACAAGTCTTTTGAAACCATGTAAGGTGTACAGTCTAGAAGCAAACAGCTTTTTGAGATATATTTCCTTGTTCCATGTTGAGTCTGAGCCCTGAGGTGCTGCCATTCTGAAGCAAAGCTTGACCTTTTCTTACAGGTTCCTCCTCTTTCTGGAACATCAAAGGTTCCTGTAGCACATGTCGAGGCAAGAAATTATTTGGACATTTACGGCTAGTGCTTTGATTTTTGCTCTCTTCATTGTTGCTTACTTGTTTGTGGAGGCATGGTATAAGTGGAAGACTTTTCATGGTGCAGACCCAGGGTTAGCCTGAAGTCCACTGTTCTTTACTAATTCCAGGTGCAGAGGCGAACAAAGCAATTACACGAGTCCCCTGTTTGTGTTGATAGTTTGAATGGGAAGTGTGAGGCAGCTTTGTGGTTTTGCTTCTTTTTACACACTGAAAATCTGAACTCTCCATTTCATCTTCATCTGAAACTGACTGCTAGGTGGAAATAAAATTTAGGAGGGTAAAAGGATAGCTCTGCAAAATTTACATTTATTCCAGTTTTCTCCCTGATGCAGATTTCAAAGAGGCAAGCTTCCTCTTCTGCCTGCTTCCCTTTTTCTCCTCCTCAGAAGCCGTCCTTTTCAAGTGCCAGTGCTAGAGAGCTGAAAGCATGAATCGCACCGAGCACGTCCCCAGCCTTGTGGGTTGCCCTAGGCCACCATAAAGCCACGATGCGTAAAACCAATTCGGGTCAGAAACAGGCAGTAGAAGTTTTTTCTTCTCAAATAACTGAATTTTATCACAGTAACTGACATACTAATGAAGCAACTTGTAATTAACGTCAATGAAAATTTAACTCGGTTGTTGTTTAAATAATGCAATAATCTCGGTAGCACTGTGTGTGGGGGCGGGGGGTTGTACCATCATGTAGAGCAGGCACAGTGTGGAAAGTTAAAGATAAAACCATGAAAACGATGGAAAGCTGACAACTTAGGAGGCTGTGAGAAATATTTACAGTCTTTGTTGTAGTAATGATGCTGTAAAGTTCACAGATGCTGGGATATTGGGCTCAGAGTCTTTTCTCACATCACAGGGGTATGATGCAATGGATTTGTGTGGCTGAAGCAAAGAAAAGCTTTTCGTCCGGAAAGAAACTGTATGTGGGCCTGGGGTGGCTGTTGTGTGGGGAAGAGCAAGAGGTTTTGTTTGCTCTTTGTTTTTATGAAGAGTTTGAAAGAATGAGACCTGTAGAGGCAACCTGATTTCATCGTTTGGTTTGGGATTTTTGTTTGCTTGTTGGTTTTTTGTTTTGGTATGTTTTGTTGCTTTGACCTAGGAAGTGCTCACTTTCACCCTGAAGTACCAGTCAGTGGGCCTTGTAGGGCAGAAATTCTAAATGTAGAAGAGATTTGCTACAGCAGTGTGTTGTAGGTCAATAAAATAAATTACCGAGTCTTTTGCTGAAGCATTTGATTTGCTGGATCCCCAACTCCTTCATGGAAACCTCTAGACCAACTAGGTAAGTTTTGTAAGAGAAAATTTTGTTTCTGAAGCAACTGGGTATTTTCTAGGTGCTTACTATTTCTTTCACCTTCTGTTTCTCTGTTCCTTGGGACCACACTGCAGTGACTGCTTTTACTGACACCCTTTTCTCCCACTTCCTTCTTTGGCACATTCTCTCCCCAGTTTTGTGTACCATGGGAAAGAGCCTAACACCCTTTACTCCTTGAAGCTTTTCTTAGGAAATATAAGCTTTTCAGGCATGATACTTCTTTAAATATGTATGATATAATGCTTCTGTGGTCAGGGAATAGAGTGGTGCTAAAAGTGATCTTTTTCTTGTTGTCTGAGGCATCTTCTGGTGTTCCCACTTTCAAATCCAAGCAGCACTAGGGATGAAACAGTGTTATTTCCAAAGCAGTAGTCAATCTCCACAATAAAAAATGTTGAAAAAATAAATAGTGACATTACATAATCACATGGAGAAGATAACATTAAAAACCCCATGGTCCATGAAGAAAAGCGCTCAGAGTCTGCCTTGCTAAAGATTTCAGAGTAAGGTTTGAACAGGAAGGGCTCCTGTTCTCGCTTACCCATTGTGTTTGCATCATAGGAAGTGAAAACATACATTATTTTATGTTCTGAACTTAAGCACTGTGGTGCTCTGCGAGGCTGCAAGAGCACGGGTTGTTATTTTGTTTGTTTCTTTCTTTTGTTAAACTAAAGTGCATTCTTAGTAATACCAGGTCAAAAGCTGCCATATGAGCAGGCTCACAGTTGGTCTTCCAGTTGGTGGATACGACTTTTTAACCTGCTTGGTACAAGCCTCTTCTCTGTGGGGTCCTGCACAAGTCAGTTCTTTCTCTTTTGGAGATCCTTGCTCCAGAATAAAGGCTGGTTTGCTGTGATGTCCAGTCTGCCTTACCTCCACAGCACTGTCTTCCTCTCTTTCCCAGTTAGATAGCTTGCATTTTAGAGAGCTGAAAGTTACAATCTTGTTTTGTTTGGCAGCTGAGGAGTCTTGATGCAGTTCACTGACATCATAACCTCACTGTGGCTCATCAGTGTCTTCGCCTTTGCCTTTGCCTAACCTGTCCTCCTATGGCAAAGCCTCCTTTACCTTCACTCCAAGGTGTTCATATGACTCTGGCAACTGGTGGAGACTTCTTAAAGTGCATGATACCTTTGTTGGTTTATTTTGTTTGGGTTTTTTGGGATTTTTTTTTTTTTTTTGTTTTTTTTTTTGTGGGAAAAAAATAGCTCGCACAGATCATCTACAGCACAAAGCTATGAAGTAAGTTCTGCAAAATTAAAATGCAGGTGGGGGTTATGCAGATTGCCTTATTTGAATATTTAAATCTTCTGTAGCTTTTTGATGACTGCTTTATCATTGTTTTCCATATATATGCAATGATGCTCATTTACAGCCTTCCCCAATCAGTTATACGGCAAATACCACTGCTATAAATAAAATGTCATTTGCAGGAGACACAGTTTTGTAAGTTAAATGAGGAAGAAATGTTTCCTTTGATGAAATGTTAGCCACGATCACTTGGTCAGGATTTTCTCTATAGGATTATTAAAAGGAGTGGTTGAAATGTGCATTTTCCATGCCCCTTCTTCCCTGATACTGGCCAAGGAGTACTTTGGTATTTTGGATAGTGTTTCAGAAAGATTGTCCAAAAGAAAAAAGCAAACAAAGTCTCTGGATGTTGTCTCATGTTGCAGCTCAGTCAGTGTAGTGGTTGGCCTCCAAAAAGCGGCAGTGCTGCTTGTCACCCTACTTGGCTGTGCAGTTGTACCCTCCTCTCTGCTCTGGCTGCTGTCTTAATCCTGCAGTCAGCTGTTTCTTCTCTTCAGCAGAAAACTAATAGCTGTTGGGTTTTTCCCTCTCATTCTTTTCTTGGTCAGATCATGCTTTGGCTTGTTTGGTGCTTCTGCACTGTCTACTAAATAATTCAAGGGTTTCTGTCTAGATATTCAGTATCACTGGCTTTGCTGTTAGCATTTGAGCAGTGTCAGTAAACTTGTATGTGTCACCATTGGGGAAAATACACTTATTTTTGCTGTTACAATCTGAAGCCCCAATAGTACCTGACAGATACACCATTTCAGCAGCTCATACAGCCACACATCAGACTACCGAGCTGCTTCTGATCCTGTTTCCACCATGGTCTTTCCTCCAGCTGTGGGAAATCATGTAACCTCGCCTGCAGTTGTATCATTTCTCGTGTGGGAGTGATAGATCCTGCACTGTGCTGGTGAATCTTGTTGAATCAGTTTTAAAGTAACTTGGATTAAATCAGTTCAAGGTGATTGTATTCGAGATTTCCTACTTCTGCAGGGACCATGACATTTCATCAGCGACACTTATCTTGGGGAGATACAGAGCAGCTCAGGTCAGAACACAGCTCACAGCAACAGCACTGTAGCTGTTTAAGAGTGCACAGGAAACCTATGAAACAGGTTGGGGATCAGAGTAAAGATCTGACTGCCAACCTCAAACTGCAGAGGGATTTTTTTTGAACAGTTGATGGAAGTTGGGGTAGAGGATAACCTGCCTTCAGCACTCTTTTTGTTAAGTGGTCTTTAATTATGCATTGTAGGAACTAGCATTTTGCCTCACCTAGGATTTCTGACTTGTGGCAATTTTGACTCAATCGCTGAAGGAACATGAGTATTTAATAAAAACAGAATTAGAAGTTCTTATGCTCACATTTGGACACTTGAGCAAAGGGGTGTAGGCTTTGAGATACATTGCCCATTGGCTCCCATGGATAGAATCATGGTTTTGTTTTTTGGCTTCCCCTCTGTTTTAAGAGAGTAATTGACAGTCATGTTTTTTCTTTCAGATTAGGGAAGTCCTATGAATAGGAAGTCATCATGGTGCTGTCAAGGTCTCACATTTTGATGATGTACAGGTAGCATGTTTTGATTTGATGCTTGAGCTGGTCTGCTGGGGAAGGAGAACATAACCTTATGGTAGAAGTGAATCCTGCTACTATTTAATTTCCTGTGCTACTGGTGTTTCTGTATTGTGCTAGTAGTGGACTTTGTGAAGAGTGGGTCAGTCAGGTTGCAGGAGCTGCGAGGAGGAGGAAGGAAGGAGGGTGTCCTCATTGCTCCTTGGCCCCAAGTTGACTTAGGGCAGGGCACTGAGAGCTCTCTCTGTGGTGAACTGTCAGCAGGAGAGGATGATAACTTCATGTTCAACTGCTGCATGCGTCTGCTCCATCCTGAGATGTTGATCCTCTTTATCCTTGTGTCGTGCCATCATGAAATCAGTGACACTGCACAGGAGGAAGCGCATGTTTTGCTGGGCCCAGGGAGGAGCAGCAGTGTCTGGAAGGAGGAGTGGAGGTGCAGCCCCTGCTCGGAGCCCGTCCTGCGCTGCGCAGCGGGGGGTACGTGCACGCTGCTGGCTCCCAGCAGCGGGTTGGAAGGGGGACGTGCGGATGCAGCGGTAGTGCTGGCACCTGCTGTCTGCAGTGCTATTTGGTACCATTCCAGTACTTCTGTGGTAATGAGACATTGCCTTTCACGGTAATGAAACACGGAGATTAAGCTATGAAAATAAAAACCTGAGGCATAGAAGTCCTGAAATGTGGTTTTGTGAAGAAAATGACACAACAGGTATGGAGTCCTGGCTCTTGAAAGTTTATAGGCTCATTTACTCTCTGAAGTGAGAGTTTTTCATCTGAAATGAAAATGCTTATTAGCATTTCTGAAAGCAAGGCCTGAGCGCTGATGGTCTTGATGATGAGGTGGCTTTGTAGAGTGTGTTAAATGAGTATTGGTGTGGTTGTCACTTTCAAAAATCCTCCTTCTGTTTATCACATCCCAAATGCATTCATTCAAGCACTTGAATTCCATTGGTAGGTTGAGGCTTACTTCTTGATAGTAGGTAGCACAGAGCCTTGCTAAGGAAAATAGTGCGTACCATTTCACTTGCCATAGACAACCTCTGCAGCCACAGGCTTTCCCCACTTCATTTCCCTGTTCTGTGACCTGTG
Organism: Todiramphus chloris collaris; assembly: GCA_025345505.1. Taxonomy (NCBI): domain Eukaryota; kingdom Metazoa; phylum Chordata; class Aves; order Coraciiformes; family Alcedinidae; genus Todiramphus; species Todiramphus chloris. Next base: position 17,477,362 of record JANVCC010000038.1, on the reverse strand, counting down.
CTGGCTGCCCGGGAGTAAGTTCATTTCTTCATAAGGAAAATTCTGAGTTCTGAGTATGTTTTGATCAAGCACCAGGTGTTGCAGTAAGTGGTTTTGATAATATCATCTCCTCTTTATTTCTGTAGTTTTTATTTGCAATCACAGGTTTTTTTCCTAGTGCTGTTTGTTTCTGTCTGTTGGACAGCAGTTTGTTTTGCAGTTGCATCTGTCTATTGCATCTGTCTATATAGACTTTATGTTCAAGTCTCATTAGTGTGCATAAAAGCAATTACAATTACTTAACGTGATTTTACATTGAAATTATTTAAACTTGAATTATTTACACTGAAATTGCATGTTACCAAAACTCCAAACTTCGAACTCCAAACTTTGAAACTAGGTATTTTCCATCTTAATTTTCACCCTAGCCCAACATAAAGAATTTGACTATCAGGGGTTAGTTGTTTGCTCAAGAAAGAAAGCCTGATGCTCCATGTCTGTAAAGAAGTATGAATGAGATCCTGCTCCTGTTGTTCCCTCATACCAGTGCCAATATTTTAAAAATAGGAACCAAAGGTTAGACCAGCAAGTCTATTTTAAAACTGAAATCTAGGAGATAGACTATAATCCCACAGGTGATAAGCACCAAGGAACACCCGATGAGTTGGAGATGTGTTAGAGCTCCTGCTTGCTCTACAAAAATGGCATCTAGAACTAGACATCAGTGTGTTGATAAATAGGTTGAACTCCTAACCCCGAAACTTCTGCACTGGTGGGATGGAGAGTGTCCTTGGTGTTAAGCTGCACTTTGCTGTGGGTCTCGAATGTCTGGAGTGTGGTGTGAGCCCTCACCGATCTGAGTTTCTTCCGTGGTTGTGCTGGCATTTGAGTTGTCCTTTCTGTGGGTAGCCTATGGTTTAGGAGCTCTTCTAACTAATGGGTGTAATAATGCAAACTTTTTCTGTATCGTGTACTCTTTCAGTGCTGTGACAAAGGAAACAAGTAGGAGTATGCTTTTACATATTAAAAGCATTTATATGGTTGACTTTTTTTAAAGTATCATATTTGCAAAGTACTTTCCTTCCCCCTCCACATCCTCTCCTTTAATTGTTGTATTGTCTGCAGTGGCGACATCCATTAGGTGGTTCTCTGGAGCAGGACTTCAATTTCAAAAAAAGTTTTGGAAGGTACTGCAAGGTTTTCTCTGTACATGACTTGAGTGCTGAGCCAAGTTGAGTGTTTCACTCAGTTTTTATTCAAAGCCTTTCCTATAATGTATGCACAGAATATGAGTCGGCAGAGAGGACTTGTTTGAATAAATCAAGCCTCTTAGCAGTGTTATGGAGCTATTTATTGTGATTTTGTTAAGACTGCACTGACCTTCTTATTTTATCTGCAGGACTGACATCCTTCATGCATTGAAATTAGTTTTCAAATCTGGTGTTCTAACAGAGGAATTTTTGTAGATTTCTCCAGTGATTTTCATGTTTCAAGCACTTACAGATTAATTTGTGCCTTTGTTAATTGCCTAAAATATATGTACAATGAATTTACTTTTTGATTTAAAACACTTCTCTCACATAGTGGATAGCTGCATATTGTATCCTTAATTACGTTCATCCGTTGGTGCTTTATCTTCTACCACTTAGCCATGGAAGTGCTCTTCTTTGAGACCATGGAAAGAGCATGATTTTTTTTTTTCCTTTCGGAACAAATAGTTGTTAAGTGCTTACGCGCACCGCTTTGCCACCTATAGCTCTCCACGGGTTGCTCTCTAGGGCTCTGTACTGCAGATCTCACATCTTGGCATTGGCTCAGAGTTGTCTCTTGAACAACATCCAAGGGAGTTGTGTGCATTTTAATTTCAAGTCAGACGAACGAGATTGGTGGTGACTCTGACAAAAAGTTTAATCATTTCACTTCCAAAGGCTAAGCCAGGACACTGTACCCCTTTTTGTAACGTAGTTACGGTGGGGAAGCTGAGAAGCCAGATATTTTGTAGTGCTGTTTGTGATGGTGTACGTTTCACCTAAAGGCTGCTCAAAGGAAGTTTAAAGGGTCCCTTGATCTGCTGGCCGTGATACTGCTGCTGGCAGTTCAGCTGGCGCGTGTCGCTTTCCGTGGGGCAGCCACCTGCATCACGTCATTGTGTCCTCTGCGACTCAACGCTTAAACGCGCTAGGGATTCAGAAGTCAGAGTAATTTGCTTTCTCTTTGAGTGCTCTGTTTTATCTCACCATGAATTATACTACACGTTACTGGCAGAACATTTCCTCATTCATGCTGCCTGTGTCTGTACGGAGAGTAAGAAGTTGCCGAGCTATTGCCTGCGACTTGGGAGCAGCAGACGCTTCACATTCTTCCTTCATCTTCATATCTAACTTGTAACTTTAGGCAATTGCTATGAAGTCAACAGTAGAAACAGTAGAAACAGAGCAGTCTGTTCTGTCTGCTTGCTTTCTTTGACTGACAACACCCAATATTCTTGTAGTGTATATGCTGTAGAAAGCAGAATCATGATGGAGATTTTGGATTTAAAAAACCAAACCAAACCTGAATGACTTGGCAGAAACCCCACTGCCTTAAATGTTGAAAAATCAAACTAAGCAATTTTTAATAGTTTCTGTTTGTAACCAGGTATAAATACACAGGAACTTTTTGGGACACCTTCTTGTGTGTTGTTCCCCTGTCAAGTGAAGGCTCCAGCTCTCCGGAGGCATCAGTATTAGCTGGGAGCAGAGCTGGGACTTTCACATTCTCACGTGGACTTAGCGTGTAGTCTCATGGAAATTGTTTTCCCAGCTGGGTAGCACAGCACAGGTTGTAAAGACAGGTCTCGTAATTTGTTGAGCTGGACCAGAGTGTTTCAACATTTATTAACCAGGCTTTCCAGTTTTAGGTGTGTTACGTGTATAGTCAGGCGTATCCAGGTGGTAAGTCAAATCCTGGAAGCAACTGGAGTTCAGGCTGAGACTGGGATTGGAAAACTGGCATAAATTAGCATAACCTAAATGAAAGAAAATAAATGCCACTCGTTGTATCAACAGAATTGTGTTAAATAGGCTGTCAGTTGTTGGTTTTTCTCTGGTGTGCAAGTAGCTCCAATAAAAGGTTGAGTTAAAAGTATGAGCGTTGGACCCATTTTGTGACAAAACAGATTCTCCTTTTCTCGGGTAAATATTTTTATGTGCATTCACAGACAACATTTCTACATTTTCAAGGCAGAAAGGATTGTCAGGCTGTAACATTTCGGTCTGCTGCGAGGTTTTTGTTTATTTGTCTGTGTAATGCCAGCAACTTGCTGTATTTAACGTGAGGTGAGGGCCTGTGCCATGGGTTTGCTGGCAAAGCAACCTGTGTCCTGCAGCTGGCCGTGGTGACCCAACCACCCCGTCAGTCCTGCGGCCCGGGGTGCTGCAGCTGGGATTCTTCTTCTGCAGGCAGGGTAGGGGCTCTGCCAGAGGGCTGAGGAGTGCAGCCACGGTGCTGCTACGGAACCACCTTCTACAGACACCTCTCTGAGTCCCAAAGATGCCTGTGCCTGAAAAAACAATGAGTTAAAATCTGTCAATAACTTTGGGGTTTGGTGGTTCAGTGCAAACAGAGCAGTGCGTGCCAGCATTCTGCCTGCTTTTTGTGGGCGTGGGGTAAACCCTGGGAAGCTGTCATAAACAGAGACTTTTTTATTAATAAACCCTTGGAATGAAGAAAAAAAAAAAAGTCGATTATTGCAATGGACTGCAGTGGTGCAGGTGGGCTAAACTCCCCTGCAGAGCTGCTTTGCTAGCTTTACTTGCATTTGAAAGGTGTGGAGCATGCTCTGGAGCCACGCGACTTGCCATAAGCCTGGGGTGCTATTGATGGTTATGTTCTGGATTCTTCACAGCAGATCTTTGCCTCTCTTGTACTTTTCTGAGAATTTTCTTGGAAACGTAAGAACATAAAGTGTGTTCTTAAAATACAGTTCTCTTGAGGAGCCTCAGTGTTGCTGTTCGAGTGGGAGGAGCATCTCGGGAGTTGTCTTCTGCTAGAATAGATTTAATTGAAGTGGCAGGGAAATGGAAGGGTGGAACTGTTACGAGTACTGGTCTGTGAGCAGAGATTGCAGTGCAGGTGTGATGCAGAAATACAGTAAGTTTTAAAAATTAATCTCACTCTGGTGATAGTAGTTCCTATTTGCATGTATATACATATATAATCTTCATATTCAGTGGGTTTTGTTCTCAGAGGCCATACAGAAGCTTTTCAGATAAGAATACCGAAGCACGTTCTTGGCAGGAAAAAGATGAAAAGGATTGCAGGAATCCTGTGCCATGTCTCCAGCAAAGCTTGCAAGGAGCAGGAGTCAAGTGTTAGGACAAACACAATTTTTGTCCTTGTGAGGACAAAGGCCAGATAAGTTGACAAGAGTAGAGATTAGAGGGATTTAAGCTTCAGAAATGTTGACTGCTTTTGAAGAAGGGTTGGTCAACAGGACCAACCTGTGGCCTGGTACAAAAGAACAAAATTGTATGATTTGACTGGACAAGACAGGTTGGAGGGTTGATAGTGGAAGGTGGTAAAGTCAGTGATCTTGTTTATCTTTGATAAATCCTTATAGAAGCAAGCAAATAACCTCCTATTTACAGACCCACTGTTCCATAGGTGTGTGTAAAAAACAAAACAAAAACCAACAAACAAAAACCAAAACAAAACAAAAGGAAACAAAAAAAATTTAAAAAAAAACCCCAAAACCCAAAAGAATAAAAACAAAACAAAAAAACCCCAAAAAACCAAAACCAGACCTGCAGGTCTGCCACAGGTTTCTGTTCTTCAAGTTGGACAGGATAATTTCTTTGACAGCTGTGATTGTAATGAAAACAATAGTATTTTTATTACTTTGTTATAGAAGCATCAAACTGTATTTTGCCTATCTGTTGTCTACTTTCTGGGCTCTGCAGGGCTGTCTTGGAAAGATCCGGAGCATGGTAACAGTGCTGAGCCAAGACCTCTGTGGTAGGTAGTTTTCCTTCCTGCAGAAGCAACAGAAAATGATTTTTGCTTGTCACAGAGCAGCAATTAAAATGGCTTGAAAAATTGGAATTCCAGCATAAACTGGAGATTGTGAGACATCTTCCACTTTGTCTCTTGTTTGTGGAGGGTGAGATGCTAGGAAGGCATATGCTTATGAAATACTTACTTTGTTTGTACAACTGAAAGGTAGAAAATAGCTTAAGCATTATCCAGGCTTCCAACTGTTAGTGACTAAACAAGAGAAAACTAAATTACAGGAAAGGTCTTAAACCCTATTTTGACTCTAAAAGTCTTAGAGAACCAGGAGCTTGCATAAAGTATGGGACTGTGGAGACCCTTTCTTGGAGAAGTATGACCTCTACTGGGGGCACCAGCAGGGAGGCTGGCAACGAGATGGGGCAAGAGGGAAGAGCATAGAAGTAGGTATGTATAATTATTTGCTGGCCAAGAAAATAATTTGAATATCCTGATAGCTGTGTCCTGTCCTTCTGGTGCTTTGGGTATGGAAGAGCAGTTCACGGGCTGTTGGTGTGTTGATGTCATAGCTGAATCACAGGAGAAGCGAGACTCATACTCCATGTGGCAGGTTAGCCAGAGGCTGGTTTTGTGCCTGCTCCTCTCCTGCATGGTGTGAATGGAGTTTAAAAATCCTGGAGCAGGGGAGAGGAGAATGAGCAGAGCACGGGCGGCTGGCAGCTCTGGCGGCACTGGGGGGGGCTTGGTGAGTAACAGGAGTGATCATGCAGGCATTTGCTGATCTGTGAATTTTAAACAGTTCCTTACCATCACAGATCTTAATGATTTCTTCCACTGAATGCTGGTCTGAATGCTGGCTTGCTTTTGCCTCTCTCAGTCCTACGATTTTAAGGGTGAGCTGTTTTCCAAAGGAGGCCAATACCTACTGTTGCAGCCCGATGGAGATGGTTGCTGATGTGCTGTGGCAAGTAATTGGTTGTGTCCTTCCACTGGGTTGGCAGCAGTGTCTAGACATTTCCCCCAAAAGGACAGGGCCATGTTAAGGAATTGTACTGACCCTAACATGGGGTTTTAGGTGTTTCTCCACTGCAAGTGCGTTGCCACAAAGGAGTGAATGAAACTTGCCCTGAATAGTTGGACAGTTAATTTTCTTCAGCTCCGTTGATTTTGGTTCTGATTGAGACATTTGCTTACTGGCTATCTTACTTTTTTTTGTGTCAGAAATACTAAAGGTACTCAAGACTACTGTGATAGGAAACTCACCACTATTCTTGTAATGGATTTCATTAAAATGTTGATGAGGAATCAAGTACTACACATTGTAAGTGGACCTAAAATAAAGTTGTCTCCTGTCTGAGTAGTTTATTATACTGGGTTCTGTTTGTGCTGTAGATGTTTTGGGTTTTTTTTAATGTATTCTGGTGGCATTTAGGACACTTCAACTTAAGTTGTCATGCTAGATGGTCCTTTCGATTTTCTTTTTTTACTTTCTTCTATTAGTGACAGCTTGGCAGAGACTCAGACAGGCTGGGTGGAGGCTCTTTGTTCTCGGAGAGGGTGCAAATGTGTTTTCCAAACGCCCGCTGTTCTCCACCTGGCATCTCCCAGGGTAAAGGACCCCGCACAACTGCATTTTGCTTGGCTTAGATCCGCCTGTGTGTTGATAAAAATAAGGTGTGCGGCCTGCAGGTACCCAGCTGAATACAAATCTTGATTTGAACATGTCCCCCTTCTCCCCTGGAGCCACTTGTCTTGTTCCCTTGTAGTAAAAGGGGCAGCTGATGCCTGTATTCATGGGTGACTGTAGTGGTGTGAAAGACTCTCTGTGAAGGAAAAGTCTCTCCTTCCAGCCAATTTTGGCAGAAGAGTTCTAGATCTTTAACTACAGAATAGCTTTTATGATGAATTTGTGCGTTAGGAAGATGTACCAGGAGTGTTCACTGAAAGGGTTGCTGAGTTAAAGCGTACGAGGAAGCAGAGGAATTTCCTGTTCGTACACTGGGAAAGGTACGCTTCTGCTGCTGGGTGCTCGGCTGTACCTGTGCTGTTCTTCACATTGTTCTTTCTGAATGTTTTTCAGACAGAAGTTTGTAGTACAGGGGTGTTTTTGTCCTGAATACTACTTTTCTTTCTGAAGTGCCAACAAGAATCTCCACTGCAAACTCTGGACCTTATTAGATGTGCCAAACGGGATGCTGTTTATGCCATTGCTGTGAGTCCTACAATAAAGAAATAGTTACAAAAAATCTTTAGATGAAGGGCATGTGCCATCTCCCCTCATAGGGAACCCGTAATTAGCTTTTCTTTTAAGTGAGAAAACAGAGGTATATGTGTGAATGGGCATAGGGCCCTGGAGGACATTAACCCCCTCTCCTGCCACCTCGGGAGTTATGGTCCAAGAATCACAGAAAGGCCCTTTACCTTTCCTGGTTGTGTTAGCTGTAGATTTATCTCGGTGTTCAGTGGCAGAGTTGTGGGTTTCTGGCACTGAAGAACCCCTTCCCTGCTCTGACAGACCTCTGCAACAGGTTTTCTGCCCTCCTGTGCAGAGCAGAGCTCTATATGGTAGACACAGGGTTTTGAAATAGGTTTTACTGGATGCCTTCGCAGGAAGGAATTTGCTGAAACCTGATCCTTTCTGTAGCTTCTCCCCCAGTCCTTAGGGGTGGCTCCTGTCCCCATTGTCTCATGCGCCTTTGTTTTAAAATAATATTAAGCCTCAGACACCAGCTGATTTACTTTAATTCAACATCCAACTTATGTTTGATGTCTTTTCATATTCAAGTGAGCCATCTGGCTTTAATGAACTGTAACTGTTTTTAATGCTGCCTCCAGTTGCTAACATCTGAATATTTCATGTGCTGAAAAGAGGTTTGAAATGCAGAAGTGAGAGTAAAGAGTCCAAACTATTTTCAAATCAGCTCTGTTTAACAGCAGTTGTGCTCTCCTTCCCTTGAGATTTATCAAAAGATAATCTTTGGGGTGCCAGACTGTAAGCATCAGCCATGGCGGGTGCTAATTACAAGTAGTCTCAATTTTGTGTACATAAAACACCAGAGCTGCTTATGAAATCCTGCATAACTACCCTACTTGACTTGGGCAGAATATCAATCAACTTCAACAAGAGCTGCCAGTATTTGGCATCTTTTAAATAAACAGCCTCTTTGATGTTTGTTTTTGGGGAGGGGTGTCAAATATTTCTGTGTTGCAAAAAAAAAAAAGGGGGGGGGGAGAAAAAAGATTGTTAGCTTTACATCACCCAGCTTAGAGAAGTTAATTGAGAGCTGAACCCCATAAACTGAAAATATCTTCATTGCAATTAAATGCTGAGGGTCCTTTGCCACAGCTACTCTATTAGAAACCAGTGGCATCTCCTCAGATTCCTTGGACTACGTGCTTTGATGGGCATTTTCCACAGCATTGCCTTGGTTTTGGCTTAGCAGCATGACAGCTGATAGATAGACTTATGATAGGCTGTTACCCAGAAATGTTTTGATTAATGATTTTGAAGTATTTTGTTGGTTAGTTCTTCACTGCATGCCAAGCGTGCAGGTTGCCAGTGGCATCATCATCTAGCATTATTTCATAAGAGGATAGAAGAAATGAAAGCTTAGACTGTCAGTCTGTCTACAGGAGGAAAGTCTCCAGGAAGGATACGCTGAGATCATGCACTTGGGTTAGCTGACCCTCTGCTGCTTTGTCCTGAGAGCCTGGGAGAGGAATCTGAGCAACCAGTGGAGACTGATAGAAATTGGAACCTGTGCTTAATTTCTCAGTAGCTTTTTCTTGGACCCACAGCTAAGTTGGGAGTTAACTTGTGACCTTGTAAGTATATACTGAGCACAGTCTTTTTTAGCTGGAGAGAAGTAGTTCAGAAGCAGTACAGCAGAAACTGGCAGCTGAGTTCCCTTGCCGACACATCGCTGAAGCTATAATGATTAAAACCATGTTAATATCTTGTACACTAAGTGCTGTTGGCAGATATTTCTTTAAATCTGTTCAAGTTTGTTTTGGTTTGTGTGTGTGTGTGAATGAAGCTACCAGTGTTGTGTACAGGAGATTTCAGCCAGGCTTTTCAGTGCTTTACACTGCAGTTCCCTAAAACTCATGCCAAAAACTGTAGCTCAGTCTACAGTACAACTTTGGCATTTTAGTTGAAGTGTCACTTGACTTTGGTTTGACTGGTATGATACTGCCAGCTAGCAAACCTGGATGCTCCACAGACATGCTCAGGACATTGGTAGCCTGCTACACAGCATTTTGCAATTCAGCCGTGGAAATCCTCCACAAAATGTAATCACAGTGCTTTGGAAAGGTTTATGGGTTGGGTTTTTCCCTTTTTTTTTCTAAGTTTGTTGTGTTTAAATGGTGGAGGCATGTTTTGATTAACTTGCTTTGAGTGTGGACCATGGAAGCCTAAAGATACTGCTGTCAGCAGGGACAGGGACACTGCCCTTTCTGATCCCAGTTTGTAATCCCGGTCCTGGTGCCTGGGATTACAGGAGCTGCTGCCTTCTCTATTCGCTCTGAGAGACCCCTGAGGAACTGGGCAGGCAAGCTGGCAGAAGCAGTGGCTCTCCCACCTAAACTAAAGTAGAAATACTTCTTCAAAATGCTTCAGTTTTTAACAAATAGATTTTCAAAGAAAAAAAAAAAATTAGTTAGAATTGTTGTGTTTCCATCTGCGAGGCAACTTGCATTTCCTATGCATTTGTCCATGCTCTACTAGGAAAAAAAAAACCAAGCCCACACATTTAAATTGGGTTATTTTCTCTAACCTTAAAGAAAAAAAGAAAGAAAAGATCCTCCTGTAAATGTCTCTAAGGATTACCAGGAAATCTCCATAGACACTATACATACACAAAACTCAAAAAAATTAAGGCTTTTCAAATGTGTAGGGCTTCCCTTTTTTAGACTATAGTTATTCAAAATGTGCTTAGGTGAGAAGTGCAGCCTATGGTTTTTAAAACCTGATTTTTAGTCCTCTACATTATTTCTGGTATCTTGCTTGAAAAGGAAAACCAGGGGCTTCCTGGATGTTCAACAAGGATGCAAAGGGTATTTGAAGATTATCTTTTTTCTTTTTTCTTTTTTCCTTTTTTCTTTTTTTTTTTTAACAGTAATTTTTAAGCCAATAATCTTGTTTTCAGAGCTCCCTCATCCCCCATCTCATCAATTTATATGAAGTTGTTACTCAAAGTTTAGTATTCATAAATAAACATGTAATCTAGGCTTTTTTTTACTACACAACTTTGCTTTGGTGGAGAGTTCTGTAAGGCAAAATACTTACAGTGCATTGTCAGTGCAGTGAACTAGTGGACTTGCTTTGGGGCTGTAATACCTTGGTTTATACCATTTATAATGAAATAATGATTTACTTGCTTATAGGAATAGGTTTGAAATGTATGTCTTGTCATCACAAAATGTTACGGAGTGTATTTCTGCTAGTTTTTTGGGGTTGTTTTTTTTTCCTTTAGGATGTTAGGGGGTTTTGTTTGGTTTGGTGGTTTGTTGTTTGGGGGGTTTTTTAACCTGTTTAGATTAAAAACCAAGTTACTTTCCTCGGATACACACTGGGGCAGAAATACCCTCAGCTTGCAGAACTATAAAATACCCTCTGTGTGCCCACGTGTGTAGTAAAGTGAAGGTGTGAAAACCAGCCAGTTTCAGAAGCATTTGTTTTACACGTGCCATTTTCAGATGTTCTGCAGGTCAAGTTTCTGGTTTGAAGTAACAGAGTTGACTTTATACAGTTCAGCTATCTTCAGTTGTACAGCCTCTGTATTTGTAGGGTGGGTTTGTCAAAACAGACTGCAAAATTTTCTTGTCATGCATCTCTAAAACAACGTGGGGCTCTGTTGGCAGAGATGAGTATTAAGGGACTAGAGAGGGGCTTTGTTCCTTGGCGATGAAGGTGATGCTTCAAAAATTTGATGGATAGGCTGGAGTTCTATCACTTGTGTGTTTTTTCTCGTACCACAAGATCATAATTGTGATGTAATGTAGTTAGGAGCAGTCCTGTGCTGTTGTAACAGGCTGCTTCTTGAAGAACCACTGGCATAGGTGAGGACAGTACAGACATCTTTTATGTATACAGAATGACAGGTAGCTGTACCAATATTGAATATCTTAAAATAAGTTTTACCAGCTAACCTACAGTAAAATGAACTGACATAAAAAACAGATAAAATTTGAAGACTGGTAAAATACTATAAAATGAAATTGAAATACTATCCTGATTTTCTCTTAGTATTCAGTGTTAATTTTTTTTTTCCCACTTACATAAGAGACAACATTTTGATAATAAATGAGCTACTGTGTCATAGCAGAACAGGTTCACTGGTGTCTTCAAGTCCTATTAAAGTGATGAAGTGATGGTTCCTTAGTTGAACTGCTAAGAATCTAGTAAGTTTAAAATGTATATATATATATATATATAATTAAGCTTGTCTTATAGCTGTTGAAGACCAGAGTTACAAATCGCTTGAAGGCTTGTGGAAAGCAAATGGCTGAAACATTAGAAACCCCCAGCCTGAGCAGCATTTGTAAGCCTTATTGTGCTCTTTCTTTGCCAGTACCAGTTTGGCTTTCTTGACTTTAGACATCTTTGTTGGTCCAGCTGACAGTGGAGCCGGATACTTGTTTTGTCTTGTTCCTAAGCTATAACTGCTTTAGTTCTTTGCTTCTTTAGCCTTGTGAAAGGTTGAAGGTGCTTTTGAGAGGGGTAGATTTTTGGAGGGCTGAAGAGATACAGAAAGCTTTATAATTGACTGACTTAGGAAATTTTTTTTTTGTAGAATCAGTTTGGTCTGCAGATGAGGGGTTTGGAATAGCTAAACATACATAAATGCAGTGAAATGCCGTTGTTCAAGGTTTTTGGCTTATTGCTGGAGTCATACTTTTCATGTATCTTGGAAGTAGTTAAAGTCTGATAAAGATTTTCTTATCAGTTGTTCCCTTTCAGTTTCTTTTTCAGTATCCCTTCTTGAATGTCCTGGCTGCTGGTAGAATTAAAGGTGTGAGGAAACTCATGACCACCAAACTGTGACAGCTCGGATTCCTCTGCTTCTGGCTGCTCGAACTAACCACTGGGCTACTGTGGAGATGAATGGAGAACAGCAGTATGATGCAGGTAATAGGCCCTCTGAGCTCCCTGGCTAATGATGTTTGGCAAGCGAGGTGGGACAAAAATGAGCACGGTGAATGTTTCATAGTGCACGTGCCTGATGCTGTGTACTGTATACAGGGAGGAACTCAAATTTCAATAACTGTGGGTTAGATTCTGGCTACGGGGCATATGTTAGCACTCTACTTCAAAAGCAGGGTGTATCATTGCCTTAAAGGAGAACAAAATCTGACCCATCCTAGTAGCTTTGTTTTTAAGAAGCTATGTCTTTCCTCTTCATGGTACTGCTATGAGATGAGCTTTTGAAAGCTCAGTGGCTTCAACACTACTATTTTAAGGCATTTTCCTGTCAAAGTCACTAATATTATCTTGTTCTGTCCTTGTATTTATCTTGTTCTTAATATTTTGTCAAAGTTGTGCTGCTGGTTTAGAAAGTCAGACAACTGAAGTTGTTTGCTGCCACTGTAATCTATCCTATTTTTTTCTGATGTGCCTTGATATGCCTGCTTTGATAGGCTTGGGATATCATCTCCTAACCTGCTGCAGAGTGGTATATTATGATAAATTAGCTCAGGCTTGGGCTCACCTTGAAACACCAGACTGGGAAGAGTGTCGGTCTGGGATGGCTGGGGATAGTAACAGTGATGTACATTCTTATGAGGGTAGGGGTGATCCTTCTCTTTGTTTGATTTTTTGGGTTTTTTAACTAGCCTGCAGTAGTTTGTTCCTTTTCCTTGAGGAGGTCCCTACCTGTAGTGTTGGTACAGTTAATGTAAAATAGGTTTTAATTTGAACTTTCTAGTGTAAACAATTGGATTAGGATTTTATCTGAGTATTGCTTTGGTACTTATCCAACAAGCAGCTCTTCTCATAGGACAATTTAGTATTGGTAGGTTTTGTACCTTTGCTTTATGGAAGTCCAGTTCCTGTCAGTGGTACTAAAGAAAAGTTAAACATGATTTTAATCTACAGTGCTTTTAGCAGAGTGCTGTCGTCTGCTTTATGATGCTGAAATATGCTTTTTGATTAATTATAGCCACTCAGTCAAGTTGTTTTCAACATTATATCCTCGTAAGCAAGGAAAAGCAGCATGCACAGGTATGCAGAATGCCTTCAGGAACATGCAATTATTGTTTCCTCTGATAGTGGAATTTGCTAACTTTGTCATGTAGTGTGATAAAAGGCTTTGAGCAGCTGAGAACAGTAGGAGGTGTATACATGGTCAACAATGAGGTGTTCATAGGCTGATAGGACATCCCTCTGTACCAAAGGCTTTATCAACATTTTTCTGTCATCCTGAAAAAACTTCAGAGGTGACACAGTCCTCTTTATGTGCTTTTGGAATAGCTAGGAAGGATTTGATGCAGTCTTGAAATTACTCAGCAACTATTTTCCTGAGCATCCTTTTTGTGACTGGTTTGAGTAGAGGTGGTTGTGAAAAGCAAACAGTAACTTAAGTGAGCTTTACTTTCTGAGTTCAAAGATAGTTTCCACCAAATGCTACCCATGTAAGCATGAGGATATTGGTTTTGTTGTGCCTTCTAACATTGGTTCCTGAAGGGCTTTGAGTTAGGCCAGTCCCAACCACTACTGGAACATTTACTTCATATTCTTTGACTGCTGTCATTTTTTCCACTTGATGATTTTTCTCTTTTTGGAGATTCCCCTCTGTCATTTTGGCTTTTACAGATGAGCTCTTTGCCTACAAAAACCCAGACAGTGGTCAAGGTGGTTGGTTGTGATGCTCTCCTGCACTACAGGGGGAAAAGACAACTTTCATTCTTGTCACAGTCTTTCTCAGTTGCTGAAATTCCAACCTGTCTTTATTTATTCATGACTTTGCAGCTGGTATAGATGGAAAAGATTAACTGTTATTAAAATCAGATTGAAATATATCTAAGTTTCAGGGTGAGAAACCTTTAGGTTACCCTTAATTGAAGGTCTTGCAGATTTCAATGTGATGTACTTAAATGTCCAATATGACAGTCTTCAACTAAATCACATTAAAGATGCATGAAAATTATTTGCAGTGAGAATTTAACTTGGATCCAAAGATCAAAACAGTGTAGGCTGTTTCTATTGCAGGTATTTTTCTTGTGCCCAAATGGTACAGTTCAGTATCCTTTCTCCTCCTGTATCTATCAGAGAGCAGCAGGACATAATTCATGGTAAAATTCAGAAAGGAAAAGTTAGTGTTCACAATAATGCTAGTAGAAATAGTGATAAAAGGGAAGCGATCTACCTGCCTAGGAAACTTCTGATATTCTCACAGGCAATTTTCTCACCTCCAGGGTGGATAAGCATTGTTCACAGAACCTCTGTAGGACATTTCTCAGATTTTACTTGAGAAAAATGTTAGCTTGATTTGAAAGCTTTACTAGCACAAACTGGTTGTATGGTAAGGCCATAGAGATGAGAGTTGCATCTGGTTTCTTTCCCCATCTTTGCCAAAGTTACGCTTTTGTGGCTCAATCGTTCTATCTAATACAGAAAAATGTCTCTGCAGTACAGAGCTGAATTAATTTAGAAATTGTAGCAATTAAGGATAAAGGGAGAAAGAGAGAACATACATATATGTACACAATGCAGCATTAGATTAATTAATTGTGCTTTAGGATTAAATAGATTGAATGTGGTTTTGCTGGTTGTCATTTGTCTTCTTAATTTGCAAGTTTTCTCACAGTAGTGGGAATTTCTGGTATAAATTTCTGAGGTTTTATCAAGTAATTTGTACTCAGACTGATCAGGATCTTTAATAGAGACATGAGGCCCCTCAGGACTGTAGCTTCATTAAATTGGTCCTCTGAGTATCCCAGGATCTTCTAACCTGTGAGGACAGTGCTGTACAATAGGGTATTGCAAAAAACCCCAACGGACTAGATCGAAGGCTTGGTTAACAAGGGCCTGCTCTGCTGCAACTATCCTGCCAATAGAACCAGAAAAGCAATTGGATTCTGGCTGTCAAAGATTTCTAGCTGGCATGAGCCTTACTGGGGAGGTGGTCCTTCACCATACGCTTAGAGTGTTTCTACACTCAGATGTCAAAAAATAGATGCTTGATTTCTGCAGTTTTTCCTGGTTTATGGAGGCCTACCACATACCAAAATTAAAAAAACCAAACTAATATACTGCTCTCACCATGAAAGCTCATACAGCACTTTTGCTCGGAGCTTTATTCAATGAACTTCTCATGTTCCGCATTGATTCAGTAAGTGCTGCACTAAATAACCCGGAGTGCAGGCAGGGCTGTGTGTGAGAAGCTGCAGAGAGGTTTGGTGAATCCTGTAGCTAAGCGTGGCCCTCAGCTGTGTAGCCTCCTGAGGGAAGGAAAGCCCCTCAACTCCCCTGTGCTGCTCTAATTGCCTAGTCTCATTTAATTGTAAAACCTTGGTACAGCGTAAGCACAAGTGGAGTTGAACTCCTGTGGCTGAACGAACAACAAAAGTTCTGGGTGTGTGTTTGGGGGAGGTTTTTTAAGTGTAAAAAAAATCCCTCTGACACAGCGAAACAAAGCAGAAAGAGTATCAAATTTGCAACAAGTGTTGGACAAGAATTTGTGATTATTTATTTATTTTTCCTATGAAAAAATGCGTTGTGAGAGGGCTGGGTGTGCTGGTGAGGTTTGGGCACTGTGCAAGTAATCCAAGCCCTTGCCGCCACAGCGCAGACCTGGAAGAGAACAGCTCTTTTGGGTGTGAAAATACCCAGGCTTCAGGGACCGCGGGTAAGTGGAGTGACAAAGGACCTGTGCTGACTCTGATCCAGTTGGGAACTGGTCTTAACTGTAGTTTCCAGGCGAAAGGGTAGCTGGAGCAGCGTGCAAACCGGCTTTCTCAGGAGCTCCTTGTAGCAATTAAGTGGCAACATAAGTTACTAATTGACCCTTTCAGTGTGTTAAGTGACCTGTGCCTCATTTAAGGAGCTTAACTGCCCCTTAGACAGTTATCTGATGATAAGACCTTACTGAAGGCAGCTTGGTAAAGCTCGAGGTGCCTGCAGTACTCCCAGGGCCAACTACTTGGCTTTCCAAACTCGTTAAAAAGCACAAAGCCGTCCCGTTGCTTTACGTTTCTCTTCAAACAGGAGCGCGTTAGATGTTGCAAGCAGTGCTTTTGGGAGCTGGATGAAGGTGGGGTGGTCGGTGCTGTTGAGCAGCCAGAAAGCCAGCGCACCCTTTCCCACTGCAAAGCACCCGTGGGTGCTTTGCAGTGGGAAAGGGTGCGCTGGCT
>JANVCC010000038.1:17296208-17460639 GCA_025345505.1 Todiramphus chloris collaris | reverse complement strand
CTTGGAAAAAGCAGACAAAGCTCGCTCTTGGTTTTGTCTGACCATGGATGTTGTGTTCCAGCTGGTGTTTCTTCCTGCTTTGGTTCTGCAGCTGTGAACTCAAGCTTTTTTTTTTTTTATGGTTATATTAAAGTAAAATGCTGTTTTAATGAGTTGAGAAATCTTAACCTCCTTTAACGACATTTTGCAGTGAAATTATATTTTTCTCAGGATGACTTGAAGGTAAAACTTTCATCAGCTTCACCCTGGTTTGCTAACAGCTGTATATGGACCTTAACCTCTTCACTCCCTCAATTTTTAATTTTTTTTTTCAAATAAAATTACTTACTTCTGTCCTTCTCAAGGTTATTTCTTCAGTAAGTTAAAAATTAAGTGATGGTGATATTTAAGCTTCTGAATTTTTTGAGCTCTGGGGCTTCTGAACGGCTAATATAACTAACTGCCATTGTTTAAAAATAGCAAAATGAAATTGGGTTTGGGAGAGAGAAGATCTGCCTTTAAAACAGATACTGTCATCAGCAAACAAATGTTAACTGAACACACATTTCTAAATTTGAGGTAATGATAATTCCTAGAATTACAATGGAAAGTCGAAGAGAGCTCAGCAATCGGTTTGAAGAGAAAATGAACCTGCTTTACACTCGGGGCTGGTAGGCTTTCTCGATGGTTTAAAGTAGCTCAGACTTCTGGGCAAATATTTGCCCCTCTCTGTTAAAGCCTGAGAACTCTGTGGAGCATACTTAGCAGATTGTCAGCATGTCCACAGGTCTGATAAGGGCATGTTAGAGTATTTCATTCATTTCTGGGCATGGAGCATTTTCTACTCATCTGCAACTCCTTGAAAGAACAGTTACCACCTGTCCTAAGAAAGGCTGAGCGTGTAGGAAATGACGGTGTCCTGTGACCTTCGCTGTGCTCTTCCCATGCCCGTGATACACAGAGATTTCTGTTTTCAGATATAAACAAGGTATCAGGTTTCCTAGTGCTGAGAGGTGGAAATCTCTGGTGTTCATTCATAAAGATGACTATGGTGCAGATGGTAGAATGAGCCTAAAAGTGAAAATGAGAACCTTTACTTTGACCTTGTATGGCTGCTATCCCTGTCACTGCTGAACCTGAAGCTGTAGGTTGTGTGCCGAGGTTAAAAATGTTGCTTACATGAGGCAGGACCTGCCTTGGTCATCCCAGCTGTGCCTGCAGGACACATAGAGTGTGACTGTGTGCTGAACTAAACAGGGGACCTGAAATCCAACCTGTGTTGGCTGTGGTGTTTTGTCAGCAGAGCGTGTTACCTGTTGGAGAAAATGGGGACAGGAGGGGAGTGGGGAAGTGAGCCGAGAACTGAAGGGGAGACCAAGGCTGGGGGACAGGCTTGACAATAATAGTAGAAGATCTGACTAATTTGTAGTGTGGCTCACTACAGCTGCTTTGCTTTCCTAACCGCGTGAGTGAGTTTGGAACTGTGGCTTGAGTGTTCTTTTTTGCTTTAAATGCAACCAGAAATTAGGTTTTATTGGTCTAAAGAAGCTGTTACGCCTTACGAGCTGGGTTTTTTTAAGTGACTAATTTGAGTGTTCTTGATTTCAGTTATGTCTCAAGCTGTTTTCTTTAGAACTGCCATAAATCCTTCTGTGTGCTCTTGGTGGTTTGTAATATCTAAATAAATACTATCTGACTTTAAAAAAAGAAGTGTCATCTCTCTCTTTTTTTGTTGTTGGGGTTTTTTTTGTCTTTCTTGACAAACTTTTTACTATCAGTATTGCTGTTTCCTGGATGGTTTTTAATTTAATGCACTGATGGTTCAGTGTGCCCACAGTTTTGAGTTTCTTGTATTTGTGTATACAAATACAGAACTCTTCTGCCTATGTTGTCCTCTCACAAATTGTAAGCACTTTGTGTTTAGCCAAAATCCTTGGGACCTCCCTATTTTTCAGACAAGTTCCAACTTAAAGTGTGATTTGCATACAAAGAAAAGGTTAAATATTTTTGTCTGTGTGTTGAAACATATAACTGAAGCTCACTGCACACTTCTGTACTCAGTCATTTGGAATTGAAGGGGGTTTTGCTGTAGTTCTTAGTAAACTAAAACTTAAGCCAACAGGTGCTAAATAGGTGGTGTTTGGCTTCTGTTCCAGATGCTGGTTCCAGTGTGGAAGAAATGGAATTCAATTGGGATGAATATCTAGAAGACACAGGAGCAACTGCAGCCCCCCATGGATCTTTTAAACATGTGAGTAAGGGAGTGTGTGTTTACTCACTGTCTCCTACATTGCTTTTGGCATAGACTGAATATTTAGGTTTCTTTGTATGAGCTGATGCTCTCAGTTCTGGAAGACTAACTAGAATCATGTTTCTTAGAGCAAAGGAAAATGAGGAATTTCACCTTCTCATTACTGGTTTTCATCTTCCTTTCTTTATGTAGCCCAGGGTGATCCCATCCATGAGTGCTGAAAGTTAAGGGGCTCCTACTCTTTCTGCACCAGAACCTAAGCTTGGTTTTTCTCATGAAGCCCATACTGACCAGATTGTTCTCTTGGTGATTGCTGCTGGACAGCTGCGATGGAGGAGTTGGCTTCAGAAAGTTGGTGGCATAGTTTTTGAACAGCAAAATTTGAATGTGCTGTCAAAGAAGGTTTTAGGGGTGGCTCTGAAGGATGCCAGGGAGTAAATAATAGCTCTGCCAAACACATGACTAGTAGTTAGAAAACTGATTTGGATAATTGTTGATCACTGCCTTAATGGATAGGATAAAGTCTTGATAAGCCCTTGTCTTTGGCCATGGATATCTTTAATCAAATTGTTGGTAAAGTTCTGGAGTGCACTGTCCGACTGGGTGAGATCTGAATGTGAAATCTGCCTTATTGTACTGGGTCATCAGTGAAGGTGAGTTCTATGGAGCTGGTTTCCAAACCTCTTGGATCTCTTCCAACAACTGAAACACGTTCCAGACTGCCAGCCTGTATCCTTATCCAGCTATTTAATAAAGTTACTATTTAATAGTCTTTAAAAGACTAGTTGTGAGTCTTTTAGCCTGGCAGTGAGAGTAGTGACAAACCATTTTGAGTCCAAAGGTAACTTGCAGAAGTGCAAAACATTACAGAATCTACTAAAATAGAGCAGTTGTGTTAGTAGTAGAGATGCATGGTAAATGTAGACTTCACAGAGGCTCTTCCCTATGCTGGGATGTAATCGTAAGCTTTTTGTTTCAAAATGAACATTCTGGTATCTCATTTCTGAAGGGGAGAGGCCTGCGCTTGCTTTGTTTTCTCTTTGTGTACTATGGCTCTAGCAAGAGCCATCATACTCAGGGTGCTGGTGTCTGTACATCCCACACTGAGGGAGAAGTGTGGAATTCAAGAATGGCATTTTGCAGTAGTGTAAAGAGAAGTCTGTCTGGTCTCTGGTGTGATCTGCCTTACTTGATCTCTCTTGAAGAAGCTTGCTACCATAGCTTGGTTGTTACCTAAACGAATTGCGATGCCAGCTTTATACTGGTGGCCAGCTGAATTAACACTGCAGCAGGAGACACACTTCAAATGACTTTGTTACTCCTGCACTGTGGTCTTTGACAGCTCAGCTATCAAACAAGATATCTGATTGCTATGGCCATGGTCAGTAAAAATACAATTAGGTTTGGAAAAAAAAAAAATCCAAATTTTTTTATAGTTATTATTTCCTGCACATGTAGAACATAGTACAGTTTTGCTGGTGCAAGTAACATTGTTGTGTAGAGTTCCTTAGTGAGCTGGCGTGGTCAAAGCCTCGTGTGTCACCCAGTCCTTTTCTGCTGCAGTGGGTGCCCTCGTGCGGGCAGCATGACGGAGGAGCTGTGCTTGGTGAGCTTGGCTGGCCATGCTTCACACCCTGGCACGGGGAGCTGGCCTGCGGCTTGGCGTGCCAGGAGCACTGGTAATAGATGCCTGTGTGTTCAGAAGTGGAACTGACAGGCATTTGCTAGCAGAGTCCCCTTAGAATTTGTCTGGAGGCCAATTTTGATGTTCTCTGTAATAAAGTTGGCACAAAGTTTTGGAAAGTTAATGCTGACACCAAATTGACAAATAGAGAGAGGAGCATATTTACAGCAGCATCAAATTACCTAGAATTTTCTGTTAATAGAAATTCAATATTGGAAGGTCATGTGCTCAGGATTTTTGCTGTCCACTAGAAGGCAATGGTTTGGAAAAGGTAGAGGAAGAGAACCTCAGTGCCTCCCAGTGGATAGTGACAACCTGTCTACATGATGAAGCCCTGAAAAATGTTAGTGTGATTCCAAGGTACATCAGGTGAGAGATTTTCAATGGAGAACATACTGATGTCTTTCTGCTAGTGACTGGTGGTCCCTCCGTCTGGAAAGCTGTGCAGTGCTAGTTGCTTGACTTGATGGATGATACATTTTTATCATTTACCAGCAGCAGAGCTAAGAGGGGAAAAAGCATAGTGGAGAAAACTAAGCTGAAGAATAATATTGGCACAAGAGCAAGGGGGCATGTATAAATAAATTTAAAAAAAATACATTTTAGGTGGAAGCTTAAGGTTTTTGTTTAGTTTTTTTTAATCTTGAAGTGAGACTGTGACCAGCCTCACATTGTGAGTGTTGGGTGAGAAATACCTAACTCACATGTAGAGGGTACATGATCAGTTTAAGAAAATGTAATCCATGATTACACAGCCTCTGTTAGTGAGGACCTCGACTTGCTGGTGGGAGAGAGGACTTTTTCATGTTTGTGTGCTTATATTATATTCATTCTGAAAGTTTTGCTCTTGCTATGATTAAGACACCCCGGAAAATGTAAGCTACTTCTTCATATTCAGCAGTGTTTTAATGCTTAATTTGTTTGCATTTTAAAAAACAATAGTGAGATCAAATAGATTGTTTTGGCTACAATCTAGCAGGAAAAAGAGCTTACCAAAAATGTGGAGTGGCAGTGGATGGCAATGTTGTCATCATCCCCCCCCCCCAAGTCTCAATACACTTTCTCTAGAGCTGTTGAATGCTCTTTTTCAATTCCTTTCTGCAACTTACATCTGTGTGTAAACATATATTAAAAAGAAGTTACTGTTCAGCATCATCTGAACACATGCACTTGCCGTGTGTGTTCTTGTGTGTTCTTAATACTTGCGGTCCCTTCTTTATCATTATCTCCTGAGCTGAATCGGGTCCCCAGGTGTGACCCGTGGCGTGACATGAAGCAGGGGGGATCAAGCTTCATGGGAAGGAGCTCCAGGGGCCGGAGCTGCCCAGGCAGGGCTGTCACTAACTGCCGAGCCCGTCTCAGCTTGCCGTGTATGCATCAGGAAGCTGCTGCTCTCGGACTTGCTGCTCCAAAGAAAATCCTCTCAGAGCTTCCACACTATCTCCTGCTAGCCAGTGAGCCAGCCTGAAGAAACCCTGTTTTTGACTTCAAACGGCTGCATGGTGTCGCCTTGCCCGGCTGCCGGGAGAGGGTGCTAACTTCTCGGGCTCCGCGCTCCACCGGGGAGCATCAGTGGCAGCCTCGGGAAGCACCTGGCTTCAAGGGAAGCTCCATCTGTTCTGTTGGTTTCGTCGAATGAAGCTCTCTCTGCCATGAGGCTTCGCTGAAAGTTGGGGTACAGAGAGCTGCACAGATTTCCCAATTCTTCAGACGTTCTCTCAGGAATCGGAGTATGGAGTTTTTAGTTGCATCTCTTCAGAAAGGCAACTGTCTTTTTGAAGAGATGACCTCTGTAATACCACTTCAGAATGCCTATGGGTATTGGGTCCTGATGATTTTGTTTTTAAGAAGGGGTTTCTCTAAGTGAAAGGTATTAAGAGGCATATACTTTTCTTTCTGATGTGGTTCTCCCAGTTTTTATTTTTAGCAAACCAGTATGTGCTGGCTGATGAGACTATAATAGCTGTGGCAGTTACTGAACCATCAGCGCAGAACTGGTAATAACCCATAAAATATCTACTGCATCTGCATCAGACTGAAAGCCTTCCTTGCAGTTGATTCAAAGAGGAAATGGAACTTGGGACCACTTAGGGACCACTTAGGTATATTAGAATATATCAGTTACATTCAGCTGAGAACATGGGATCAACATGTTAGGTTTTTAATTAACACTGAGGTCATAGAATTAAGCATAGATCAGAAACATACTGTAGTGAGAGCAGAATAAGGTCCTTCTGCTCTTCTGAGTGTTTAAGCTAGGAGAAGTTAGAGATGTGAGAAACTTAATATTTTCCTTTCTTTTTCTAAGTTTACATTTCGGTATCTTACTCAAGATACTGGATGATGCTGTCAGGCAACACACACAGAGCACACAGTGTTTGGTGCTTCGTTGTTGTCAAAGCATGAGTTCATTGAAGGGCACATACTGTTTATGTTCTGTGCAATTTATGTAGTGATGCAACATGCAGAATTATTTAGGTCCTTGGATAGAGACATTAAAAGTTCTTATTCTACAACCTGAGCTCTTCAATGAGCATGGGGAAAGAGGCAGTGATACCATTATCTAAAGCATGTGTAGGTACTTTAAACAGGCTCTTTGGCCAGAGGGGTTGAAAGACATACCTTAACACAGGAAGTCAAAGTTGTGTTGCTGAGTTTGACCTTTAGTTTTGCCTGGCTTGACAGACCAGCTGTGAGTTGGGAAGCCTTTCTGTGATGGGTGAGGAGGTATTGTCCAGAGCAGGAAGATGAATTACAAGGTATTGATTTAAGGTGGAAAAGAGACTCTGAAATGCAAAGGAGATTTCATTAATGATGATCCAGTGTGCATTCTGATTAGTGTCACATAATGCGATGAAGTTTTTTCTCAGAAGAAACTGGATGACATTTTGCTTGAGGTTTTTTCCCAATGAACACTGGAATTCCCAATGAACATCTAAATTGTTCCCCCTCTTGTTCCACAAAGTTTCTGGGAAGTGTTTGAATGTGATGATCTTATTTCTCCTCTACAGGTGGATACTAGTTTGCAGAATGGTTTTGCCCCTGGTATGAAGCTAGAAGTTGCTGTCAAGTCTGACCAAAACACCTACTGGGTAGCCACTATCATTACTACCTGTGGGCAGCTGCTCCTGTTGCGCTACGATGGTTATGGGGAAGACCGCAAGGCTGACTTTTGGTGTGATATCATGACAGCTGATTTACACCCCATTGGCTGGTGTGAGCAGAACAAGAAGATTCTCAAAGTGCCTGAAGGTATTGGCTCTATACGAAGAAGCAAGGAGTAGACACAAGAGTGTGCTTAATTTCAGAACTGGATGTATTTTTATAGAGACCTGTGGTTATCTTAATCATGACCCACCAAATTCTGCTGCTTTGTCATTTCCTTTAAAAAGTTTTGGTTTTTTTAAAAAAGTTTTGGTTTTTGTTTCTTCTTTCAAGGTGTTACTGGTGAGTGTGTGGCAGGCAGTTTCTTGCAAATTAGGCAGTGTAAGATTGTGGTAATGTCTTGTTGTCTGAATAATCTTTAACTGACAGGAAGAATCACAGTCTTTCTTTTTCACTTAGGTATCAAGGACAGGATACCTGACCAGAAGGAATTCCTTCAACGGGTGCTAAAAGGAGCCTGCAGTGCTCCTGCTAACCTGCTGGAGGGGGTAAGTGCTGCAACGTGCTACATCTTTGATTTTGTCTTGATTTTTGCCTTTGTCATTAAGGGAACCTCTATTCAGGTTGTCAGTTCAATTCCTTTTTTAACTTCAAGGATCATTGTAGTATGCTGCTGACCTTAAAGTTCCACTGTCTACTGTTCCCTATTTACAGTAGTTAATTTTGGTAGTGTTGTCCTGAAACACATCTGTCACTGCGGTGGTCCTTAATCCTATCAAAAGAAAGATCTTTTTCAGACTCTCTTGGGTTGCAGCCTTCCTCCTCTTCTTCTTCTCATTCATACAGCTCTAAGGAAATACTCCTTTATTTATCTATCTATCTATCTTTCGTGTTGTCTCCTTTCTTAGTTAACTCCTTTCACTACACGCACACCCACACCCACACACCCACTAATGGGCTGGTTATTTTTTCACTTAAATATTGCATCTTTACTAGTGAAGAACCACATTTTTATCCCTTCCTTGTGCATGTGTAACAATATCACCTCTTATCAGTGTCTGGTTGCAAATTACAGAACTTTTTTTTTAATGCTGTTGATGTCTTCTTTACAACTAATTTTTTTATCTTTGTGTGGTTTTTTGTGTAGTCATCTTTGTGTGCTAGATGAATTGGTTTTAGAAAGAGATTATTCATGTTTCCTTCAAACCTTGAATGTGTAAGTGATTACCTTTCTGAAAATGAGGAGGAGGGCTTAAGTTAAATGTGTGACTATGTAGGCAGTGCAGAAGCTCTGATGCAAGCACCAGCAATTCTAAACATCATCATTTCTGTTGTCTTGTGTTAGTAAGGGAACTGTATTTCTTGACTTCTCTATTTGTTTGTGCATAACAAAGTGGAAGTATGGGATTTATTTTGTTCTGTTGTACCAAATAATTTATATTCTCTTTGTAGCTTCACAGAGGGAAAAATCCATTGGATCTTATCGCTCCAGGCTCCCGACTAGAACTGCAAAACATCCAGGATTCCCTGGAAGCTTGGATAGTCAACGTGGTAGAAAATGTTGGTGGGAGACTTAAATTGCGATACGAAGGACTGGAGGATTCTGAAAAATTTGACCAATGGCTATTCTACTTGGACCCTTTCCTTCATCAAGTGGGATGGGCAGCTCAACATGGATATAGCCTGCAACCACCTTTAGGTACTTCAAAACATACTATCTTTTATATGGTGTTCAGAGCCTAGAGAATACTGCTGCTGCTGCAGTGCTCTGCATCGCCCTTCTGGATGCATATGGTGGTCACACAATCAGTGTGGGATCTGACAAATACTGTACCTGATAAAATGCAAGTGAAAACACCAATAAATAGTCCTACAAGACTTTTTCACCCACTCATTCCAAAGTTGCTAAATGGTTTTGCCTGACAAAACTTCCCACCTGTTTGTGAAAAGGGCAGAACTGAGGAAGGGATTGGCTTCGCTGTTACTGTTGGTAGGTTTGTATTCCTGGACATGAGAAAAGTCATTTGGTTTTGAAGCGCTGCTCAGCAGGAGGTTTTTCAGGTGTGACTCTTAAGACCACTGGGCTAATTATGGCACTGTCTAAAGAGGTATTATGTGTTTATGAAAATGTCCTTAAAATTGTGTGCCCAGGGAATGAGTGTGTGGGACAGACGACTCTCTTTTCCAGGCATGTGCATGTCAGGGTGGGTCATCAAAGAAGCAAGGCATAAAATGGCTGAAACACAAATGGACTGCTAATGAGCTAAGCAGTGATGCAACATGTTTCCTGGTGAGGGGAAAGCTTAGAATAAAATGGAAAATGTTGAGGATTTACCCTAAAGCCTTTCTGCAAAGGCAAGTGTACACCTGTGGTCTGGCAAACAATTTGTTGGGGAAGTTCAGGTTGTTTAGAACATGTTTTTGTTTGCTTTTTTTCTTTAATGTTTTCACCTTATGGCAAAAAGAAATCATGCTGAGAAAACCAAACCAATTTCTGTTGTAATGACTGAGCACACTGCCTTCTCTAATGCTTGGCTGATCTCTGCTGAAATCAGGATGGTGAACAGGGAGACACCAAATCAGTGACAGAAGCTAGATGGGTGGATTCCACAGCCCAATTTAATGGAATCATGTCTTTTTAAAAAATTAGTCAGCTACTGGATTTGTTTCCTTTTTATGTCTGTGTAAGAGCTTTGATATACTCACAGGGAACTTTTGTGCATGATTGCACTGGTACAAGTAGTTCCTCTTCTATCATAGAGGTGTGTGTGGTCTGCAAATACAGATGCTAAAAGAGTAACTTACACAGCTAGGACAGATTTGCAGAACATTTCTTGAACTTTCTGCTTGCTTAAGCGTAAAACAAGCTAGCGTGTTCCAACTGGGGATTTGTTTTTTGGTCATACATTTCTCCAGAAGTTTTCCTCGGTGTTAATGTAGTCTCTGTTTTCTCAGAAAAACCTAGAGTGGGCACCATGTGGGTGATACAGTGTTGCTTGACTTCAGTCCCTTTTTGTAACACATCCAAATGTCAAAGAAAAAGAAAGGTTTTAAGAAGGAATGTATTTGCACAGGTTCTGAAGGGGTAGGAATTTAGCAGTTGGAGGAGCACAACTCAAACTTTTGGTTGTATTGCTGTGTGTTCTGAAGGAAAAGAAGGAAGATGGCTTTGTTCACTGTTCTTTCTTTTTACTCAAGCCATTAGGTCCTTGAAGAGTGAAGCAGATTGGCAAGAGATCCTGAAGAAAGTGAAAGAGGAGGAAGAGGAGTCATCAGTTCCTACAGATCTCTTTAAGGTAAGGACACAAGATGTGTAGTTTAATGCTGTGATGAAAAAGAAAATGTCATGAAAATGCTATATTCTTAAGAAGGGATTCAAGGAACTTATTCACTGTTACTCAAAATTCTTACCCTGTTGTGTTCTGTTGTTTGTGGGTTTTTTTCATTCCTTTCTTCCTCTAGTTTAAAAAAAAAAAAAAAAAAAAAAAAAGTATAATTAAAAAATAATGATACTATTACACAGTTCCTGGTAAATTAAACAGTGCATCCATCACAAGTATGTGAGCCGTTAACCTATCGTGCTGGGAGCAGTCCTTGGTTCTGATGCTTTATCATAGGATCATTTAGGTTGTCCAGCCATTAACATAGCACTGACAATACCACTGCTAAACCATGTCCCTAAGCACCTCATCTATATGTCTTTTAAGCACCTCCAGGGATGGTGGCTCCACCACTTCCTTGGGCAGCTGTTCCACTGCTTAACAACCACGTCAGTGAAGAAGTTTTTCCTAATGTCCAATCTGACATTATAAATCTTGGGGACGACATTTCCTAAAACTCAAAGAAAACTAGTCAGTCTGAGAGGGCATAGTTGGCCTTTTCTCTTGATTACAGAGAGGTTGCTGATACTCTGACATGTTAATTTCTTACAATGAACTGATAAATATGCAAGTTATCCTTTTCAGTTGAATTATGTAACATATGCCATTTTTTGATGGAGAAAGTCAGGAAATGACACCAATACATCATTTTTCAGGATAAACCTGTGATTGGAGTGCATTCTTTCTCTGAAGGCATGAAGTTAGAAGCTGTGGACCCAATGGCTCCTTTTGTAATCTCTCCTGCTACAGTTCTCAAGGTACCAGGGTTCTTTAACGTTTCCTGCTAAGATTCAATTCTATTGCTGCTTCCCTTCTTGAACACTCAGGAAATTTTCATTGACTGATTATCTTAAAATCTTGAACCAGTTTTTGAATTAAGTATTTTGTACGTCCCCCTTAGGGAACAAGTTGCCATGAAAAAGAATCTTAATTGCTGATGGTGAAGCCATTGGTTTTGAATGGAGGGGAAAAATTCCATAAAGATAAAAGCTTAAAGGGTCAAATGGCTGAACTGTCAAACCCAGATTTTTACAATTAGATATAATCTCTCATAATCTGAGTATCCAGTTGAAGATAGATTTTGGAGATTTGTTTTTGTGAAAGTTATGTCATTGCTATGTACAAGCTCTGATTTTTAGGTGGCTTGATTTTTCAAATAAGGGACTGCATATGCTTTTAAAAGTTGAGATGAAAACTCCCCAGTGTAATCAAGTTTTGAGCAACTTCTACTTTCCTGTGCTAGTAAGCAGGTGAGAGGTTCTAAAGAGACCTGTTTTGATGTAGTAAATGAAAATCTTGCTGTACAGCATAAAATGAGAACCTTTTTTAATTTTTTGGGGGGTGTATTTTTCAGGAACTGCTGCTTTATCTTTAGGACAGATAGTGTCTCAATATAATATCTTACATTTGAGTGGTTTTGTGCTTTTAAACTCTAACATACACTTTCTTTAAGTAAGATGCTTGCTTTTTACTAGAAGACATAACCAGTTCCAAGCAAAATAAAATAGTTTACTTTGCTTGATATTCTCTTGTAAAGTTCCTGGTTCGGGAGCGTAGTGGTTTACTTGTGACAGTTCATCCTGGGATACAGTTCAGCTTTGTTGAAACAAGCAGTTTGTTATTACAGAATGCTAATAAGACCACAAACTCTAATTTCTCTGCATTTTTCATAAGAAAATTGATCACCTTATTTTTGAAGTGCTCTTATGTTACCTTTGGTTATTATTTATTTATTATTGTTAAGTTTCCAGAGAATGTAGAGGAGCCTGCTGGTTTGTGGCCTGCTGGTTTGTGAATCCCATAGATTCTCTTTAATTTATTTTCTTTTTAACCCATTCAGTATTTGAAGGTAAAGGATTTCCATTGTGCAGTGTTGCTGTTTAGTACAGTTATCAAAATGGGGGAGAGGGAGCAGTAGATCAGAATCTGCTACTTACAAGCCACATGGTTCTCTTTTGGCTAACTACAGGTATACAATGAAAAATATTTCATGATAGAAATTGATGACTTGAGACCAGACTGTACAACCAGCCAGTCTTACATTTGTCATGTCAACAGTGCTGGTATTTTCCCCGTCCAGTGGAGTCTGAAGAACGGCTTGCATCTCAGTCCCCCACCAGGTATGTTTGTACAAGCTCTTCTTTGAAGGGCATAGATTGCCAATCCCCAGAGCGTTATCTTTAGGACAACGCTTTTGCAAGAGAATTGCATGTAGTAGGCACAAGTAAAGAACAAGAAAGATCAAATTCAGAGAAACAGGAGCTTTGAGTTGGTGAAACTGAAGTGTCCTGCATATGTGCCTGGATCTGAGAAGATGACAGTGGCTGGGGAGTGCTGGTCATGCTTAAAAACCTGAGTGCTTGAACAAATGGAGTATGTGTCCCAGGGCTGAAGACAACGTTGATTTCAGCATTAATTAACATGATATCAGAAGCCTATGATTTTTTGCTTCTGGTCAGAATGGAACATTGTTATCCAACATTTAACAATATTTTTAGACTATTCTTACCACTTAGAAGTTCATGAAGTGGCTTTTTGCCAATGACCTACCAGGCAAGGTAGCAGATTGCTGAAATGTTGCTTCAGGACAGAAGGGAATAGGGGAATGAAACTCAGCCACTGAAATATTTATTAATTTTCTCAAAATGGAAATGTCAATTACACAATTGTAAAATTAGAGACTTGGTCCTCTTATTTTTTTTTTGATGGTTTAGCTGCTCATGACATCAGCAGAGCAAAGGATGTTTGTCTATTGCCTTTGAGTAAGGTAAAAATAGTGGCTTTGCTTCACCCTGTATTACCTAGAATTTTGCACGTGAAAGATGAAATCTCACTTCTGAGGCATGTGACTGGAGCTGACAAAGATTTTAAGCTGCTTCTTCTGGTAATGGTGGACATTGAGTTGTGTGAGTTCTCAAGCCCTACTGGCACTGATAAAACTAGTAAAATGAACAGGTCCTTCTGTGGCTGGGCCCTCCCTGAGGGGTAGTTGGACTTCATGTTTTTAGATTGTCATGCTAATACTGTACTCTTAAGACTAGGGTTAAAATATTGTTTGATTTCTTAAACCTTTGTCAGAAGTGTCCCTTGTAAGGGGAGTGCTTCCAGGGTGCTACTGGAGTAACTGCTACAGTTTTCTTCTTGCTAATACACTGCCGGCCTCAAACTACCATGGCAGCACACTTCTGCACCCAGTTCCCTTCAGTTATTTGCATTTTATTAGATCACAAAGAAGCAAAAAGAATTTAATTTGTCATTTTCTTGGAAAGATGCTCTTTCTCCTGACTGACTCCATATTAAGACTTTTCCCTTCAAGCCTGTGTGCAGATTTACAGCTGTTAGCAAACTTGATAAGCCTTTTAGGACATGTAACTGCACTCTTTTAATCACTTATTCTTTCAGAAACATGTTAAATACTATGTTGGTATTGTTCACATTTTGAGTGCTCTATTTAAAAAAAAAAAATAAAAAAAATCAGAGCTGACATGACATCAGTGAAGTAATCTTGCAGAAACTTTTCCTGATTTCATCTGTATCCTGGGAAAAGGGTACAAATGCTTCCCCGTGTTTCTGTTGCTGCCCTTGTCAGCTTAGCCCATATACTTTATTCATGCTTCAGGTTGTTCTCTGTGAAGTTGCTTTTAGTTTGATGCCATTTCAAGTCAAAAATGGGAATCAAGGTAGAGCAGTGCCCAAAGCCCCTCTGCAAAGGAAATAAAGAGTCTATCTCAAATACATGAGAACTCTGCTCTGGGCCGACCTTGGATGGCTCAGTGAAGCCCTAGTCAGCTGACACGTTTGAGTGACCCAAACTGATTTCAGTGATCTGTACTTCATGTCAGTTTGAAATGAGTCTCCTTAGTTAAACTAACCCCTTTACTTTTTTTCTCACCTAGGTTACCCTGGGCAGGACTTCGATTGGGCAGACTACCTCAAACAATGTGGTGCTGAGGCAGCTCCCCAGAGCTGTTTCCCTTCGGTAAGGTTCTCTTGCAGAAAAATCTCTCTTCTGTTATGTGAATGACACTCTTGATTCCAGGGAAAAAATACCTTTTGCATGTTTTTGATTTAAATTTCCTTAATTTCCTAGTAGAATAGAATAGTTCAGTTAGAAGGGACCTACAACAATTGTGAGTCCAACTGCCTGACCTCTTCAGGGCTGACCAAAAGTTAAAGCATGTTCTTAAGGGCATTGTTCAAATGCCTCTTAAACACTGACAGGCTTGGGGCATTGACCACCTCTCTTAGGAGCCTGTTCCATTGTTTGACCATCCTTCTAGTAAAGAAATGTGTCATAATGTCCCATCTAAACCTCCCCTGGTGTGGCTTCAAACCATTCCCATGTGTTCGATCACTGGATCCCAGCACCTTCCTCTCTACTTCCCCTCCTTAGGAAGCTGTAGGGAGCGAAAAGGTTGCTCCTCTGCTTCCTTTTCTCCAGATTAGACCAGCCCAGGGTCTGCAGGCATTTCTGACAGGACATTCCTTCCCTCCCCTTCACCAGCTTTGCTGCCCTCCTCGGGATGATTTGAGTACCTTAACACCTTACTTGAAAAACCAAGTAAACAGAAGAGTTAAGAGAGTACAAACATGTGAACTGAAGTAGGTGTGTGCCAGTTTCCTAGATAAGGAAGTAGTGGACCAAATGCTTCAGTTGTGATAAAGCAGATCGAAAGTTAATGATTGGTTTGTGAAATTGAGATGTGTAGGAGTCTGTGGAATACTCATAAAGCAGCATCAATCCTTGGTGCTCCTGTAATTGTGGAAACAGGTCCTTTTAATAGACCTTGTTTTCATTTACTTAGTGTACTCTTCGATCTTCCTTCCTTTCAGGTTGAAAAACTCATTCCATTGTATTAATCAATACCAAGTCATCTTAAATTAGTACCAAATAATCATTTTACATTAATCAGTGCCTGAAGTACTTGCTAGATTTTGGTCTTTTGTTGATTCAGTGGCAGTATTGTTGTCTCCCAAAGCACAAAACCTTGTCAAGCAGAAAAGGGTACTATTAACACCTGCCTTCCAATTCCATTTACAATACTTGGGCTTTTGCAGTGCTTAGGGGAAGAAATTAAAATGAATAATTACCACTTTTTGAAGAGGGTGTTGCTGGCTATGAATTCTTGTTGCCCTTGTTCTGTCTTGTAAGCTGTGGCATCTTAGAACAGGTCATTGAATTTATTATCCCTTTTCTGAGAAGAGTTGATCACTGTAGGCTAGTTCCAGAATCCGTAATGTATTGATCCTGTAATTATGTTGCAGAGCGGCTCTGGGAGGAAGAGTCCTCTGTCTGGCTGCTACTTCTTATCTTTAATTCAGGAGCTTCAGAACTGGATAAATATCCATTTTTACAGTTTTAGAAATTTTTTTTATAGATGTGGACTAAATTGGTGAATAAAGTAAAATCTTACCTATCCAAAAAATGTAAAATTAAAAGAAAGCTTCCTTTGCTGTCTGCCAGAGCTCATTTGAATGAGACAGGAATGTTATTTGCATACGTAAAGTGAATTTCCAAGCTAACACAATAGTTGCTGGTGAGACTATTTGTCAGACTTATCACTTAGGTAGCAAGCAGCAGAGAGTTCCTGGTTGTTCAGAATGCACCCAGACCTTCCAGTGAGTCTCAGCATCCTTGTTTTTGAGTAGAACCATGTTCTTCTAGATGTGTCTACAGAACCTTTTTTAATTTTAATTCTTTGTAGTTCTTAATGTAACTTACTCAAATTCAATATGCTTATTATCTAAAATCTTCTCTGACTGCGTAAGTATCTTTGTACATTACTCAGATAGTGAGGCTTTCATGTGTTGCTTCTCTTCATGGCTATTCATATAATATACTGGATATAGTGGTGATCTTTTACTGAAGTATTCTGTCTTTTTCCTAGTTAACTTCTGACCATGGATTTAAAGAGAATATGAAACTTGAGGCTGTGAACCCAGTTGATCCTGAAGAAGTTTGCATTGCTACAGTCACCAAGGTGAAAGATTCCTACCTCTGGCTTCAGCTGGAGGGTAAGCCTGATGAAGGAGAGGACAGTAGCACTTGCATTGATTCTTCTGTAGTACCATCATCAAACCTGACATGTATACCTCACAGCATGCAGAGTGGGCAGAAAGTCACCATTTCCCCAGTGAAAACTCAGCAAAACCAATGTCCATTGTTTGTGTCCCAGTTAGACTTAGATGGCAGCACATGTTTAGGCCATGCAAAAATGACATTTGTGCATTGCAGTGTGTCCATGGCAGGCTAGCACACTCAGCAAAGTGCTGATCCAGGTCTTTTAGAAAGTAAGGGCCTTGCGACATTTTTACATGTGGGTGACTTGCATTCTGAGCAAGCTTTGACCAGACCTGAGAAGAAAACTTGTAGAGAGGTTCTTCATTAAGATAGAATAGGCCTGTGTCAGCCTTTCTCCACTATGATCCCATTTCTTGATTGGTAGTACATCAGTATGCACTGCACCTCTCTACCTAAGCGTGGATGGCAAGTTCCAATCACCAGCCTTTAGGAGGAAGCAAACAAGGTCAGGAGAGAATCTGGTCAGTAAAAGAGGATGAATAAACAATTGATGTGTTCCAGATACACCATAAGTAAAACGTTTCACTGGCAAACATATAGCAAGCATTAACCAAATGAGGGTTTTTTTATTTTTATGAGTTGTCTCAATTTTTGCTTCTCTAAACTGAACAGGTTCCAAGAAACCCATCCCTGACTGTATTGTGAGCGTGGAATCAATGAATATATTTCCAGTGGGTTGGTGTGAGACAAATGGATATCAGCTCAAACCTCCTCGCAAAGCAATAGGTATCAGTTCTGTTCTATTTGTGGTGGTGTCTGGGTTGCTGGAGATGGCAAGACCTTCAAGAGCAGGCTACAGCAGAATTATTGTTGGCATCAGTGAATTTGGAAACGGTCACCATGTACAGAGAATCTGTTCCTTGTGCAACTGTTCCCCTGGCTGTTAGGTCCAGTTGGAATCCATACAACAGCTCCAAAACAGGCAGCATTGGCTTGAGACCCTTGCATGCTTTCTGAATGTGTGGAAACAATCCATTAGTCACAATAAAGAAATCGTATCTGTCTGTCCACACACACCTCTGATATGCATCTGCTGCTGTCTGAGCTGTTCTTGCCACATGTCCGACCCTGATACCGATTTTACACTGGCACTTGTGCAAGTAAAATTTATGGCGTGACAAAATGGTGTTGAGTGGGTATACGTTTGGGAGTTGAAATAAAGGGGACTAGGTTTCTAAATGGCCCAGATGGTAATAATCCCTCAGTGACAAAATGCTGAAAAGTGAATCTTACCTGATTTAACTACACTAGGAAGTAGCATAAGATAATGTCTTCTTTCAACTGGTTAGTCAGCTTTCTTTATTAAATTTTAATGGGAGTTGGAGAAACTGAAGAACTTCTTGAATGTTTATTAAGTAAGATAATAAAATGGTAAGATCAGAATGAGCTGTCATTTACTTCACGTCAAAGCAAGAGAAGCTTCCCTGAGACATATCTGCCCTGCCAAGGACAGAGGAGGAAGCAGAGGGAACCTAATTAGAGGAAAGATGCATTTATAATAATCCAGAAATTTGTTGTGGACAAAGCCTGAAATTGCTGATGAGGTACATGTTGCATTACCATGTCTTCCATAGCAGCTGGCTTAAGTCATACATGTTTCTAACCAGCAAATTTCATTCCATTTCAAAGTTAAACAGTGTTGAAGTTACTGTGACACTAAAGTGATGAGTTTGGCCTATGAAAATGACCTTTCAGTAAGTGTTGGCACCTTTTGGTGCTGAGAAGGAAAGCATAAAATTCATTTTTGCTGGTATTACATGTAGTTTAGGGACTATGATGCAAACATGGTGCACAAAAGGTGAGATTTCCTGGAAGACTGGGGATATGCATGCCTGATTGAATGAATTTTGAGTGACAGGTAAAGGAAACCTTTTGGGTCACTTCAGATCACATGGGCCAGCACACCTCTAGTGCAGATGGGTCTGCTGTCTGACACTGCCATGACTTTCAACATGGACTCTTTTTGATGTATAACTTAAAGGAATTAGTCTACTGTATATATTGTACTAGTTATTTCACTTGTTTGCCTCCCATACTTTGCTGCTTATACTTTTCTCTTCTTCCTTTCAGTAAACAAGCAGAAAAAAATTGCAGTAGTTCAACCAGAGAAACAGTAAGTTTTGTTTTTTTTTTTTTTTTTTTTTTTTTGGGGGGGGGGGGGGTTGTTTTTTGGTTTTCTTTTCCTTTTCTGATTGGTAAATGATGTTGTCTTAGGGAAGATGTAGCTTTATAGAAGTGCTATACTGAGGGTTGAGGGATACCACAAGCCATTTATCTTAATGCTGGTAGTTCCTGTTGATGCTGAAAAAGACCTCTTGCAATGCTGTAGTAGGAGATAGCAAGCAGGGAATTTGTTTCTTAACGATGCTAGTGCAACTCAGCTGAATTATTGAATGGGTTAAGTCATTGAAGTTCTGGGACTGGAAGTTGTTGATCTTTCATTTTTAAAAGATTTATCTGTGAGTATTGGGACTGTATTTAAGAAAAACTAGCCTAATCAGTCTTAAATGTGTTTCTAAGTTTGTGCTTACGCCTTCTTTGTAATGATGATTAATAGGGAAAATTACTGGATTCCCTTTCAGTTGTATTCCCTTCTCAGATAATAAATTTTCTGTTATGTAAGCATGCTTAGAAAATGTGGTTGCCTTAACATATAACTGTCATTTTGCACAGCTGATCAGAACATTTGGCTTTAGTCTGAGTGCTGTCATTTAGTAGATGAACTTCTAATAGTTTCTTCCCGAATTAAATTTGGCCCAGACTAATAAAAAATAAGAGTTCTACTAATATCTACAATTTGTATATAAACTGTGTCATGCATTTAAAACTCTTTCATGTGAGCCTGCTCAAAAATGCTCAGAAGAATGCCTCACAGTTGGCTCTGTTGACTCTTACAGCTTTACAAACACCAGATCTGTCAGAAGCCCTGCCAATGTTTTCATTGCTCCTAAAATACTGAGCAGACTGTTCTTCCATGTTTTGTAATTGAGATTCTTACCAGAGCACTTGAGTCATTTCAGTTGTATTTTGTTTAAAATCCATCTTTTTCAGTATGTGTAAGGTAAGACTGTATGCTGCCTTGTGCCACAAAATGTCAGATGAAGTTAAAAGGAGGCAGAAAACAGAAACTATTGTCAGTAGCTTTGTGTGGTGTGTTTATCAGCACCGTAACCCATATGGTTCAAGCAAGCAAAGATTTGTGGTAGCTATAGAAGTACCACAGTCCTTTCCAAAATTAGTTTGATACTCTTTGCATGTTATTGGGAAAGAGGGGAGGTACAAAAAGCAGATTAATAAGGCTGGAGGTTAAAAAAAAAATCAATAGTGAATTTTAGTAACTGAGAGGTGACTATCCTTACCGTCTGTCCCTTTTCTCAACCTTCTTTTCATTTCAGGATTTTGTCTTCAAGGACAGTTCATGATGGACTGAAGAACCAGGAGCTGAACTCTTCTGACTCAGGTATTGATCAGAGAGGGCAGGCTAACAAAGACAAAATCCTGTAGCAGTTCAGCTGCCTCATTGTTCAGCTGTTCAACACTCTTCTGTTGGGGGAGGCAAGAGGAGGAAAGGGTTTGAGGATTTTCATCCCTTGATGGTTTGATGAACTTCAAAAAAGAATGAAACAAACAAAACACATAATTACCTGTGTCCTGAAATTGATATGTTTATTAAACCTGGAAATGTAGATTTTTACATCAGAACATGCCCCCTTCAGCAGAGGATATGTGGAGCCAAATGTGTACTGTGACCTGTGCAGATGACTTTTTTTTATTGTCACCTGTTATGTTTAATAATTTTGGGAGAAACATAACAGGCGCGCTGCATCTGTGCTCTTGAGTTGTTAGATTCTAGCTTGCGGAAGCAGGTTTGTCTGGTTTTTTTATGCTAACTTCATCATCATGATAAACAAAAGCAATTCAAACAGTAAACTGCTTTGTGTGGCAGATGGTGAAATCGAGTAATTTTCTAAACTGTTGCAAGAATGACTGTGATGAATAAGTACATCTGCTGGTGAAACAGTCACACAGATCTATCTGTTTGGCAACAAAATGCCTCTTCTGCTGTTTTCTGTACAGTGAAATGCACATCTGAAGCTGCATCAAATGCAAGCTTTATGGACATGATTTGTGCTTGCTTAGCATTTTAATTGGCTTTTAATAGAGTCATAATGTAAATTTGACTTCATTTATTTATCTGCCAGTTATCAACTACTGAATTTAAGATCTTTAAGTGATAGCATTGCTCAATCAAGAAAAACTACAACACTGTTAGGATCAAACAACTTTGTGTTTTTACATAAGTGTCTTGCAATACATATTATACACCAGTTTTGAACAGTGTTGAACCATTTCATAGGTTTAGAAAACCTGATGTCACATCATCAAAGGTTGCTTCATCAGTTGCTGCATCTTCTGGTTGCTGATTGAGTGAGAAGAGTCTAAAAATGCAAAGCAATGTGATACTGCAGTTTAGGATAAACAGTGGAGAATGACTTCGCCAGCTTCTCTGGCAGCAGAAGTTTGGGGGAGAGATAATTACTTGATAGGAAAATTTATCCATAATTGTTGTGTCTGCTACCACAAAGTTGTGATTGTCATCTTCTTGCCCGTTCTCACTGGTGTAATACCATGATGCATCAGACTACGCGGGAAGACAGGAATTTTTTCTGATAAATGACCAACTTTATTTCCTGTAGTTTGACAATTTGCAAGCATGCCTGTAAAGCATGAAACATATTTTGACAACATTGAATAACTAATGCTGTCATTGCAAATGTGACACTGAAACTGCCCCAAATTCATGTCACTCAATACCTTCTTTTCCCCTCTTTTTACAGCAGGCAAAATACTACGTATTGCAAGAAGTCATTCTTTGCTGGGGAGGTTGTAGCATGTGATTTAAATCTTTGCTTTCTCATTTCTCAGTGGTAATTAATGGAAAGTACTGCTGCCCAAAGATCTACTTCAACCACCGGTGCTTCTCAGGACCTTACCTTAACAAAGGCAGGATTGCAGAGCTTCCTCAGTCTGTGGGACCTGGGAACTGTGTTCTCGTTCTGAAAGAGGTGAGGTGGTTGTACATAGTGGACCTGCATATAGCAGTGTATCAGAAATGCTAAAATGTCTCTGTGACAGATGGGTAATTAATAAATTTAAGATGATAAATAGTAGAGGGGTTTTTGCATAAAATCAAGTAGAAGTTATGGATTGTTAAGAATGGCTGGAAAGAGTGAAAGCCTCTCATTTATCTGAGTTACAGTCAGCCTTCTACTGCTAAACTTTATTTTAGGTTAAAACAGAGTAACCTGTAATTACCACAATCAAAGGAGTTAGTATCTTTTTATAGCTGTAATAAAGGCTTCCATTTTAATTAAGAAAATTTATCTTTAGATTAATCCCCAAATTCCTTTACAGTTTTCACTGTTGATGATAAAACAGAGGAAATACAGATATTCTTAGTAGAAATGGCAAGCTGTTTTCAGTAAGTGGGAAAGCAAAAGAATTCTGTGTTTTATAAGTTGGGTATGATTTGCAAAGATCAGGTGAAATTGTGGCTTTGCTTTCTAACATAAGGCCATTCTTTAATTACGAAGAGACTACTCTTCAGAAGGTTT
Organism: Todiramphus chloris collaris; assembly: GCA_025345505.1. Lineage (NCBI taxonomy): Eukaryota > Metazoa > Chordata > Aves > Coraciiformes > Alcedinidae > Todiramphus > Todiramphus chloris. The sequence continues at coordinate 17,438,543 of JANVCC010000038.1, read as the reverse complement.
TTTTTCCAGAACTTTCCAAAAAGGTCATGGGGTGATTATTATCTGACCCAAGAGGCTGAAAGTTTCCCAAGGAATAACTATATGTGCACATGTGAGCTCTCTTGATATGATCACTTTAAATACAGAATTTGGCTCAACATCTCTGGAATCTTACCTTTCCTACTGTGTGTCTGTATTGAGACTTTCTGTCAAACGTACTGTGAAACAAGAGTCAAACTGATGATCGAAAAAGTTCCATTTTAGCTTACAGAAGAGTACCCCATCCTTTCTGCAAGTTTCAGAACTCTGGTGTAACCACTCCACTAGAGCGAGTGTGAAATTCTCTGGCAGCTTCGTTTGATCTTGAAGATTTAACGTGCATGAAAGCGTAAAGTATCCACAAGTCCTGCTGGTGTAGCTGATGGGTGTTGATACAAGTTCAACCAGTACGCTTAGTTGTATTCTTTTCAGTTATGACTTGCTCAATGTATGAATCCTAGACTGAGTTTGATACTTGCATTATATTTAATACACTGCTTTTGAACTGTGGACTTCTGAGCTGCTGCATTAGTAGGAATTAATCTGCAAGTTTGTTATGTCAAGATTCTGATGCACCCAATTTGGGAATGATTTGGAATAAGCACATACTGAAAATAAAAAATAGGATTTGAATGCATGTTTTGTACTATCCCATGCTAACTTCAGGTTCTTCACAGCTTTGAGGTATTTTACAGCACCAAAGAAATTCTCATTTTATTATAGTACAAACCTTATCACAGCTCATAAAAGCAAAACAGAGGAGAGTTTAAGATTCTGCAATATGATTTTGTAGCAAGTAGTGGGTTGGCAGGCAGCAAAATCCTACAGCATTTTTTGGCACGTCTTCGCATGTCGGGCAACCTCGAAGTTAATCACTTAGATTTACCCAAGGTTATGCAAGTTTTGTAGTATTCAGCCTCAGGGTTTAATTTAGTGATGTGTAATTCAAGGGCAATGACTTGGAAATCGCTAGAGACACTTGTGACTCTGCAGACAAATTCTGAAGGTTTGGCAAGGCCCAGAGTGCCGAGTACTATGTTTTCATTTTCGCAGAATTCGGAGGTATCTGTAATCCTGCTGTGAACAAGTGTTTTGATGCTAGATAATTTGGATTAAGAAAAGTGATTTCCTATTTTACCCTGGCACTTTGAAACAGATTTATTGCACAAATAAACATATTTTCTTGTCTTCCCTCCCTCTCTGTAGGTTCTCACTTTATTGATCAATGCAGCTTACAAACCTAGCCGTGTCCTGCGAGAACTGCAGTTGGATGAAGAAGCTGCATGGCATGGACATGGAGAGACCCTAAAAGCCAAGTAAATTCTTGTCCTATCCCTTGTTGAGTTGTGCCCAGTAGCAATATTCTCTGCCATCTATGCTTTAACTTCACACATTTCAGAGAAGGAAAAATTGCTTAAAGCATGTGAAATACTCATAGCCGTTAAGCTGACATATCTTTATAAACTTCTTTATGAATGTCTGGTGAAGTACATGTGATTTTAATGCTCCTTAATATGCCAGGTGTGCTCTGCTACTGGTGTGTTAGCAGCTAGTGGTCAGGTAAGAATGGTGTGGTACTGGTACAGCTTAGCATATACGCTGTCAGACCTGCAGGTGTGGTTTAAGATACTTTGTCAGTATTTTAAAGCAGAAGCACATACTGCTTAGGACACTTCTCAGACAGACTTCAATGACATTTCCACACAAATTTCTCAGTGGAAGAAGGTTCCTCTGAAATTAAATTACAGCAGTGTTCTGAAATGGCCTGGCATGGCAGTCTTTCTACAACAGCCCGCCCTAAAGCACTCACCAGTTTTCCTGCTGAGCTTTTTGGGTTGGCGCTTCTTTGCAGCGTTCTTTTGCAGCTAGGAAAAAAACAGTGATTGTGTTTGAATATGGTTGATAAATCCAAATATTTCTTTATAGTCTGGTGGTGGTCTGGTAATTGCATACTAGAGATTAGATTTTTCCTGTGTGCCATAGCACACTTTTCTATGCAGTTTTGAACATGTCAATAATTCTTTTTGTTGGCTCAGTTTCATGTGTAAAAAGACACATTTTCATGTATTGAAGGACTGCTCTGGATTTGGACGATAGGAAGATGTATCTGAAGAATAGAGGAAAAAATAACATTTTGTTTGGTTTCACTGAAGTTGTTGTGTGCTTCCTCTTGTCACAGTAGTGACACCAGGGGTATCTGGGCTATGATGACGTAGCTCTTTTTTTCAGTGAGTTGACTAGATACTTGCAGGCCTGAGACATCCCTAATAGATATCAGCATGTGCCAGTAGCTGTGCTAGGAGAACAAAGTGGAAATGATGAATGACTCTGGCAGATGTTTCACAGAGCGCCTCTGTCAGTGTCATGGCAAGGCTGCTGAACAAGGAGAAATCTTTTCTTAATTTAAATCAAACAGGAGCAATATGTGGAGTCATGGCAAGCGACTGTCCTGATGAATTGTTCGGCAGTTAGATGAAAGCTGATTGGAAATGTGACAGTAGTTCATTTGTTTGCCATTGTCTGTGCATAGACACTGCTCACTAGAAGCTGTCTGCTGTTACCTTTATTAACTGAATTGGCTCTATCCTCGGTTTAGGGCCCAGCTCTTTGCATCACAGTGGGCACTTCTACAGTCCCATAAAAACTAAGAAAGAACAAACCACCTGTGAACAAAGAAAAGAAACCCAAAACCTCTAAACTGTGGGATAGCCCTCTCAGATGGTGTTTTATAGTCACTGACAAGGCACTATTGCTGTGTTCGGTACTGCAGGCATCTCTCTGGTGCTGGCTTTTTTTCTTTGCTCGAGGACCTCTCATAAGAGACAGAACTACCTGTTTCCTGGACGTGTCAGTCCATAAAGTTCCTCATTGCTCAGATTTTCCCTCAGTTTGATCTCTAAGCAATGTTCTTGTACTCCTCTCAAGGAAGTACTTTTATCCTGGTAATTAGAGGATTTGTGAATTATCATTTTATATTATTATAATACATATATTATATTTTATTATTATTTACCCAATTATTATTTTATTCTATTTTCAATGTTAGGTACAAAGGGAAGAGCTACCGTGCAACTGTAGAAGTCGTGAGGACGGCAGATCGGGTGGCGGATTTCTGCAGAAAAACATGCATCAAGTTGGAATGCTGTCCAAACCTCTTTGGCCCTCAAATGGTGCTGGATAAGTGCTCAGAAAACTGCTCTGTCCTGACAAAGACTAAATACAGTGAGTATGTTGCTGATCTCAAACCGAGGTGGGGCTTGGGATGTTGTATTTTGGTTTCTTCTGTATTTGATTCCAGAAGGAATCTAAAATACATTGCTTTGCTCACACAAGGAGCAACTCAAGCACTACAGACACAGGCCTACAAAATAGGAGAGAAAAAAAGTAATGCTTTATTAAGTAGTAGAACCATGGCTTGACTTCTGTGTGCCTAAATCTTTTATCTTTTCAAGACGACTTTTGGGTCAAGAATGGATTATAATACTGTAATTTAAGTGGCAATGTAATTGCTTTTACTGATTTCTCGTGGAACAAGATAAAACACCTTCAAGCTCTTTTCTTAGCTTTTAGGGTTTTTTTTAACTAACCATTTGACACTGTGAGAACAAACAATACATTGAGGCCATGTTTAAAAACTACAGGATACCACATACAGCACCATTAAATTGGACCAAGTGTGTGGCTGATGATTTCTGTATAAAATCTGATCATTTGGGGCTTCTCAGAGATAGAGGAAGTAAATCTTTATAGGGCAAGTAAAACTGAAGAGGAAAATATAGACCTACACATTTTTGAAGTTTGTCAGAATTGGGATTTCTACTGAGAAATGTCCTTCTACCAATTTTCCAGTCGTGATGATGGACAAACATAATTAGTGACATTGAAGGTGCATTTCAACATGGTGCTCCTTTCTTCTGTCCTGGTAGCACACTATTATGGGAAGCGGAAAAACAAGCGGATAGGTAGGCCTCCGGGTGGCCACAGTAACCTGGAAGTAGCCATGAAGAAACCAAATAAAAGACGGAAGAGACGAAAACATTTTTTTGTTCATAAGAAAAAACGTTCTTCTACTTCAGTGGATAACACTCCAGCTGGATCTCCCCAGGTATGAGACTGCCAACACCTTTAATTGATGTGGTGTGTGATCTTTGAACCAGCTTCATTTGAAACAACTGTTAGTTCCTTGTAACCTCAGGTTACAGCTGACATATGGGTAGCAGTTGTAGCTTTTGTTCTTAGCTTCCCATTTTATTTTATTTATTTTTTATTTCATCATTTCTTTTGTTGTTTTTTTTTCTTCCTTCTTCAGGGCAGTGGGGCAGAAGAGGAGGATGACCAGGATGAGGTAGATGAAGAATCTCTGACTGAGGATAGTACCTCAGAGCATCAAGACGAATTGCTTGAGGAATCAGAGGTATCAGAGAAGAAATCACTGTCATCCTCTCCTACACAGAGTGAACTGTCTCATTCCCTGGCTCAGGACCAAGACAAGCGGAAGAGGAAGCTCAGGACCTTTTCCTTTTCTGATGATGAAAATAAACCTCCTTCGCCAAAGGTAATTTTGAATCTAGGTTTCTGTACTAGCTTGCCTGCTGTTGGGCAAGCATGAATAGCTTGGGAGTATGAACCATCACACATGCGTTCTCATAAAATACTCTGTTACATCATAAAGGGCATTGTGAAGGCGCTACAGAATAATTAAAAATCATTGGGTTTATTGCATTCGTATTACAGGACTGTAATAAAGACTAAACAGAAAGCTGCAGACAGAATGGTGAGCTTTCCGTTCCCAGCTGTTAGCACTCCTCTTGCTTCATCTAGAGCAGTGAAGTGGTGCTGACCAAATCTTTAGGTCCCTGCTGACTGGCTCTAACAATGTTACAGCCTCAACTCTCAGCACAATGCTGTTCTGCGCATCTCTGCTCACCTCAACAGTTTGAACTCTCCTTAGAGCTTTACTTGGCATTTGAATGTTTTAAGTGTGGGGCAGTAGAGGGGACTGTTGGTCCACTGCGTATATAACACCTGGGGAATTCTTTTTGTACTGGGTGGCTCGTCTAGGACATAAAGATGGAAGTTGCTGAAAAGCTGCAGCTGGACAGTAACCCTCTAGACTGGAGCGTGGCTGACGTTGTACGATTCCTCAAATCCACTGACTGTGCACCACTGGCCAGAATTTTCCTTGATCAGGTATCATTTTCTATCTGTTCATACATCAAATCTGTCACTTCTGCTTCTTATCCTCTAATGAATCACAAAAAGAAGCTGATTTAAATTTTGTAATAGGGTTCTGAGGAAACAAACAAAAGCGTCACCTTCTGCAGATTGGGAGAGGAGGGTTAAAGGAATGATCAGAATTTTTCAGGTTTCTTAGTACTCTGTGGAGGATATTTTGGTCTGTGGGGCATCCAAATCCCAGAGTTACAGAGAATGCCTACAGCTAAGCGTCATGAAGGCAGGAGCCTATTTTCTAGGAGGTAGTTTTGCCACTTGTGTTGACTTTTCCAGATCATAAATATTTTCTATTTTGCAGACTAACTGCAGTGTTGTACAGCTGCACAAATGAATGTAAAAACATCGTCTGTCAAAACTGTAGTACTAGAATTAATGATGGGTATGGTTTGTGGTAGGTGTTCCAGAAGTTCTGCTTTTCCTTGCAGAACCTCTGTTTCTATAGAAAGATGCAGAGGTTAGGTAAAATGCCTTTCTGCATGAAATTTCCTTTCTATTGTTAGGCTGATTTTTCACAATAGCATCTCACAAGATTCTGTCCCATAGCCAATTTGAGCTGACATTTTAAGAAAGGAGTTAATTTGTTGTAAGAAAGATTTTTTTAATGTTATTTTTTTTTAATGCTGCCTGGAGTAGCATGAAAGAAACATCTAATTCACAAATGGTCATGAATCTGAAATTAGAGCAAGTCAAAGCTGAAGGAGCAGGGAAAATGAAAACACAAAATCACTATGGATTTTTTGTCTTCTGACAGGAAATCGATGGCCAGGCACTGCTGCTGCTGACCCTGCCCACTGTTCAGGAGTGTATGGACTTGAAGCTTGGGCCAGCTATTAAACTTTGCCATCACATTGAGAGGGTCAAGCTTGCCTTTTACCAGCAGTTTGCTAACTGAGGAGCAGCCAAGTTGAAGTGGAACTTTGAAGCACAACTACAAAAACATGCTCCTTCATCTCCAGCAAGGGAAGCCAAATGAAGTTAAACTGAAGCCCTGGTGACCTAAGAGCATCTGTCAGCCTCAGTTTTTCACTTTGACAAGAGAAAGGCAACATCTGGAGCAAAATGCCAATGCAAACACAGGGGCTACTCTACCAGCTGCCAGCTTGGGAACACAATAGTCTCTTGCTCTATGGTTCCCTTTTTTAATGTATTTTTTAATGATTACAGAAAAGTCTCCTCTGGTGGGAAATGACATTTCAATAGTTCTGTTGGCACAGAACTTTAAAAGGAGAAACGGATCCTGTTTACGTTAGCATGTAGGCTGCCAGAAATAACCTTTATCTGTTCCTGATGATTCACAGAATCCCCTTCCCTCCCTGTGGACAAACACTTACTTTACCACAGCACTGGCTTTGGAATGTGCTCTTTGCACATTCGTGCATTAACGTTGATTTTTTTTAATGAATTTGTTCATTGTTAGGACAATAATGTGGCCACAGGGTTCTGAATGTACAGTATAGCAAGAGTGTGGTTCCTTTTGGGGTTTATTTGTTTATTTTGTTGGGGATTTTTTGTTTCATTCTTGGGGTTTGTTTTGGTTTGTTTTGTTTTTACTACCTCTGTAGCCTGAAGAATAGAAGTGATGAACTTAAAAGGGAGGGAACTACTTCTGGACAAATCATCTGTAGCTGCACAGCAGTCTCTCTTCTCTAGGCATGTCAGGAGTACAAACCAGAATCAGCATACAGAGCTTGTGTTACAAAGCTTTAGCTGAAACCTGTGTAGGCTTAACCTGGATGTTACCTTTTTCTCAGATATCAGAAAACTTAATTATTTTGCACTTCTCTTACAGCCAGGCTATAGGAAAAGGAAGGAAAGAGAAAGCGCCTCTGCATTTTCCATATTTTGGTTGTCAGATTTTTTTTTTTTAATTCTGTAAAGGTATTTCCTTTTTCTTATAGCAAACAACTGGGCCATGTGCAGAGAGCCTGTTAGCAGACTTTTGCTTTGTTACCTGAACATCTTTTTAGAGAATACACTAAGGAAACTGCAATCAATAGAGGACTGCAACTTAGCTCTGCCAGTGTTTGCATAGTGGAAACTATCTTATGAGCATGACTTTGTATTTTTAACTATTTACAGCTGCTCAGGATCAGACTTGATGAAAATGTGGGGGCTAGGAAGGGTGTTGTGGGGGGTTTGGGGGGGTTTGGGGTTTTGTTGGTTTTTTTTTTTTTTGGTGGCGGTGGTGGTATTTTGTGTTGTTTGTTTTTTTAATGAGAAAAGGAAAGGGACCAGAAGGACATCTAGTTCCATCACTAGACTCACAGCAGGATGAACTGCCGATTTTAATTTTCCAGGGTAATAAAACCCAGTCACCCACTTGCTATAGACCTGTGCTTTGTTTAAAGTAACAGGGTTTACATTACTTCCCATTAAAGATGCGGGGAAACTTGAATCAGGCTCAAGATCTGCATCAAATAAGCATTAGGTTTCAGATGGCTTGCATTCATTCACTCTGCCTGTTCTCAGAGCATCTGGAGAAGCACAAGCAGGAGCTTTCTGTGTGCAGCCCTGGTCCTTGTTCTCCTATTCAAATACATTTTTGCAGAAAGCCCCTGGCATACAAAGGCATTCGAGGTAGGAAGGTGCCCACTGCAGAAATTTGTTTAGGAAAGATGAATTTGCTGGTTTCACATAAACACTGGTTGCTCTGGTCAAATGGATTGATTCAAGCATCTCTTAGGCCTAATGTGGTCTGTTACCCTGATGGCGTGAGCTGTAGGATTCAGCGAGGGCATAGTTTGTAAACCAAGAGCTGAGTTTGAACAGTCTATATCTATCTGTTGTGTAGGTGTTGAGGGGGAGCTACCTCCAATCAAAACTGTTTCAGTAAGCAAAGCTGAAGAACTGGGGTTTATTTCTTCTGCCCCATATAATTAACTGCCTAGTCAAGGCAGAACTATTTACAGAAATGCTAAAATCGGATTTTACTTTTTTTTTTTTTTTTTCCCCAGAATTAAAATGTAGATGTCAGACAGACTGTTTCCTAGCTGACTGTTCTTGAGGGAGGGCAGTGTATAGCTAGGGCAATTTTTTCTCCCAAGTTGTAAGCAGAATCTGAAAACAAAATTGAAATCAAAGTGCCCCTTTTTCTTCCTCACACCAGATACGTGGCCAATAAATGGATGTTTTGGCTCCTAATATTGTGCTTGGGTAATCTGCCTGTACTCTGTTCCCTCAGGACAAGCTCAGCAATAAACTATTAGGCCTGAAAAAATATTTGAAAGCAACACTGCTGCTTTGCAGTTTTTGTCTTGTCTGAAGAAATTTGACCAGCAGAAAACTTCTGGGCTGGAATATGATGCTTTTGGATTATATTTCTCATTCTTAAGGGTTTCCAAAATTCTGTTGCACTGATGCCAAGCAGAATTGATCTGCATAGCCAAGAGATGTTGCTTCCACCTTTCCCCCGTGGACAGATAGATGTCTTTTTAAGTAGCTGTCAGGAGAGAACAGAGCTTAAAGGGTAATTTAGTGAGGCTGTTAACACAGTGCCTAGGGTTTTAAATACAAATGTCATACTTCTTTTTCTCAGTAAATAAAGCAGTCAGCAGTTTCAGAGGATAGTGGGATACTTACTGGTCACCTTTGGCATGTTTTATAGACTGGATTTTTCTGCCTTGTTTTGGGAGGCACTGACAGTCTGATCCCAATGGGATCTATTTTTGTTGAAATTTTCAAAAGGGATGTTTTCATTATTTGTGAAATGTTTTTATGCTGCACACGGGTACTGTACACTCTGTTTCCTGGAAAAAAATGCACTCTGTTTTATTGCTGGATTTAAAAGGGATAATTGGGGCTTTATCTTGATGGATGGTTTTCTACTTGACTCTGTTTCAAGTTCCTCTTTCTCTGTGCGTGGCAGATGACACGACTGCACTTCGATTTGTTCATCTTATTCTGACGTGACTTGAAATTGGCTCACGCTGCTTTAGTTGCTCTGTTTCTTCAAAACTGGATTTTGGATAGCTGATGGCTGAATCTTGGCTTTGGGTAATACTGATGTTTCACCAGCTGGAGCTGCTGGGACTGCAGTAATTTAGGCTTCAGGGATTTGTGCTGTCCTCTACCACATCATTCATCATAAGATACGACAAAGCTGGAGTCCAGGGGAAAGACAGTGATGTCTTGAAAATACCTTCAGTACAAGAAAATGAGCCCTCCTTTGGGTGTTGTGTACTGACTGTGTGGATGGTAAAAGGAGATTACCCTGGGCTGACCCACTGCGGGTTTGTATTCTTGCTTATCTTATTTTCATATGCATTGTACAGTCTTGGTTTTGCACATCATAGATTTAGAAACCTGGTGGTGCCTCCATCTGGCACTTGAACTGGGCTAAGCTTAGCCTTGTTCAGCAGAAAGATTTTGTTGGGTTACTGTAAGGTGCTTTCTGCACCAACACAAGGATCCCGTAATAGAGAAGTATTTGACCTCCAGAAATGTCATGAAAGGTTAATGTGATAGAATTATCCCCCAAAGCACGAGCAGCTTGCAGTCCATCCTAAACTGAAAGCAAACCTTCTAGAAGAGGGACATAGCACTGATCTTGGTGAATGAAGACTACTTTTTTTTTTCTGGCGCTAAACATTTCTGAAAGTTGCTCTTTGAGGAATGAAATAAAAGGCAGATTCATTTGTCTGTTGTATAGAACTCCAGGAGCATTTGCAGTCTCTCCTGGTGTTAATGGAAACAGTACGTACAGAGTTGGGAGTGATTGTTAAGACTGTTTTCTCTTGTTGCAACTTTCAGCAGTATTTTGTTGTTGCTTTAGGATTTGCTAGTGTTTATTCTTGATTCCAATGATGCTTTAAAGGAGGGAAGGAGTATTCAGCTGCTAGGTCCACAGAAGTGTAAATATATTTACAGTTGATTGGACTGAGCACTCCATTCTTCTGTATAAAGTACAAAGACTTGGTACATTGTTAGCAAAAGGCAAAGTGACTTGCAAGATTTTTGAATGTAATGGAATAGGTTTCAAAACTATTGAGCTCAAATCGGAAACTGGATACCTTTGGACCAAATCTGGTTACTAGATTAAGTAGCCTTACCAGAAAGCCAAAAACATGATGATCCTATACAAAGCTACTCCTTACCAGTCCTGTCACATAGTGGCAGACCAGTTGCTGCCTACTGTGAGCTCAAATTACCTAAAAGTAACTAAGCACAAAGACACAGACTTTGTCAGGAGACTTCAAATGTTGGCTGAAGGCTCCGTTGTAAAGGGATTGTGTGCTGAACCTCCATTTCAGAGTGCTGCCTGCCTTCCCCAGACATGCATGTAGCCTTGTTTTCAAAGGCAGCCTTTTGGGTGAAGGATTAGAATGGGAATGTTCTGGAGAACACCAGATACAACAAGCCTCTTTTATTGTTAGGTGTTTTTCTAAAAATAATAATCTGTATGAAATACAGCAAAAATGAGTTAAGGTTAGAGATACTTTGTCTCCATGGTCATTTCTAGCTTCCGCAACATCACATCTGTTCTGAAATGCACCAGACATGTAAGTGGACTATTCGATGAGAAGACAAAGCTACTCCGTAGGTGCAAAACCAGCTTTAAGCCATGGAAGCGAGCAGGTCTTGCGCTGACAAAATTTGGAAGCAGTTGGTCTAACTGACTTAGCACAAACATGGGCATGGAGCCTGTAGAAGTCCTCTAGCCTTGCACAGTTCAAGAGGAACAGGCCTTCTGCTCAAGGCACAGGTACAGCTCACTTGAGTTGCGTGAATGAACAAAGAGGTCTGGGCACAAAGGAATTCTTGCCAACTCTGAAAGTTGTTGAGCACCAGTTTCCAAGAAACCTCGTGGAAAAAAAAATACTCTGGAGGTGTCATGTTTCTCCTCTCCTCTTTCATTTGATTTTTCTTTTTAATCTGTTTGAAACAAATTTTAAATAATCTTTGTAGACAATCAGAGGTCTTCTAGGGGACTCAACCCTAAAGGGTGCCTGCTCTCCACCTGTGGGCCTCTTTCTTATACTAACTCATTGGAACTGATGCACTTTTCCTGTATTTTGCCTTTTTTAATTAGCTGCTTGTTCTTAAACAAAGATTTAAATGCATATTGTGTTGTGTCCCTTCTGTTTGTTGTTTTATCTTTCTTTAGCTTTTAAATATATATATATATGCAGTGAGAATGAAGTACTACATGGAAGAGAAACATGCACAAGAAAATATGCCTATTAAGTCCCACCATTGTTTGAGCAAGTGTAACAATTTAATCAGAGGATTTTTTAAAAAATATTTTGGATGGATATTTTGCTTGTTTTGTCTGTAAATAGTGTACATAAGTTTGTGGTATATGACAGTTTTAAGTGGTTGTAAGAAAATTAAAAAAGATACTTAAACTATTACTGATGAGTTTGTTGTTAATACAATGATAAATACTGCTGCTTACCGTGAGACATTTTCCATCTTAGAGAAGTACAGCATGTTTCATTACTGGTGTAAAAGGTAAGTGCAGACCACGTAAATACCACCTGCACAGGCTTCACGTTAAGAGCTTGGTTTGCCTGTACACAGGTCCCTCAAATGGAGGAGTCCTGGCTATCTGAGCCTTCTTCTAAGGTAATAGATTTTGTTTCACAGGGTGCTGAAGCTAACACACAGGAGCTGGGGACAGAACCTACAAATCTGGGAAATTTTATTTTATTGCTGTCTTTGAACAGAAGGAGCTGCTTGGTATGATCTGAAGCAAACCTTGCAGATGCTGCTGCTCCTTCTGGATGCTTTTGTAAAGGTTTATACTAACCCAACAAGTTGAAATTTTAAAAAGCTGGCTTTGCTCTCTCTGAATAACATGAGGGTCCACAGGATGTTTCAGAAACAGGTCAGACTTGTAAAGTTCCTGTTTCCTTACTTAGTGTTCCAGCAGATTGTACTAGCGTGCTCCTCGGCACTTGTTTCTTGGCTGCACTTCAGTTGCCTTGGAACTGATTTTATACTGGGTGCAGAAAATGCATAGGAGTGGGATGAAACTGTTTTGCTTAAGACTGACTCGAAACATCTATAAATATGTTAGGATTTAAGGTAATTCTTTCATTTGCCTTCCCAGCCCTGTCTACTTGAGAGAAACTTGGAGGCTTGTGAATAGCACATACCAGGAGGCAGTGTCTCTTGTCTGCCATAGGTTGCGGAAGTGCTTATAGGAGTCAGGAGGAGCTGAAAACCGTTGAAGAGGTATTTTTGGAGAATGATCTATTTTAAAGCATGGAATATGGAGTAACGTGAGGCACAAGCCCTTCAAGTTATGTTTCCAGATTCATGTCTGAAACAAACTATGTGTGTGAAAAGCATTAGGTAAATATTTAACCAGTATAAGCATCCAGGTCAGGTATGGGTGTGGAACGTCGCATGTTCAGCTGCAGCTGTGAAAGCTTAAAAACCGTTCCTGGGCCACAGGTAAGTAGGTTGGGTCCACATTTGAAGTGCAGTGCTTGGTGACTGTGATCCCTGTGTGTCAGGGGGAGAAGAGGCAACCTGCTTTTATTCCTTGCCCTTTAGATAATTCTCTTTGCATTGCTGAACTCTTGCTGTTGATGCGGCTCAAAGTAGAGGAGAGTTGACTTGGGGTGCAGAGGCTCTGGACAGCACATTTTGTCTGTGTGCTCTTTGAGGCAGAGAACTGAGAGCTTTTCTTTTTCTAGCTGTGACTTCCAGACATTTATGGCACAGCCTGAATAACAGAGAAATCTTTGCTGCATGCCAGTACTGTTTGGCTTCGCCAGCCAACGAGGACAGTCACGGAGGTGGGTTTGTAAGATACAGGCAACAAATGTCATTACTGGAATAACTACTGCTTCATGTGCTCTGCTTAGTTTCCTGATAGACTTAAACATGTTGCAATTTCTGGGTCGTACTTATAAGCGAATTCATATTTGGGCTGGGATTTTAATCTTACAGAAGAAACTAAGAAAAAAACTACAATGCAATGTGCTGGTAGGCTGATTCCACACCAGAAAAAAGAAACTTAACTGTGGTTCTGCCTTGTGGTTAAATTGAGAACGTGGTGTGATGGGGTCTGTCAGACTTACTGGTCAGCTGGTACCATTTCTAAATGAAAATGCTGACATGTTTTACCTATTTCGCTGTGGTTTGCCCTTTTAAAAGAAAAAAAAAAAAAAAAGACATTTTGCTGTAATAATTTAATAAAGGTAGTATTTTTTTCCTTCTTGTTGGATGTCAAACTCGCATGACCTGTGGGTCTGAGCTCTAGCTGTGGGTTAAGCAAAACCTCGGCCGGGTGCGGTTCTGACACGGGGTTTTGTCCTTCAGAAACCCGTTTGGATGCTGGAGCCACAGTGGTTTGCGGCTGCTGGGCGTGTTGGACGCAGGTGAGCGGAGCTGCCTGGCGGGCTGCCGGCTTCTACCGCCAGCAGCGGGAAGGTTGGGGGGCGTTGATGCGATTGAAGCCACTGTTGCGACTCTAGCCTTCAGTCCTCTCTTCTCCTGCCCCGGGGGTGGGTGAGAGAAGGGCTGTTTCCTGCTGGCGTTGCCGGCCGGGCTGTGTGCCTTGGGGTTTGTGTTGGCTTTCCACCGGGGGAGGGGGGCGGGGCCCGGCGGTGGGAGACGGTCCGGCACCTCCCGTCCTTCCCGGCCCCCCGCCCTCTGCGCTCGCCGGCCGCTACCTGGGTGCTCCGGCGGCGGCCCGAGCGGCAGCGCCGGGAGAGGCCGCAGGGCGGGAGTGGGAGGCTTCGCCAGGCCGGGGATCGGCCAATGGGCGGGCGGCGCGGTCGGTGACGCGGCGGGGCGGGCGGCGGGGCGCAGGAAGCGGGGCGGGGGGCGCGGCCTCGCCCGCCGGTCGCGACGTCGTCGTCGTCTCCGCCGCCGCCGCCGCCGCCGCCGCCATGCGCTTCTGAGGCGGGCGCTGGCCGGGCCTCGCCATGGGGGCGCCGCCGCCCAACGGCAGCCTCGGCCTCACCGACAGCCCCCCGCGGCCGGGCGGAGGGGCGGCGGCGGGGCCGGGAGACCGCGGCTGCGAGAACGGGGCCCTCATGGACAGCTTCGGCATCTTCCTGCAGGGGCTCCTGGGCGTCGTGGCCTTCAGCACCCTCATGCGTGAGTGGCGGGGGCGGGCCGCGGCCGCCGGGGCTCGCCGGGTCCGCGCGGCTTGGCGGTGAGCAGGCGGGGGCGGGCCGCGGCCGGACGGGTCCCTTCTTCGCGGGCTTGGCTGGTGCTGCCGCGACCTCTCGCAGCGTCCCCGGGAGGAGCGCTGTGCTGTCCTGGGCTCCCGGCAGAGACGGGCCGTGAAGGGCCGCGGCGGCCTCGGGGAAGCGTTGGTGAACTGGAGCGGGGCCGTGAGGCGAGGCCGCGGGACACTGCCCGGCAGCCCGGGGGCGCCTTGCCGCTGCTGCCCCGCTCCCCCGGCGGGGTCGGTGGCTGGAGTGAGGCGGCAGCGCCGGCCGCGGCACCTCGGAAGGCAGGTGTCCAGGGTGAACAGCGTTGTTGCTCAGAGACTCTGCTGCAAGTGCTTCAAACAAACGCGCTTTCTGAAATTTGCGATGCTGATATTTGCACCCGTGCTGATAGGACTTGTCGCTTCGGGGTGAGTGTTATTCCACTTTTAATGCAACCGGAAAGAGGTGGTGTGATGTGCAGTCACTCGGGTTTACAACACAAGAGAATAAATAAGCTTTGTCAACTTTACTGCCAGTGTACCTTGTCATGCCGTCAACAGCAAAGGAAGACACAGTTGTTCAAGTCACAGTGCGCTGTGCTGCACTTGCTTAAGAATATGTGCTGCACCTTGGAGATGGAGCAGCCGGTAGCTCCTGTGGCAGTTTGCAGCAGCTCAGCTAACGAGCAATGACTTGTTACACTGCTCATTTGAGTCTGGTGGGAAGGCAAGGAAGGCTAGAGGCCATAGTGACTCCAGCCTGGCCTCCTCTCAGGGAATTACAACATGGAACAGTACTGGTAGATTTTTCTCACTTTCCTGTTCTGTACTAGTGCCTTTGCAGCCGAGTGAAAAACAAGCCTAGTGCCGTTCTTCAGCTGACTATGAAGTCAGTGTTAAAATGGGGGGGGGGAAGCAACCTCAGCTACATGTATTTTCCAGTTTCATCTGAGGACCGAGATCCTCTTTACGTTAGACTTGAACTGATAACTTTTGATGCTAGTGTCATATAATTATGGTTTAAGTTAAAAAATTTACTGCTGCACTGTATTTACATACTTTAGTGTTTTGGTCACAGCTAACAGTTGCATTACTCCTATAAAAGTTATGCATGTCACAGTCATCATTGTGTTATTGGATGACACCAGTAGTCATTGATGTAACATCTGGTCAGTCAGAGCACCCTCCTAGTTTTCACAATTTCCAAATAAAAGCACCTCATAATGATGTGTACATATTGTTATTTTTGGAATTAATAGATAGAAACAGTTAATCCTTATGTGCATCAAAAGATAAAGAACTGCACATGTTATTTGGCAGGATAGTATCTTTTTTCTGCAAATGGTATCACTTACATTAATGCATTTACAGGAACTCTGGATTACTCAATGGAGATAGGAAAAACTGAATATAAGAAGCACGTACAAGGAAAATGAAAGCCTAGTTGTTAGTTGTGCTCCCTAACTTCTTTCTGGTTAGATAGTTTTAAACCACAGACTATTAAAAAGAGGTTATCAGTGAAGTGCTTGCAGTAGTGAGAGAAGGGCATGAAAGGCAGGTGGCCTGTCCTCCCAGTGTTGCTGGTGAGAAGAGGAATCTCTTTCCATTAGAGCAAAAAAGTAAGCATGACAAATTGCAACGAGTGCTTACATTTAAAAAGAGGATAGGTATGTTTGTCCCAGTTTTGACAGCCACGTTCTCTTCCACTGTACTTTGGGTCTCTCCCCTAGCAAGAGAAGCTGGCCCCACCACATGGGCCAGTCACAGTGGTAGAAGAGCAGTACTCTGTGCTGTGCTGGATGGGATGGTTTGGTTCTTTCTGATAATTTTGCTGAATGTTTCTATCCTTTTGATATCTTGTGCAAAACATCTGGTCTGTTCTAAAACTTTCAGCAGTTGACTCAACAAGTAGGACTTTTTGTGATCCACATGACAGATCTGATGTGACGGAGAAGCAGGAACTTGTGGCTGAGAACAGGAGAGAGAGCATGACCTACTCAGGAGTCACATAATTGTTCCTGTCCCTGAGCTGCTGTGTCAGAAGGAATGACACAACTTCTGGAGCTCAATCGCACACGGAACCTATACAGCAAGAAAAATAAACAGGGAAATGTTGTTATTTTCAAGCTGTGCTCTGGTCCTCTAGCTGTCCCACACAACAGTGGGGGTAGTGCTGAGGGAGAGACAAGTAGCTGTAGGTAGGGAATGCTCGAGAAGTGGCACCTATGTCAGGTCAGAGTTGGGCCTGCCTTTTGAACAGTGTTAAGTCTCTGTATGTGACCATATTGCTTCCAGCTCTGCTCTGTAAAAAGTGAGAGAACAGAATATACGTGACTGGGTGGTATTTACATTTAATTTAGAAAGGACAAGTCTCTTGTCTCTTTTTTTCTGTCTTTCTGAAAAGGAACCCTAGAAGGAGATTCTCCAATACTTCAGTTGCAGTTCATGGTGCAGAACCCTGTGGAGAAAAAAAAAAAAAAAAGAAAGGAAAGTAACAGCAACAGAGACAGATTGTACAATTGCTTTTATGCACCAGAGGCTAGTTTGCTTTGAAAAATATTTGATATGACATGTAAAGAATTTTTGATAAGTGGCTAAATCAAAGGCTGACCCAGACTTGCCCTTTTCTAGATAAGTCTTAACCATGCTTGCATTCAGCGGCACAAAGCAATTTTGGTATTTTTTTTCTGATCACAGTAACTAGCTGTAAGAGGAGGAGGAGGACCTTTTCTGTGCCTCATTAGCAGATGTTCATCTACAGATGACTGAAAGAGTATTGTTAAAGAAAAATTGGTTAAGATCTGACACTGCAGTTTGCCGTATTTGTGTGTGTGTGTGTGTGTGTGCACTTACCCAACTGCTGTAAAGTTACACTGTCAACTGACCTGCCAATGACATCATTTAAACTCCATCTTTTAAGTGCTAAAATGTGATTAAATGTCAAGTTTGTAATTTGTTGAAGATGTGGTGACTCTGACAGAGTCACTGATTGCTGCCACTATTTTCTAATACTTCAAATACTTTCTAATATTTTCTAACACTTCAAAGAAAGGTTTTAACCCAGGTGCATTATCAGCCTACCTTGTGTGTCCCCCTCACTACTAAATTCACGCAACTAAGAAGTGACAGAGAATTTCTCACTTTGAGCTGAGGAATGATTATTTGAAATTAAATCTGAAGTTTCCTTGTCATTGTAGCTCTTGCGTCTTTGTTCTGCCACACAGAGAATGAAGAACAGTTATACTTACTGTCTTACCTCACAGTAGCCTTCTAATGGATTTACTTTGTTCTTCTATCTTTAGATTCAAATATACAGCTTGTGGTAAACTCTTAATCTTTTTCATATAGAAGCTAGTTATCATCTACTAGTTTATACAGGACACCCTTAACTGAAGACTCAAGGGCTTATATAGGATCCCCTTAACCAAAGAGTTTAAGTTTGCATTTGTTTTTATTGCTGTAAGTCCCCCCCAAAGCCCCCCAAAATCCTCTCTTCCTGCTCTCTGTGTAAAGCATTGTCCACAGGCTATAGAAGGGAGGTCCTCTTCTGTTGTCCAAATCAGCACTGAATATACTGAATGCTACCAGAGCACACCAGTGTGTCGTCTTTAATCCCAGTGAATTAATCCCTGCTGCTCCGAGTCCCAGTCTCTGCTGCCAGAGGCATGTTGAAACAGTTTCACCCACACTCCAGAGATGTTCCAGTCCCTCACAAGTGCACTGAAGTCAGCCTGGAGGACTTCGGTAGCTTCTGCCCTAACCACAGGCTCTAACTCCCTATCAGAGGGTATTAACTGATTAAAAACTACCTTGTTTCAGCAGATCTGTTTGGACTGGCAGCTCTTTGAATTTTGACTGTTGATTCACTAGTTTGGTAGTCTGCTCTTCTTGAAGCCTGTTGCTTAGTATCGCTTTTGACCCTCCTGCTTAAATGCACGTTATATTTCCACCCTAGTTTATTTAAGCTAAGCCACTTCATAACAGGAAGTCTTAACGGGTTTCCCTTGATGGAAGAGATGTGTGTTTATGCTTCAGGTCAGTAAGGCAAAGATAATAATTTTTTCAAAGTCTGCCATTTTAATGCTTTTATCTTATTTCATGGGGATCTTGATTTAAAATGACAGGTTTATTTCTTAGATGTTTGGGGTTTTTTTTGTTGCAATAGTAATTTTTTTTTTATTACTGATACCACAAAACTGGTGTGAAACATTTGTGTAATACAGTGTGTTTTGAAAGTAATCCCAAGCACCTTCTGAGCATTCGTTGTTTAAGCTTTTATTGGTAATGAATGATGAAAGAGTAGTGTGAGCCCAGTATTCCCACATGGGTATAATGTAAGGCATAGTTGTGTGTAATGCAGTTTTTGTTATCCAGATCTGCAGAAAGGGGGCTGGGGAGAAACACACCCATTGCCAAACCTTTTACCCTGACACAAACTCTTTCAAGTACTCTGTCATGAATGTGTCGCTTATTTACTAAGCTTATATGTTACGAGATTGATGCCTTATCAGACTGTGCCTATGTTTGGGTTTGGATACTTAGGAACCGCTAAGAAATTAGATTTAAGTTGTATTGGTGAATTATTGAAATAGAAAAGTCATTTGATCCTCTGTGGATAGAAGATCTGTGTCCATTTGTGGAGAATATAAATAAATATATATATATATGCTGTGAAGGAGACCAACATATGTAGGACTGTTACTTTTATACAGTAGTGTTTGTGTATGTACTCACTCTGTTAACAAAAGTGAAATACAGGTACATTGGGTTAGGTAGGTTTGCCACTGAGAATCACAGATGGAAAAACAAATTAATACAGTATCTTTAATAAGAATTGTTTCTAGTTTTTAAAGTCCTACACGAAGGTTGTAAACAACCCTTTTAAGGTCGTAAACAAAGTACCTTAAAAACTGCATGCCGAATTTACTGCAGGATTTTCCCACCTGTTAAGCCATGCAAGGAAAATGAATGTTTCTTTGTATAATGAGCTATCTTAGCATGTAGTTTAGTAGAATTCAAAATGCTTTAGCTATAATATGCTTTTCAGAGCAATGATTCATATTTTTGTCAAGGTGAGGGAGTATTATTATGGGGAATAATGTTCTAGGGAGCAGAGACTTGAGAAGAAATTAAGTCATTTCAATGGCCTTTCAAAAAAAAAAAAGTTAAGCTTAAAGAAAACCATTAGATACAAAAGGAATAAAGCATATGATTTTCAGTTGTTTTCCATGGCAATTTTCTTTCTGCTTGAGCAGATTTAAAAATGAGGAAATGGCCTGGAGCTGACTTTGATACTCGCTAACAGCAGCAGTGAAACACAGGCTTCTGAATAAGTAACAACCTGGCAGTTTCCTCAGGTGTACAGCAGTGGCCTGCTAGTGAGGTGGTGATTTACTAATAAAGGCATGGTTTAAAAAGACCTGGTATTATCCTGACTTGATAACATTTCGTCCTTGTTAGTGTTCATGCTGAGTGATGCAGCTCGTGTTCATGTGAAATGCTGAGGACCACCTCAGAAGTGTCCTTTGTGCAACTGATTTGAAAACTTGTACACAAGTTTTGAATCACAAATGGACTATTTCATATTTATCAAAACATTGACAGTACGGTACTTGCCCAGTGGAGCAATGGTAATTTGCACTTTTCTAGAGCCCTTCACAAGTGCAAGTTCCTGGTGAATTGATGAATACATGCAGAACTTGCATTCCAGTGTGTGATTTGGGTTCCCTAGTATTGGGCAGTCTGAGGAGACTTGAAGGACCATTTTCAGGTATCACATCAGCAGGGAGTTAATCCCTCTTAGGATGAAGGACAACTAGTAAGATATTCTATTGAACTGTGTTAAAAAGCAGCATCTTCCCAGGGACTGAAGGGAGGGTATGCCCGAGCATCTTCAGGGGTGGGTTCAGTGCTGTGTATGGAAAGCACATCATATTTTACCTGACAGACAGTCTGGTGTGGAAGGGGGATGCAACCCCCTCACATCCACCTGGGGTCCAAGGAGAAAACAGGGTGGGTTGGAGGTAGTAGAAAGAAAATGTTTTATCCTCTTACTCCTTCAGGTCCAGTCTGAGATAATTAGTAATGATCAGCATCTCAGTGGGCTGTAGTAGCTATTATTCTGCAGGTTAAGCGTCTGCTTACGGCTGCGGGACTCGGAAAATCCCTGTGAGGTCACTTTGGTCATGGCCAAGTAAATTATGCCTCACAATGATCAAGTGTTTTGTTTTCCCCAGATGGTGAGGTACCTCTTGCATCTATATTACATGGTGGCTTCTTGTTTGTTTTAAATAAATAATCAGTCCTTTCAGCAGCTCTTGACATCCGTGTTTGAGACGAAAATCAGAGATGCACTACAAGCTTTAGCAGAAAAAAGAAAATGCAGCCACAAGGGCAAACTAGCTAAGTGAATTGCTTTCTTTTACTGGGCTAATATTGTAGTACTCTAAGATATAAAATACCAAGCTGGGATAAATTCTGTCCATTGTGAGCCCTCCAGAAAAAGACAAATCCTGATGGCAAATTTCATGTTGTACAAAAGCAAGTAACAACAGTGTTGGGAACTGCGTAGCTGATTCTTAATTTTAAGTGAAGCAAATAGCCTGAAATGCATTTAGGAATAATAATTTTGGAATCATTTCCTACATTGAAAACAGAACAGCAGTCTTGATTTGCAGTGGTGTTAGGCATATGTTTTTGCATTTACGGAAAATAGGAGAAACATGTTGTGATAATGTTTAGTCCTGCTTAAAAAAAAGTTTCCTTCTATGTTTGTTTGTTTGGGTTTTGTTGTTTGTTTGGGTTTTTTTATTAAAACTCCTGGCAAGAAGTCCAGTTCTTTGTGGGGTATAGATTGTAATAGCACTTTATTGGGTGGCTTAATGTCCTGAGCATGTCAGGTCATTAATCTTTTAGTGTCACTAAATGCAGCATCTATTCTTTAAATGACATGCCATTAAAAGTTAAGGGGGGGGGGGGGGGGAATAAGGTGCTGATTTAGACAGATAATCTCCAACTAAGTTGTGCTTTTCATTAGCAGTAGTCTCATGCCCTCCTTTGTCTTGTTGGCTCAGAACGTATTACGTTTTCTTATTACTCAGCTGATTGCTGTATATAATTGTACTCCAGATAATAAGATTGTTCTAAGTATAATTACGCATGTCATTCACATTATGAAATGTTTAGGAAAAAGAACAAGTTATGCTGACATTTGTAAACTATTATAATGATAAATTATCCAGAAACACTGAAGCTGTGTTTAATTAGAACTAACTTCTGGACTGTTGTTTAAGTGTAAACTGCATAATGAATGTGTTCTTGACTAGTGTTTTATAATTAAATTTGTAAGGAGCTGATTTGTACAAATGCAAAAATGCACACTGTGTATTCTGCAGTGATATTAATTTCATGGTTAATGAAGTTTGCATTCTTGAACTGGTATTTAACAAGGTCTTATTCGTGTGGATTTCCTTGATGAAATGAAAGATCAGGTCTGCTTTTTTTATGCCTGCTGGTAGGGAATGATTCACATTCTAACAGATTTCTTGTCCATAGCAAAATGTAATGCCTTATAAAAGTTAGTATGTTAAATCTCACTGGCAGACTGAATATAAGCTTGAACGTGCATGAGACTGCCTTTGTAGGTAATATAAGAACGAGGGTTTAGGGTTTAATCACGAGTAATTAAACTTGTTCCCACTGTTGCCCAAGACACTGAAGGGCTGTTTTTTTTGCCACTGACCCCAAATCACACATTTTAAATATATTTGTTGTCATAACCTTGTGCATACCTTGTCATATGTAATGAATGTTGAGGATGAAAACATGCTAAAATGGATTCAGATTTCAAATGTCTCATAGCTTGTATTCACAGTTCATGGCTCACAGGTATGAGCTGAGTTAGAGTAGGGAGAAGTCATCCCAAGGAACTATTTTTTCCTATTGTTCATGAGGTTTTTTCTCTAGCTGCTATTTTTTTTTTTTAATAATCAGATGGTTTTGTAATTTGAAATGTTTTGACTGTGGTCATCTTAACTTCTGTTGTATTTTTGGCTACCCCAGATTCTAAGACAAACCATTCCTCCTTCTGCAGTGATTAATATGGGTTGGCTCACCTGAGAGAAGAGGAATGCAGTACTAGTCCCCCTGTTTTACCTGGTTTCAGGGCATTAAATAGAGCTCAGGAGGACTTGGGAAGCAGCTGGTCTCTAAGCTGCAGGGTGCTTAGGACACAAAGATTGGTGAGGTTTAGTTCTGTACCTCTGTTGAAGAGGTCTCTCCATTGCTGTGCTCCAGTGAGTCTGTTGAAAGAGGTGAGCCAATGGGAAGTAACTAGATGTTGTTGGTGAGAAGTGAACTAGAGAGAGGAGTTGCTGAATTTCTAAGAGTTTCAAATGTAGTAGTAAGTTCTATACAGCTGACATCAGTTTGGGATCTGGTAAAACTTGAGAAGTCATTTTCCTGGGCTTGAATGCTCACAACTTGGACAAATACTGTTTTATAGGGTTCATCTTACCCATTTTGGACAGGCTAGCCAGTCACCTTGCATCAGTACTTATATAAAAAAAACCAACAACTTTGCTTTTTGTTGTTCCACTCTAATTTGGGGTTTTTTTTCCGTTTGCCAAAACCACAGGTTTGGGTTCCCCCCCGCCATGTAACAAAAATTACTTTTAAATTGCAAACATCTATTCACAACTAACTACATACATCCTGACTCTAATAATTTTTGAAGATACTGTGCTCCAAATTTTTAATTCCTTTTTAGAATAATTGCTCTGACTTTTTTTCTTGTGCTGGAAAAGCTACTGTGCAGTGTCCTCCAGCATGGTGTGCTGAGGCTTATGGTGTGATGAGCAGTGTGTGTTATTTTATATGCATAGGGTTTTGATGCTTTCTTTGTAAGGTGATTGTAATGTTATAAGATGAAATAATCTGACAAGCTTTAAAATTAAACAGGGGCGAGACAATGAACCCCCCCCTCCTCCATCTGATCTTAACAACTTCAGCTTTCTCATGGCAGTGTATTTTTAGTGCTGACATTAAGTTTGGTGCTGTGAAGCTTTCAGGAAACTTACACTTGTGGTAGGAAGTATGAAGCTTTATCATTACAAAGAATGCTCAAGTACATGGAAATTATTACATATTTTCATCTTAATTTCAGAAATTTAATTTATGCAGTGAATACCTAGTTGTTAGATACGTTATATCAAAGAAGGCTGCATAATTGGCTGCAGACTCTACTTCCGTGATATTTGATTGTGTGTAAATAGAATGTATGAAAGTAGGTTGTGTATCTTCTGTTCTTTTTAAAACACTTGGTGTTACATGAAATGTGTCTTGCTTACAATTCAACGCTTTGATAGTTTCACCAGCCTAGGAAGAATGAATCTTGTTAGCAAAGCAATTTAGAAATTAAATAGACTCTAAACATACAGTGTATTGCCTACCTTTGGCCCCCTTGATGTAATGTATTTGCTGTTCATCATTTCCTACAAAGGAAAACACAGTGTTCCTTTATATTTCTTTTATGTTCTTTTTGTGTGTATCTGAACTTACATTTTTGGGTTTGCTTTCAGATTTTAGACCAACTGCAGTTACTGGCTTAATATTTTAATGAATTATGAGTTAGCTTGTAGCTGTACTTTGTCAGCTCTATCAGTTCCCAAGAGCTGGTTTAAAACAGCCAGCTTGAATGACTTAAAGTTCATTGATATCTGTTGTTGTACTAATAACCTCAGGAAAGCTTCATGTATTATTGAGTGATCCTGGGAATGCTGTACGTGAAAATGGTGTTGTGAATCGTAAATTGCTGCTTAGTGCCCATTAATATGGATTGAATCTGTTTGTTTTGTACTAAATAATTCACGTTTCCCAAATGGTTCCTATTTTTAATACAAAAAAAAAAAAAATTCCACGTGAAGACAGCAGACTGTATTTTTCAGCTCTCACTGGGTGTATGTCTCACAAGGTAGGAACGGGCTGTCTCTCTAGCAACCTACCTTTTTGGTTTGGTAGTGGTTAATAATACCCAGTTCGGACCATGGAAATCTTTGTAAGAGGGTTGTGTATTAAACTTCTGAAGCCAATCGTGCAGGCGCTTTTAGTACTGGGGGCTTAGCTTTGTTTTGCATTAACTGGCCTGTACCTGTTGAAGAAACAGTAGCACATGCTTCTGCCTCTGAAAGTGCTGGGAAACTGCCATTAGGAGCTTTCAAATAGAGCACACCGTGACCACACAGTGCTACGTATGCTAAATGCAAAGATAATAAATGCTTGTCTCTGAGAGGAAATCTTGTCCGGTAACTGTAATATTTGGATAAATATTTCCTAAGCTACTTGTGCTGTTTACTTTAGAGTTGGTAAAGCAGTTACTTGGAGCTCTTTTTTAGTATTGCTATAGCGTTGACACATCTCTCAGGAAGTAAAGGGCTGAATACTTTTGTTTACATAGTGTGTAGTGCATGCATTTTCTGACTTCTGAAGTGCTGCTCTCACTGGGGAGAGTGCGAATAGATGAGCAACTGAGAGTGAGAACTTGTATCGTATTCTTTGTCTAAGTTTGTTTAGGTATTTTAAGAGTAAGCTTTACTTCTAAAAACAAACAGAAACAGGAGAAAAGCTCAGTTGCAGTGGCTATTGACGTGGTATGTCTGGGCTGCGTGCTCTGCTAAGACACATTTGTTTCCTTTATTGACAGCCAAGTTAATGCTTCTGTCAGAACCACACTATCATGTGCTACCAGGATGCATGAGCTTATCCTTGGTGAAATTGTCTTAGACATGAGTTATATGCCACAGGTAATATGACTTATTTGTGTCTCTCTCAGCCAATCTTTACAAGCTAAGCTTTTGGAATTTTCTTTTTCTAGGTTAAAATATGTACATATTAGAAATAAAAAGCTCACCGACCTCATGTAATGCGTTTGGCCCCCTTGCTGAAGAAGCGACATTGTTTTATTCCAAAGCTCGGGCAGTACATTTTTTTTTTCTTTTTTTTTCTTGATAATGATTTGTCCTCTCCTTCCCTGCACTGTGAAGGGGAGCTTCACTTCATGATATCCATTCCCTTAGCTATCACAAACCTTTGTAGGGGCAAAATTTACAGGTAGATTTTTATCTGGGCATGGAATTAGATAGGAAGTGATTGTTTTTACAGAGATAACTTCTCATAACTGTAATTCTCCAGTGTTTATCCAGCAAGCATTGCTGCCCATTTGATACATTATGTGAAATCCAGTGTTGGTACATCATTGTCCCTAATCTTGCTTTATTTGTGTTGAGACAAATGAGCGCTGGTCATGCGATAGCTGGGCTTGGCAGATGCTCAGCGCTAGCATATTTAACTTTACAGTAAAACAAAGCCCCTTGCTCTTTGCTCCAACAAGACAGCCAGTCACACCTGCTTAACTATCACAAAATTTTTTGCTGCCTAAAAACTAACCACAATGTATTTCTCACTGCTGCCATCAGAATGAAGAGACTGGGATAAGGCCTGCAGTTCTGCAAGTGCTGCATGGATGTCCAGACATTACTGCAGCATTACTCTTACTATGTCCCTGAACTATCTGGGTCATTAAACTTTATTGTGCCCAGTGTTTCTATAAAGATTCTCCCTGGGTGGCTGTTTTTAATGGACAAGTTCTTAATTACACACACATCTCTACAGAACCATTGAGGCCAAGGACGCATTGGAATTAAGAAAAGAAGTAGGGTGCTTTGGGTACTTGCACGGCTAATGTTACTGTTTTCTGTCTTGCCCAAGTTTTAAAAAATCCTTTTTGCAGGCGAGCAAAGCTGATGAGCTCGTGCACTTCATATTATGTCAGTCTTTAATGTCAACTGGAACAAAATTGTCCTTTGAGTAAGTTATTCCATAACTTCCTTTGTCATGAAGAAACAATGATTCTTGGTATCTGTCTCCAGTATGGCTACATTACAGGATGTAGCTGGGGATCAGTTGCTTTAGTCCAGTATAATTTCTGCTTCAGTATAATAGGTGTCCAAGAATGTTGACAAGTCAAGGTTATTAAGCAAAAATACAATGAAGAATTTTGGGGTTCTTATGCAGGGATATAAGCATCAGGTTTTTAGGATATCCTGTATTTGAGTGTCTCAATTGTAGTCAAGGGGCCATAGGAAGATAAGAAAGACTTGTAGCAGGGCAAAAAATGAATTAACAATAACTTAGTTCATTTTCTTTTTTGTTTGGAGAAAAGAGCAGTGAACACTGGTTCTTTTGGGTCTGTTTTACAATTGCATTTATTACCTTTCTTCAAATACACACACTGTCCAAGTTCTCTATTTTATTTTTTTTTCTTTCCTTTAAACTGATGCCAGTGGAGGACGTGCTAAGCTCAGAAATGTCACAAAAGCTTTTGGCAATCAAGTGATATGTGCTTTTACACACTCGTATACCTTCATACCTTCTTGTAAGGCATTGGTTTAGCCTGTTCTCAGTAAGCATGTTGTTTCTTGCAACATGAATTTAGAAAAGAAATATTCTATTTGGGGAAAATTGTAATTTCTTATTCCCTCTTTGGTCATACCAAGAAAATAATGGAGAGGGATAAAGTGCAACTGCAAGACAAGCCTTCTAAAAGCTTTACTTTAGTGGGAAAGGGACGTAAGTTCAAATATTTGATAAAGATGACAAGTACCAAAAAATTCACCAATAATTGTCATTCCATGGTGGTGTGAATTTTCAGGAATTAGTGTACATGTGCTTATTAGTAACAGACATGGTTCCCACTGTTGCAGGAAAAGTGTTGATGCTAACAAGCCAAACAGTGTTTGTGACGGTCTTCCTAAACAGGATTTCTAAAAATTGAAATCTGGCTTGCATATGTAGTTTATTTTACAAGTTTTTAACAGGGTTAGAAATTTCAGGATGAAATTTATGATGCATATGTTCTCCTGATAACCAAATGTTATGAAAATAGTTCCGTTGTCTGAGAGTAGCCGTATGAAATCCTGCATCTGATTCTGAGTTTGGGTGCTAATGTTTGGTTTAACTCTTCAGCTGTTACTCCACACACAGTTAGCAAAACAGCGTTCTACTAGAAACTTGAATACTTGTCTTGAACGTTGGAAATGATGTGAATTGATAATCAAAGTAACTCTGCGGATCACAACAGTCTTGCACTGTTGAATGTGTGTGTATGGTTTTCAGTTAGCCATGGTCCTTTGGTCCTTCAGGAATTTGCTCAAATCTTGGAGCATTTAAGATGATATTTAGTCTTACGGGCCTGTTTTTGTTAGAAGGGACCCCAAATGTGACCTGCTGAAAGCAGGGCCAGCCTATGCTCCCATGCTTGGAGAAGCATCCAGGTGAATTTTCAAATCTACAAGACTGAAGTCACTGCTACTTCTCTGGGCAACTTGTTGCAGAGCTTAATTGCTCTCATGGGAAATTTTTTACTTCTGTCTTGCTGGAACTTCCTTGGCCGCGACTTGTGGCTGTTTCCCGGTGCCCGTTGCCTGTGCACCTGCAAGAAGAGTTTGATTCTGTCCTCACGGAAGCTGCCCGCGCACATGAGGAGGTTTCTGTGTGGTGTGTGAATGTGATCTTATCCTCTCTAATCTTTCCTCCTTTTGGTTTTCTTCTGATGTTTGGCTAGCTCAGCTGTTGCTTTGCTGAGGTCTGATGGCAGAAATGTGTAGGAGGTTTCTGAAACGAGACATTTTGTCACATTCTTTGTCTTCTGACTTATTTTGGAAAAAGTTTTGAGAAGCACTGGAAATAGGTATGAAATTCCCAGTTGTCTCCTCAGAGGAGCAGCAGTGTTACTGTAGCACAGCTGCAGAGGCCATCTAGCACATTAAATATTCTTTAGCTATTTTCCTTTTTTTTTTTAATTTCAAATTAATAAGGTAGGTAAATCTTCTTAGATTTTTTTTGGGATCAGAAAGATTCTTATTGTGAACTGCCAGCACATGTGTATAAGAAATGCTATAATACACGATATGTAGAAGCATTTTAAATGTTTGTGCTGCTACAAGAGCAGTCATCCGGAAACATGGAGTTCTTGAATCTCTATTGAAGTTACTTCACATCAACAAAGTATTTCCCATGGGACTTTTTGAGGTGGTGAGGGAAGGAAAGGCTGAATTCCAATTACAAGTTCAAGTGTTGCTTTTCATATTGATAGGTTGGAGGGGTTCTACTGTATTTCTTGTCTCCGTTCTTGTATATATGGCCTTTATTCTTCCCAGCAAGTCTTCAGTTTTCTGGAATAGTGATTGCAAAACTCCTCTGTTAAAGTAACTGTTAGAAACCCTTCCACAGTGCTCTGGCAGTAATTATTCCTAGAATTTCAATGAAGCGGCAAGACAATTTAATGAACTTGAATGTTGCATTAGTGATACTCTGCCTTATATGCTTATCTATTATCTGTCCATCTGGCAGCTCACATGCTTGTTGGCAGACATGCGTTTATTTCCTTTCCTGAAAAAATTCTGGCACTGAATGTATAAACACGCAGCACTTCTTTCTTCATTTGTAATTCAGCATGAAATTCTGAGCATTATTAGTTAATTAATATTAAATACGGTGAATTCTTGCTAGTGTGAGTATAACGCTCCAAATTGAAGCATATGGAGTGGTACCACCTCCTCACAGTGAGAAGTTGGCAGATTGAGATCCATCTGTCAGCTGACACACGCACCAGTGCACGTCTCTGAGTTTACGGTGTGGCAACGCAGACTGCCAAGAGAAACTGTGAGTGGGGCTGGGAGCAGCTACAATCATGGCACGTTTTGGGGCAGGACAAGAGAAAGAATTGCTTTCCCCTCTCCAATTTGATAGATGCTTAAAAATTTTACAGAATTTTTATCTGAAAAAGATGCTGACTTTTGGATGTAAAATTAATTTATTAATACCAAACAAGCTATTACTGGACCCTGAGCTTGCCAGTGTGGTTATCTACAGCCTGTTGGGTTTTTGAGGAATTAACTGATTGGGAAGGCCCCACTGTCTACAGCCACACAGAAAACATGCTCCTTTGCTGGGGGAGAAGTTAAATCGCTCTCAACTTGAACCACGCTCACGTGATGCTCTTGTTCTGGGTAGGCAGTGTAACTCAGATACTCTGTTGAGGGTATGTAAGAAAATACCTGGCAATATCTGCGTATGTCAGAAATACCTGATGGTCACAGACAGAGCTGCAAGAAGCTAGGCTGAGAAAAAAGCCCTGTTTCATATGGATCTACTGGGCTTCCAAGTGTACAGGTACATATTCATCAGGTATCAACTCCTAAAGCATTTAAACAGGTTATCTTACTTCGGTTTTGGAGAGGGGAGAAATTTGTGGTGTGATCAGTCATTCAATACATTCCCAAAAGACATCTGAGAGGCTTTCAAAATTAACTTTCCTGTTTAATGTTAACTCAAATGAAATGCTGTATTTTCAGAACTGGTGAGAGAAACATAGGCATTCAAAGTCGTTTTTCAGTATGGATAACAATTGAAATGGTGGTCACAGAACCACACAATAATACAATCACAAAATAACGATCAGCTGTGTTAGTTGAATTGGTTTTGAATATGCTCTTCCAAAACATTATGTGGGGTTTTTTTGTTGTTATCATTTGTTTCGTTTTTATATGAATACTTTAGAGAAAGAACTGAATCCACAGGCTTGTACAACTTCTTCATAGTAATAATAGACAAAAGCCTAAGCTTGGAATTCCCCCTCCCCCCAAAAAAAGTATGCAACTCTTACCAGTTTAATTTCTGTTTTGTCTGCAGAAAAGCATCTTGCACAAACTCCACAGTAAGTTGAAACTTCTGTTTATTGCATTTATTTTGTGGTGCTTTGTGGCTTCCTGTTTTGTGCAAAAGCAACACGAATTAAAGTAATCCGTAGTGTGATTGTGGAGGACTTAAAGAGCAAACTGGTTAACTTAGCTGGATGTTGCTCATTTTTAACAGCAAGTTTTATATTTATGGCATGCTGTTCCCAGAGAAAACTGCTGGCAAATGTTAGTATTACAACTTTATCTTTGGTGTAAGTCTACAGTCTCTTCCTCTTGCCACTTTTTTTTTTTCAATTTTTAATCATCATATTCTGTAGGGGTGAAACACAGTTTCTGTCCTCTCAGAAGCTGTGACAGACAGTAAAATGGTGAGATGTTAGCTTGGTGCTCCCTCAAATGCTGCCCCTCCACCTTGGAGGTGATCTTTTCTAATATATTTGTCTATTTTAAGACATTCAGGTAGTCCTATTAATACCATATAGTATGAGGGTGGTTGGCTTTGGGGAAAATTGCCTTATTTGTGAAAAAGTTGTGATTGGTTCATAAACCAGAATGTGTTTTAAAAGCTTGTGCGGTAGGTAAGCATAACTTATATACAGCGTCCTTTTTGAAACAGTCATTGATAATACCCAAGGAGCAGGTTAAAATACCTATTGATGTTATACCTGACTTATATGTGATATAGTTTGTTCCTTTTAAGACAAAATCTCTGCAGGTTGAAGGGGAGGAGAATTGGGTCTTAAATTTTTTTGGGGTTTTTTGTTATTTTTAAGAGAGAGATTTCTGAAATAAGAGCCTAAATAATGATTTTTCAAGACTTAATGTTGAAGGAGCTGGTGAGTGACAGTGGACCTTGGACAGAAGGAAGTAAAGCCCAAATACATATATATCTATACACACACACACATACATATAAAAAACATCCTTAGTGGAAAGGTTTTGTATTATCTGGTTATCTTTGACCTGTCTTTGCAATATATAAGGAATTCTTTATCTCGCAGCTGTAACAGAAGATAAATCTGAGTTCTGTCATTAGGCCAGATCCAGCAGAGGCGAGGCTGCTGTGGCTCCTTGCCCCAGCTCTGACCCATCATGGGGCTGCTCATGTGTTCCCAGTCAGGAAGAATGTTTTCATGCCCAGAAACAGTTAGAAATGGAATTTCCTAAGAAGGTAGCACAAACTGCAGATCAGACAATATAAGTGTATGGACCAGCCACTGTTTACATGAGTGACTCCTTTTTATCCCCTTATCCCTCTTATTTTTCCACACTAGTTCCTCCATGAGTCATCTGGATCCTTCCCTTTCCCTGCCTTTTATTCTTTCCCTAAACATTTCATGATAATAAGTCTTGTGCAATCCCAAAACACGCTTGCATCCCATACTATCAGATTTCTTATTTATTTTATAACTTGCATTATGAACTGTATCAAGATTGAAATAGTCAATTATTTTTTTTCCTTTCTATAGTTGGAATTAATTTTAATACTGGATTTTTTTGAGTTTTTAATATTAACAAGTATCATCTTGTTTGTGAAGGGATTATCTGACTAAAATATCTGTCCAGCTTTCCTTTTGCAGTTGAGTTTGCCCATAAAGGTCTTATTTGTCATCCATAAAATAAATACACTTTGTCAGAGAATATATTTGTCCTGTTCCTAACTCACTTGATTTATTTCTGATAGTATAGATTGTCCCTATATTGCGAGAGTACTTGCCAATTTGACTTTTGGTCTCCAGTGAGCAAAAGAAACGGCTTTTTCTAATACCTGCTTTCATATGGGAAATTAAATTTTCTGGATGGGTGGTCATAAAAGCTCAGGCCAATGAAATGGTGGTCAGTAATAGATGACTCTTTCGTGTGAGGTATATTGGCAGTCAGACGATGGATCTGTAGGAATCTGAAGGGGACGGAAGGGAGCAAGTTTCTTTAAAAATGTATCCCTGGAGATTGATAAAATGAAATGCAGTTATATAAGATGTAATTAATCGAAGAATGTAATGTTTCTGCAAGATTATTTGCTTTCACTTGTATATATTTCTTTTTTTGCTGCTTTGGGATTTGCTGAATTTTTTTTTTAATTTATTTTTTTCCTTCTTAGTAAAACGCTTCAGAGAACCAAAGCATGAAAGGCGTCCCTGGAGGATATGGTATGTTTCTGTGTGCTCTGTTCTTAAACTTTCTTTGTTTCTTGCATGTTTTAGAAATGGAAGGGATGGTGGTTTACATATGATGATTTAAAAAAAAAAAAAGAAACGTGATGCCAAGGAATTGGTGACTGACAGCAAGGGGAGGAAGTTACCAAAATACCTAAGTCACCAGAAATTTATATTCTCTGTGTTTCTCTGCTAGTTCTTTCTTACTGAACAATTCCAGGAATATCTACAATGATGTGCATGTAGACATAAAGCTTTTGGTTGTGCTTCCTCCTGAAGATGGAAACTTAGTTTCCCTAAGATGCGTTTGAACATCTGCAAACTTACAGTTGAGAGTTTCTTGTAAGCTTATAGGCTTAAACAAAACTCCCTGTTCTGCAGATGTCCTGCTATCTATAAGATAGAAACTTAACACATTAAAAGATATTAACACAGAAGCCGTAAAAGAGTACAAGGTATAAAAAGTATATTTGCTTTTATTTTTTTTGTAAAAGTTGTTGGATTGTGGCAATGCCAACGTAACCTCCACTAGTTTTGAGACCAGTGTAAATGTTAAGCTGTTCCGGTTATTGAAGACTTCAGGGGTTTAAATGTACCTCATACAATGCTGCTTTTCAAAACTAATCCTGACCTTTATTTTATTGAAAAATTAACTACAAAGTCTTTGTTTATTACGGTCTACCTCAGCCTGAAATTCTGAGATGTGCAGTGATAGCCTTTAATTTTTAAGCATGGAGTCTTGTTCTGGGGCTTGAATATTGTTATGTATAGCAGGGTGTACTGATTAGATAAGTAACTCACTGGCTTCCTGCCTCGTCTCCAACACTCTGCTTTCTATGTCATGCAATGAATGCAAGAGAAAAAAAGTGTAAGACAAAGTTGCCAGGGAAGAGAGATGAATTCAGGCATAAAATGCTCTTTGGATCTCTTGGGGTGTTTGGATCCTTTTAGACATGGAAACAACAGAGAAGATGGGTGTTGGTCTGTATAAAGAACACACTTGCCTCCAGAATACTTTTTCACCCAATTCCTATATTTAACTTCTAATAAAATGTCAAATGGAAGTTCTGGTTTTGTGCAAGGGATGATGATAAAAGAATTGCAAGGGCTGGAGTCAATACTGAATCAGAACCTAAGTGGTTCTTTTTATTTTTTGCTTTTAAGTAGCAAACTATTCTCTCTCTGTCTCTGTCATCTCCTTTGAAGATAATGCTTTCAAGGTTGTAGCTGTTTTGCAGTGTGGTCTGAGCTGTTGTACTACAGATAAAATTCAGTGAGACCACTTCATACTTGCAGCTGAAAAATACGTTGGCTTTTTAGAAGAATGCTATAGATAAAGCACACATTAGCCAGCTCTTAAATTTTTCACCAGCAAGCATATGGTAAGGATTTTATTTCTGTGTGTGCTATAAACTTGCTAAAAATACATAAACATAAAAGGACTGAAATACCTAGTGAGGCTGGGATGTTCATTGTTTACAGGAGGTTATTAAAGACTTAGCTAGGTTTAGTGAGGATTAGCTCTTGGATAATGCATATGATACCAAGAGGATATCCCTAGACTTTACATTTACAGTGGTAAGATTTCCAGTTAGTATAATTTGGTTTATTGTTAGCAATATTCAAGAAAAAGAAGGGCAGAATTTCAAATGGAACATTGTTAAATAACCTGAATACCATGACACTTTATCATGCTGGTGTTCTCATTTGGAGTAAAATGAATAACTGAAATGGAATTTTAATTTAAATAAATCTGCAGTGTCGGTGTTGTAAACAGTTTTGTGTGTCTTAAAAACTGGTTTTACTCTATACAGGTTTTTAGATACTTCCAAGCAAGCCATAGGAATGTTGTTCATCCATTTTGCAAACGTCTACTTATCGGACCTTACAGAAGAAGACCCTTGCTCGCTGTGAGTGTTCGGTTTCAGAATAATTGGTCTTTATGGAAGTTCTGCTGTTGAGTTTGAAGGAGTATGTGAGCAGTAATGCAAGATAGAGCTGAGAAACCAATTTTCATGACAAAAATCAATCGCTTTCAAAACGCGATGGTTTAAGCTTAGTTAATCAAGGATCAGAGTTCTGTTCTTTTAGTTCATGGCTGGCAGGACCTGGGAAAGCTTTTTCTGGAATGTATGTAGCTATTTTAGACTATGTATCCAGTTTATGAATGAGGACTTAGGATACACATTGTAACATGAAGCTGTTTACTGAAGGAGGTGCAAGGGACCGAAGGAAATTGATATAAAGTTGTGTACACTGACCTGTACAATGACACTGCTCGCTGCAGCAAGGCTTTACTATAAAGTCAGGCTGCTTTCAGGGATATTTAGCAAAAATTATTCATGCTTGTATTTTCTTCTAAACCCCGCATTAGCTGCTGCAGTATTATTTTCATTTTGTTAAAAGCAGGAAATCTTGCTCAGTACCCAGGCAGTTAGTAGAAAAATTAATTTTGCAATGTCACGCTTGGAGCAGTGTGACTAAGTAGATAAGCATTTCGCTGTAGTATATTAAACCTGAAGATTTTATGACTAAGACCCTGTCAGGCTCTTTCCAGTAGCTCCTGAAGCAAATGGTAATTGTTTGGGTTTGTTCTTGATAGGGCTCATGCTCAAAGAAGCTTATGCATTCCTGGGAATTAAAGCTGTGAAATTACTTTTAAAAGCCTAGTAATTTTCCCTTTAAAGCCAGTCTAGTTCTTTCAATGGCATCTGCTTGCTGTTGTCCTGTGGTAAACAAAGGAGCTACACAGCTCAAGAATATGCTTGTGGTGTTTCACAAGATTGTTTTATTTCCCTTATTCCTCCTCGGTTTCTTTTGTGTTCCTACATGCTATAAATGTGGAAGTAAACCACTGCTTTTCCCACTACAAAGCATTTTGCCAGGGAAAATTGATTTATTTTAACATGCTAACTGTAAAGTTTAACTTAACGTTAGGACAGTTTCAATAATACCAGGCATCACTGTAGGATTTTCCTTGCTTACTGATTTAAGAATTTCCTGATAGATTTAAAAACTGGTAGGTGCAAATTGCATTCATTCCATTTTTATATAGTAAGGCATATATTCAAGTGAGTGAACCAAGACACATCTCAAATTGTCAGTGTTTAAAGCTAAAGCTCAGTAATTGATAAAATTTAAAAAACTTTGTGCAGTGTACTGAGTTTTCAAAGTAGAAGGTTTATTAACACATGCATTCTCTTATACTAGTTTTAACATAGTCTGCATAATTTTATTTTCAGATACCACTTTCCATGTAAGTGAGAACTGTTACTCAAGATTCTCGGGCTAACAAAAATTACAAAATGGAGCTGTATCATTTCTTGGACAAGTATGCAGGTCCTCCTTGTTAGCAGAAAAAATAGCATGTAGTATTAACCAAGGGCACTCAGCTTTTCTTGGGAAAACAGTATCTAAAGTGTGCAAGGAGGTCAAAATTAGTGAGTAAAAGCAGTGTTTCTGTCTGTGACTTTAATAATTGTCAAATTCAAACACAGATGGTTTCCTGTTCTTTCCTGGTTTGTGGGTTATTTTCAGAAAAAAACCCAAAACATAGTTTTGGAAAACACTGTAGTTCAAAGCTTGGAAAGAGCTACAATTAGAAGTTGCCATTTTTAGTCTGGGAATGTAATGCTGTAATTCAGGCAGGTGTGTGATAATATCAGAGCTGATAAAACATCTGTTAAAACACCTTGACAGATAGGTTGTTGTTTGAAGAATTTTAACTAGAAAAAGCAAACAGCACTTCTTTTCTGTGGTGTGGGGTACTCAGCTGGCCATGTGCCAGGAAGTTTGTACGAACCCCAGCTTTTTACTCGCTGAACTCTCAGCCAGATGCATTTATCTGACAGAGGCAGCAACTTGGGGTGTTGCTTGTGCTGGTGCACCGGTTACGTGCGAGCAGGGTTAATGCTGTGCATCACAGAATGAGCACGTTGTCTACATGTAGTGAGCCTGGTGTGCTTGGGAATCTCAGGTATACTTGACCTGTGCTGGGAGCCGTAATTTGATGTGCAATAGGTGTTGGTACATCTCTTCTCCCTGCTCCTGGGAGCTGCCTTCCTATTACAGGCTTACAGCAGCCCCTTGTGGCCTTAAAATGACTTGTGGAGGCTTGGAATTGCAGTTTCCTCTGCCAAACCCTAAACCATGCTTTTAATGTTTGTCTAATATAAAGTTCATTAAAACTCTGGTTTGACACGCAACTATTAGAAAATAACTCTGTTTTTTTAGAAAGTTTATGGGTCAGTCTTGACTGGAACAAGGTATGACTGCTTCGTTTTTATTTTTGAGCTGCTCTTGAATGGGATTTTGAGGGTCAGAACAGCTCCTCTTTTACTATTTTGAATGCATGTATTCAGTGTTTGCTTTCTGCTTTCTGATACTATTTTGTGCACATGGATTTGTGTCTGCAGACAGAAGAAGCCCACAGGTCTCTGATTTGCTGTTTTTTTTCCTATAGACTCTAGAGTCTACCTTTAAGTATTTGGAATTACCAAGTAAGAGTCTCAATAACAGGGATTGACTATGTGTCTTATAACTGGCTCTTTCTCAGCTACTGTTTTGTTCAGCTAAAATCAGTGATAGTAAATAAACAAAACTGATTTACAGAATGCTTTGAATTTCAGCTGTACCATTTGATGAACCTAAGAATTAATTTGACACCTATAGTAACCTCTAAGTTTCTTGAAGTGGAGGTAAGATCCTAGAAGTTCTTGAAACAGTAAAACCAGCAGGGTAGATGTTGTGTGTTCGCTGAGGGGTGGTTTGTGTTCTGGGAAGCCTTGTTCCTGATAATTTCAAATGTTTATTGGACAAGAACTGAAGTGGAACGAAGCAAATCGCTTTGTTCCTAACACTAAGCAAGTTGAAAATTAGCCTAGGCATGGCATTCCACTGCTTATTGCTCCTTGTTGAGGCTAGAAGGGGGCTCCCTTGAGCAAGAAAAACTGTCTAGTTGTGGTCTCGTTCCCCATCAGAATGAAAGTGGTTTAGGTTGGGTTTTTTACCTTCAAATTCCTTGAAGTGTCTTTAAGACACCTTCTCTTTTCAGTCCTTTTCCTTTTAATCCTTTGTTTTTATTCAACTACAGGTTTTTCATGCAGTATGAACTGAGCAATGGTAAAAAGGAAATTTGATTTTTTTAATTTAAAGGAGTAGAATGAATACTGGAATTTGTACGGCATCTGCACATGCACACGCCAGAGTTCACAAAAATAGAAGCTGGAGCTTAGCTTTAAGGACAGAAACAGAATAGTGAGCCTTTTCTAAAACTATTTAAATTTTAGGCTACGTATGTAATTACAGAAGTGGATATATGATTATTCTTGATACTCTGGCTTCTCAAGATATATATGTATCTTTTATCAATTAATGGTGTTAGTAAACACTGAATTTGTAGAAAATGGACCCTTGCTCCTTGTTTGGTTTTTTTCATTTTTTCCTTTCAGGTACCTTATCAACTTCTTGTTAGATGCCACATTAGGAATGCTGTTGATCTACATTGGTATACGCGCAGTCAGCAGCATTGTGGAATGGCAGCAGTGGGACTCCCTTCGTTTTGGTGAATATGGTAAATGTTTCTGCTCTTCTACTGAAATGATTTTCAGGATAGAATCTCAGAATGTTTCAGCTACTGGTTAATTGCTCTTAAAATCATTGCATAACAGTTACAGTGGTCATTTTAATACTTCACTTGTCACAAGGGTTCTTTTAAGTCCTGTGTCTTGGTATGCACTCTCTGTATTAGAAAGCTCAACAAGTCTAAGCGTGTAGTGAGTTTGGACCAACTGCTTGAATATTTTTTCTTTTTCTGAGTGATTGAACAAATTAAAAAGTAACAGCATGATAAATTTTCTCTGAAACACTTCTAAATAGACGATAGCTGGAAGGCAGTGTCCTATTAAAGCTTTCACATGCTGTTGTCTGAAGATATGAGCTAAGAGTTCTGCCAGCCCTCTTTAAACAACCACATACCTTCAGAAAAGAGAGTAGCAAGATGGGCTGTGCTGGTCCTCAAGTAATGATCACTCAAACTCCTGCATGTAGGCCTTGTATCATTGATGAAAAACACTCATGTCTTTCATACACGCTAAGGGATAGACTAGTGAAACCACTTTCTCATGATGTTCTGGGGTTCTTCCATTGTGTTAGATGCAGAAGTCCACTGATCTGCAGAAACTGGATTTGCAGATGCAGTTGAATCATGAATACTCAACATCCACATTTAGTTCTGTTCCACCAGTTACTTTCAGAGTGCCTAGTCTGGCTGGTTGGGAATGGAAGTTCTGTATAGATAATGAAAATTACATTTGAAGCTCCTTGAGGTAGGAATGGGGGGAGAGGGTGCCTTATAAGAGAGCTATGGCTCTTTGTCAGAGAAAAACAAACCAAAAAAACTCTATGATTTTTGGGGAAAAAAAAAGTTACAATGTTTGCCTAACACAGTAAAAGCTTTCATAGCAGTTCCATAGTTATCATTGGTGGGTTTTTTGTTTGTAGGTTTATTTGGTTTTTCAGCGGCTGACAGAATTAAGAATAAAAAAATAAAGGCCTTGCCAAGTCGAAGTACTTTAAAGGCTTGTGAAGTGTAAACTTCAAAAGTGTAAATGCTATTTAAACCAATAGCATTCATTGCTATTTGCTTTAATGTCAGAAGTTTAAAATAGAGAAGATGACAAGCATCATCTGTCTTAGAAATAACTGCTTACAGCATTAGGGCATTTTTTGTTAGATTCATGCAGACTTAATGTGTATCCCTTAGGGTACAGTTTATGACCTGCTGTATAAATCAGCACTGCCACAACCCTATTTATCTGCTTTTTTCCCCCACATGCTATAGTCCAATATTTCCACATGTTTCCTTGGGCTGGTTCACATCCAGCTCTTCAGGGAAGTGATACAGAGAGCTAAACCATCAGAAAATTCACCATATGTAGAAAAGTAAATAGTTCCTCCAGATCAGTCCCCAGACTTGGGTTCCTAGGGCATTAGGTAAGCATCATCACCCAGGGAAGGGAAAAGGGCAAGGAAAGAGCTGAGACATCGCTGAGCTGCACCTTCTGACTGAGCTTTCAGACCTATTGCCTGAAGTCCCTTTTTTTTCCTGATTGTTGAGTTGGCTTGAAGCCATTTAAAGATGTTTGAACAGCTTTTAGCCCATATAAAATTGGCTTTTCACTCAGAGCAAAAAAACTTGGTGTATATATTACAGTTTTATGTAGGTGCTTTAATCATGTCAAATACTAGATTTTCATTTCTTTCTAATAGCATTCTGTTTTTTCTTGTGTCATCTGTTCTTTTCTCCCATTTTAACACCCTTTTAAGAACAAGTGGTGTGCGTGGATGAAAAGATGTGGGGAGTACATTCACTCTCCTGATATTTGTCTCTATCTCTTATTGACTTCACAAATGAACCTGGTTTTATATTAGTTAGTTACAAGGCATCTGTGGCTGCAGTAACTAATCTCTTAAAATCAACAAATTCACTCGTCAGGTTCTGCTGCAGAGGTGGTCTGTTATTGATCCATTATTGTCATTGTGAGTTAGGAGACCTGAAATGCCTGAACTTGCTTATCAAGTATTTCTTCGTGTGCATGTATAAGCAATGTATGAAATTCCATAAGTTCTCTTTACTTAGTTGTTCTCTCCAATATCAGATCATTTTATTAGTGACTTTCTTTTCTGTATCTTCATTAAGGTGCTGTCAACCTTTGTGCGTTGGGTTTTTTAATCAGGCTATTGTAAGCATATTATAAGTCTATGTTTCCGTTAATCATGTGAGAGAGGCTTCTGGTATAAAGAGAACTAAACAGCAGATGAAAAGTTATTAGAAATGGCTGTGCAGGCAGAAATCTGTCTAAAAAGGAGAAGTTTTATTGGATTGTTTGCTGCCCTCTTCTTTTAGGTGCCACTGTTGTTTCTGAAGTGAAAACCTTCATATCACCATTTTATTTAAATGGCATCAAGAAAAATCTTCTCTTATTTTTCATAAGATTACTGTAAAAAATTAAGTAGGATGGAACTGGAGACTAAAATGCAGTCCTGTTTGGTTGCAAGTGTGTTTACACTTAATGTTTTGAAGTTAAATATGGATTAGCACACATGGGTGATGAGGTGTCTGCCCGTTGAAATGTATTAGAGACTTGGGGCATTTTACCTAAAGTAGTAGAGTCAAGTCCTCAGCTCAGAGGTCAGTGGGATTTCAGTTTGTTTACAAGTGTGGGAAAACAAGCAAGAGCCTCTCCCCAAAACAAGTCTCTTCTTGTAATTGAGCAATGTTGTTTGTGTTTCTACAGCCTAAATAATCATTTGTCTCAAGTTAATTCTCACGGTGAGCTCATTTCCCTTCTTAGCTCTATTACTTGATCCCTGGTGATTCATTACTTGTAGCTGTCACAAAAATAGCAGTGTCCCGCTGGTTTTAAAAGCCTCTTCTTTATATGGAGGATAGTTTTTAAGCATAAATGCTTCAAGGAAAGAATGGAAACCAAAATATCAGCGCTCATAAATGGTTGCTGTTTGTAGAGCAAAACAGCACTGCGTGGTGATTTATGAACAAAGTAGCATGACACTCAAGGGCTTTTTTTTATGTCAGAATTAAGTCTATCAGATTTGTCTTTGTTTGTTCAGTTTTGTATTTTCAGACTCATTACATCAGCAGCTGGATTTTAATAGGAGTGCAGAATCAGTTGATATCTTTGAGTATGTAAAGATGAGAAAAGGTATCATGATCTGTACTGAAGAGAATGTTCCCTGCCTTCTCCTTCCCTTCTTATCTTAGTCTGCTTTAGCTGTTGTAAGTAGAAAACAGGTGACTGAATCCCTCTTGGTAACAATGGCAACTAAAATGTGCTATGGTCTCTTTGCTTTTCAAATGGCAAAGCTTAGAAATTGTATTTGTTGCATCTTTTCCCTCTAGCTCTGTTTGCAACTTGCAGAGAAACTTAATTACAGCTATACAGGGTAGACAGCACTTACTTTAAAACTTCTAAAAATCTCTTTTGAAGTAGCCCTATGAGTTGGCATTTCCTTAAGAAATTTTTTCAGGATTTTAAGAATAGAGAGAAGTATAGAGGAATTGCAGGTATTTTGTTCAAGAGCTGTCTTAACTGTGGTTCTCCAAAGTGGCTGATGAAAGTAGTATACACTAGTACAGACTACTTTTTCATTGCCCACTGCTACCGTTGTTACTGCTGAGGATTCAGAATTTTTCAGTTTTGGTCTTAATGCAGTTCCTGCAGTAACAAGATTTCTACTGATTTGCTAGTTTGCTCTAGACATGTAATTTATACATGACAGGTATAAAATCAGAATTCAAGAGAGACAGAGACTTTAGGAATGAAGTTAGAGCTGTACGGATTCAACACTAATTTTAAAGTTCTAATTTGAGTTTGTGTATATACAAATGTCCCAGATATTCTTCAGAATACCTCCTGGATGTGATGATGTTATTAACTTCTACTTTTTTCCCTTGAATTGCATAGTTCATAAAATCATAGAAAAAATATGATTGGAAAGGATCTCCAGAGCTCATATTATCCAACCTTTTGCTCAAAGCAGGGTTAACTTCAAAGCTAAAGTGGGTTGTTCGAGACACGGTCCAGTCCAGTTTTTAATTTATCCATGGTGTGAGATTTAAGGTCCCCTTTGAGCAAACTACTCCAGTGCTTAACCACTCTCATTGGGAAAGCTTTATGTTAGAATTGTACATCCACCCATCCAGTCTATATCTCCCCAACTTTTCTCCAAGGATGCTATTCAGAGACTGTCAAAAGACGTGGTAAACTCTAAGTAGAGAGCATCCCTGTTCTCCCTGCATGTGGTTAGAGCTGAGAGATAATTTTGTAGACGGAGTAGGGCACACAAAGATCCTCAATTGTCAAGTAGAATTTAATGTGGACAACTTCTACAGAGTTTCACTAGTTTTGGACATAAAAAAAATTCTTGTGTGATAGAGTTGGAATACATGCAAAATTGCTACAGCTGTCTTTGCTTTTAGGAATTAAATACAGTTTGGAAAAAGCTTAGAATAAACTGGTAATGTTTGCATGGTAAGTGTAGCTAAAGCCAGATTAGTTTTTTCATACTTGCTAGTTAATGGAGAAAACTACTAGAGCATGCTAATAGAAATGTGGAGTATAGAAATTAATTACTAAAGTTTAATTCTCAAATTAATTCAGCCCTTGTGTCTTCAGAAGCACAGTTGCTCAACTTTGAATTACTGATGGTTTCCCCTTTCAAATTTTATAACTTTTTTTTTTTAAACAACAGAAGACAAAACCTGCAGTATAAAATTGTAAAACTTGAGCATTTTAACCGTCTTCCTCTTGGACTATCAAAAGTTGATCACTAGCTCTTACTCTAAGCCTCATTTAGGAAGTTTTCTTTGTTTTGGACACCAGTCCAATTTATCAGTTTCTCTTCTTAGAATTTAGGCAGCAAACAGTACGTTTCAAATCTATTACCAAGTATTAATATTGAAAGCCTTTCAGAAATGCTCCAGAAAAGGAAGTGGCAACTATCCATTATGCATGACAAACACATAAAGGCATCTGAATTTCCATTGCCCATTATTCATCCTCAGGCTCCAAGTTTTAAGCTGTCTTGGAAGATGTTGCAGAAGATTATAGTGAAGACTGAAGAGCTAACACCTTTCTCTAAAGCTTTCTTTTGTTTTCCAGTGAAGTGCTGCTTTAAGCTAATCATCTACATTAGTTTTCATGTTCAAATATATGTGGCCCTCATTCTGTTGTGGTATATAACTTAATGCACTCAGGTTTGCACTCTGCCACAGTGGGTTGCAGCACAATTTCACATCCCTTCAGATTGAAACTAAGATGTGATCTTGATTGGTTTTTCTTTTTTTTTCTTTTTTTTCTTTTTAATTACATTTTTTTTTTATAGCAGCTCTTGCAGCTCTTGCTTTAATTATGATTGGTTAGTTAAGATAACTAACTTTGTAGAGAGGAAAAATGTTTAAGATAGCCTAGGGAGAATGGCAGAAAGCATCACATTTCCACTTAGACAGGAAATACGTTTTTCCCCAGATATGTTTCCCTGAAGTTTTCCCTTTTAAGAAGCTTAATGCTTTATGATAAAGGGTCAAAAATAACAATTTGATGAGAAATAAATATAA
The DNA here is from genome assembly GCA_025345505.1 of Todiramphus chloris collaris. NCBI lineage: Eukaryota > Metazoa > Chordata > Aves > Coraciiformes > Alcedinidae > Todiramphus > Todiramphus chloris. Next base: position 17,395,130 of record JANVCC010000038.1, on the reverse strand, counting down.
TGCAACTATATCTGTCTTGCTTTCAACAGGTTGTGTAGAACAGTGATCATATAACCAGGTGCTGCTGAACTGGATAAAGTTCTCTTATATACAGTTGCTAACTGATAGTTTTTGAAATGTGGGGTGAGGCTGAGGGAGGGGAAGAGGCAGCACTTAAGGAATTGGAGAAGGCACTTTAAGAAGATATAGCTGCTCTGCCTGTTCTAGAATGTTTACTGTGAAGTAAAATCAACCCTATGCATATATTGAACCTTTCTTCTTTCTTTCAGGTGACCCACTACAGTGCAGTGCTTGGATGGGCCAGTGTGCTCTGTACATAATGATTATGACGTTTGAAAAAACCGTCATCATTATAGTGCTTCTTATACCTCAGTGGAAAGAGGTTTGTATTTTTACAGCAGTTCATAGACAGGTGAATTTCAGGTGGAAGCTGTAAAGCAAAACTTGCAATAGTGTTTATTGGTTTGACTGAAGCACCAGAACTGTCTACAGGTAATGCCTTTTAATTCTGTGGTAGCGGTATGTTCTTTTTAGCTTGATTAGGATACTGCTAATTGGGCTTTCTGGTATCCATTGCCAGGAATATTCTATCATATTTTGGAGGGTTTTATATACTAAAAGATGCAGAATTTTATTCTATCTCCTTATCTGAGTGCTCTTGAAGCTACTAAGTGGTTCTTCCTTTTCTTAAGTTTTTAACCCTTACTTACAGCTATTTTGTGTTGCTTCTTGTAGTATTTTAAAGAACTTTCCTTGCCTGACATATCTAAACTAGAATTTTAGAAATTTGCAATGGATTCATGAAGTCATTGCTGATGACTGAATATTTATTTCGATAGAATTTGCAACATAACATTCAATGTGATAGTGCATGATGTTATAGCCCATTAAAACCAGGTAGTCCCTATTGTATGCTCTGGACTACTTCAGAAACAGTCTTCTCATTACTCTGTGTTTTGTAAGTATCTTGTGTTTAAATTTCCTAAAGATGGAACTTAAAGCATGTTCCTGTGGAACATGCAGCTCTAAAATGTTCAAGATGATTCTAACACAGCTTTTCAGACTTCTGTAAACAAAATGACAGAGATAAGTTTCTTGCCAGTCCCACTTACTTATCTGTGATAATTTATAAGCTGTCCTAAGTACTTTTCTACAAAGCTCTCCTTTTTTGGTTCATGTGAATTATTTCTGTAGCACTAGCTTGTCCATGAACAATTGCACTTACTAATCCAGTTATGTGCACACGCTGCCTTGATCTGACCTTAATCCTTTTCTTTTCACAGGTAGCTTTATTGAATCCTATAGAGAACCCCCAGCTGGAGCTGGCCATTGTCATGCTGATAGTTCCCTTCTTTGTTAATGTTAGTACAACTTGCATGCTTCTGTGAGATGATTACTTGGGTATCTTTCTGCCTTGTGTTAATTAATTAACGTTAGTTCCTAAAGCACAGTGTACCTTGGTGCATAAGTTAATTTTTAAAGAGGAAGGGTGTTAAAGGATGGATAAAAAGTCTGGATATGTGGGTTTTCAAAGGCTGGAATCCATATTGAGCCTAAGTAACTGGGCTCAGGAGAGGTGAAGAAATGCCTCATAGACCTCTTTGGACTGATGACTTAAGTAGATTGAATCTAATGCTGAGATACTGATGAAGATTACAAAATTACAATGAAATTTGCTTTAGGAAACAGTTGGTCTAAGGATAGCTGTATGGTGAAGTATCCTGTGTCTGACCATAGCTAATAGTGTCTGGCCTGTGGTGGGGCAGAAGAAAAAGGGCAAGTGTGCAATCATCCTTCCCAAAGTGTACTCTTCCAGTAATCTGTGATCTGGGGACTAGAGCCAGAAGTGGTGGGTGTCCTTGCATTTAATAACTGATGGTGATTTTTCTTTTATTCATTTGTTCGAACATGAATCTCATCCTTTGAGAACCAAAAGTCTGTTGCACTCAGGTGTCTCCCTAAACTTTCTACATGAAGAGTTAATATGTGCTAACTCTGCATAGCAGCTGCTTTTCTTATTTTCTTTTCTTCTACCAAGGGATAAAGTAGCTGTGTTGTAGAGCATTCGTGCAATGTGTAATGAGCCATGTGACTATGTCTGTAAAAGACCTTACTGGTTTGGCCAACTCAGAATTATTGTCAAGTTTTCCTAATTCTGTTTGAATACTATCTGAATGAACACATGCTACCCTGAGAAAAACTGACCTGTCACTTCTCCCTTCTCTTTAACAGGCATTAATGTTCTGGGTAGTAGATAATTTTCTTATGAAGAAAGGGAAGACAAAAGCTAAACTTGAGGAAAAGGAAGCAGGACAAGATTCAAGAAATGGAAGTAAAGTCCGATATAGGAGAGCAGCATCACATGAAGAGTCAGAGTCTGAAGTAGGTAGAGTTAATTATTGCATAAAAATTGCATAAATATCAATCCAGCTCATGCCATTGATTTAATTGTAACAGTGTCAATTTAGTTTTTATTTTCTTTGCATGTGCCTCTAACAGTAGTTCCTAGTGCTTGCAGTTGAAAACTAGTTAAGAAAAATAGCATTGTTTCACCACTCATGGTAGTTAATTTCCTTCCAGATGGGCAGGAAGACATAATAGTATATTTAGACATCACAAGTGAACTGTGCTACAAATGCTTCTAAAAAAACCCACACAGAATGCAAAACTAATAGACAATTCTAATTCAAAGAGAGGTTAATAGCTTAAAGGGAGAGGAAGCTGGTAGAGGCAACTGGCCTGATTTTAGACAGGTATTTTCATCCTTGCCTTAGCATAATTTTATTCTAAGTTATGTTAAGTGGGCAGTTTTCCTTTCACCTGAAGGATGGGTGGTATTTTTGAAGCCAAGTTGGTTTAGCTTTTGTTGGTTAATGTAACATTTCTGCATTATAGAATTGCAGTACTATTTTTATGGGGTTTTCTGTAATAAAATGACTACTCTATTACCAGAGAGCTTATGTATTCTCTCTGACTTGAGCAACAAGCTGCCCCCACTGTTCTGGAGGTTCTGGAATCACTTTTTGGGATTTAGAGTCAGCGATTTCAGTAGAAATTAATGCACGTGCATCCTTCCTCAAAATTTGCTGGAGGTTACGCAAAGGATATGTGACATTTTTGATAGTACAGGTAGTAAATCCAGAGTATGTACTTTAAGCTCTTCTGTGTGCAAATAATAAGGTGCTTTGCAGGAATAACAAAAGTAAAAGGTTAGAAGTAGAATGAAGAGTGTGACTTTGATCCGTGTTACTCAGAAGCCATAATTTCTTTAGATCCTTATTTCAGCAGATGATGAGATGGAGGAATCAGACGCTGAAGAGGACCTGCGTAGACTCACCAACTTAAAGCCCGTTAAGAAAAAGAAGCATCGTTTTGGTCTGCCTGTATGACACATTCCCTGACCTGTGGGTTCGCACAGGTTACATGGCAAAAACTTCAGTCAGTGGGGTTTAATGTTGCAATTGCATCTCCCTTTTCGTACAAACTGACTTAAAAGCAAGGTCTACCAACAGAATGCAAAGGGTTGGAAGCCTTCCAGTTCAGTTGCACTACAGACACACTGACCAATTATGCAAGAATGTCTTTTCATCACATGTGAAAACCACAGCGTTGTGGCTGAGGGGATTTGTATCTGACCTTTCAGAGAAGATCCTAGAAAACAGATACAGCAATCTCTCGCTTATGGTTACTGATGATACCATTTAAGATGTTCTCAAAAAGGCATCAGAATCATCTAAGTTCAAGGAGTGTGTTTTACTACTAAAACTGGCTTTTGCAGCATAATTCCTAGAGCAGAATAGTTTATGGTTACAAGCTGTAACTTAATGTTATTTTTTTAAGTACAAATGTTTACTTGCTACCGGGTACCTATGGAACTAATAGGTGGAACAAAGATTTTTTTTTTTTTTCCAATCTCCTCGAATCTATTTGACTATTTTATATTTAAGTTATATTTTCATACAGTTGTATTTAAAGATTCTCTTTGTCAGAGAAAAGGGTGCAGTTCCCCTTTTTTTGTGCAGAACAGGTCAAAAGATATGTAGCGAAAATCGTATTTATCCTTGTGTCCTGGTTTTAAGACAAAGGGATTGCAAAGGGAAGAGCTCTCTGTCACTGCAGAAGTCACCAAATATCAATAAAAATGCAGTTCTAAGCGTGCTTTTGACCACATAATTTGAAAATACCTTTTTTAATAGGAGGTTGTGTTTGCATATTTGACAAACGTGCACTTTAGTGTATAACAAAAATCTGTTGTGATGGGTTACTTGTGAAATGAATATCCAAGGATGACTCTGATAATTTCTGGTTTTTGCAAGTCTCCTGTGCATACCTCTCAAATGACCCAAAAGAGAGGGAACATTTCTTACACCCTTCCATATATAGGATCTGCTGTACAGGACCATGATCTGACTGAAGCAGTTGTGCTACAATAATGCAAATAATTCTGTCCCTTGGTTTTTGTTGGAAAAGCAATCTTCTATTTAATGTACTTTAAAAAAAGAGAAAAAGGACTTCTCCTGTTCAGTTTCCCTAAAGTCTAGTTATCCTTATTAAAAACAAAAAACAAAACAACAACAAAAACCAAACAACCAACAAAACAAAAACAACAACAGAACCCCAGCAGGTGTTATAACAGTTGTTACTACAGAATTTTTGTGGTTTGCAATGTCTTGTCCTCCGATAATTGACAATGTGCTGATCTAAGCCTAGCAGACATTGTCAGTGACATCCTTTTGCTTTGTGTCTTTTTGAAATGATTGTTTCCAACGGCTTTCCTTGCTTAGTTATTCCTTGTGCAGGACAAGGCGATGTGTCAAAGAGGTGACGACATACCTTAATCGCAAATCTGTTGTAGTAGCTGGACATCAGAAATTTTCCAAGCCTTAAACCAAACAGTTTCATTGGAAAACTGCTCAGAACTTTTTAAGATTTTTTACATTTTTTTATAGATTTACTAGGTCTTAATGTGATTTATTATCCAGACCACTTAAATGAGGTTCTTGGGCCTTAGTAAATACTGAACTGTGCGCTCCCATACTTATTTTCACTGTTCTAGCATTCCTTTTCACTGCTTGGCTGCTGAGGTGAACACAGTGTTCTAAGACTTCAGGTACACCTCAGTGTGTCCAGCTGGCTAGAAGGGACATTTTACCAAACCTAATGTTTGTGAGTTTAGTTGAGCCACTGACCTCTGTTACTGTGCACTGAAATGTAATAACTGCAATAAGTTCAAGTACTAGTGTTTCTTTTAGACCAAATCTAGAAATTAAGGACAAGGGAAGCTTATTTGAGTTATTCTGAAATGGGGGGCCGAGGGGGGTGGGGAAATGTCCCTAATCAGTGTTGCCTCTGTTTTAGGTTTTCTGAGTTGTTTCTTTTCATTGATTGTGTGACTTGCATGTTCTCTTGACCATTTACCACGGGGCGGGCGCATATCTCTAAAAGCACAGTACTTCAAGGAATTCATTTTCATCAACAGAATAGACTCATACAGCTCACTTTTCCAAAGGGGTTTAAGAGCTAGGACTGGCTCTTGCCGCAAATGTCAGCATTTATTTTTTTAGCATAGGATTGGTTCTATTTCAGATAGCGAAATAAAGCTATTCGACATGTGCTACATGCCACTGCACAGCCATCACTCTCCTCGTCAGCCGCCAGAGATCACTGAGCAGTGCACACAGATTTAACTGTACAAGCTTTCATTTTATCTTCCTTTTCCCTCCTTTTCTCCAGTTACTTAAATTTTCAAAATTATTGCCATTTCTAGTCTCATGTTTAGTCTGTGAAATGTCAGTATAAAATTATGGCCTTAATCATGGAAAACATTTGTTTTGAGCAGACCTCAAACTTATTGACCAAGTACAAAACAGTATAAAGCACTATGGAACAGTTTCTTGAAGGTGGTTGTAGCAAAGGTATACGAATGCCTAATTTTTTTCCTGTCTTAAGTGATTAAATGTCACTTGGTTTGAGGGTTTAATATGCCCAGCAATATGGCATAGTAAAGCACTATGAGCCAAAGAGACAGGAGTATTTTAAATACCACAGTAATAGCAGGAGGAGCTTATCTTTGGGGTGGGAGGGGGAAGACAGCTCTGATTTTTCTCTGCTAAAATAAAAACTCTATTCACAACCTTAGCCAAATAAAGATTGGAGGGGTGGTTGTATTCATTCTTTGTTATCATGTGAAAGATGGGAAATACAAAAATTGGCAGATTTCCTCGTTGTAAGATAAATTTGGAATTCTTGCAGTAGGTACAGGTAGGATGAGTACTCTTGTCTGAAGAACTTGTATGTGTGAGAAGGAAGTCTGTGCCTAGTGCTTCACTATGTCTTACTGTTTGTTGAAATGGATTGGCAGTACAGTCTGAAATAGTAAATTTTTCATAAAGAGTTGATCCAGTAATAATACTACAACACGATGACGTTTGCATTATCCTCAAATTGGCGCTCTAAATTTATGCCTTTGAACATCCTTCAGGACAACTCATAGCAAAGGTTTAATTCAGGCTGTGCTTGAAAACAATGTGATTCTGTTAAATGAAAATAAGCTATGTAGTATATGCCAAAGTAGGAGAAAGGGATTGTAACTCACAGAAAAGACACAGAAGTATTGGTGGAGGTGGAATTTACCATGAGTGGTCAACCTAAATGTATTAACTGTTTCTAGTATCTGACCTGTGACACCATCTGCATAAATTGAAAACACTGGTGTTGTCTGATACGTGGTTTTCAAGTTCTGGCTTTAATATGTTCAGGTCCCCTTGTCTTACTTTAGGTAAATGCTGTATTTTAATGTTGCTAACTAAAAATGTACTATAGCTTTTCTTCAGGGAAAACTCAAAAATTGAGTTGCAAATTAGAGCAATGCAAAGTGATCCACTCCCAGGTGTCTGCTCGGACTCCAGTGTGCCTGGGGAGGGAGGCGAGGGCTCTCCTGCTCTGCTGAGAGCCGAGCATCAAAGGAATTTCTGCCACTGTGCTTGACTAACCCATGTTTGCAACTTTGCTGTGCTTTTTACGGGAGAAAACGGTAATGGAAGCAGATGAATTCAGCCACATCAAGTCAGAGTAGCTCTACAGCATAGGAGTGCAAACTTTTTTAGGTAAAGTTTCCAGTTCAATTACTGAAAATGACTACTGTGGTTTTACAAAGTAAAACTGCAGTATCTTTTAAAAAAGGGACTCTTTTGTAGGTGTTTTTGTCTTGCGTGGGTATCTGTCTCAAACTGAGTGGTGAGTTTGTTTGTCAGTAAATTCAGAGTGTGGCCTATGTGAGCAAAACCAACAGCTGTATTCTGCTGCCCTCTGTTCAGACCGTCTTGTTTAATCAGTGGTGTTACCTTAAACTTCTAAGGGTATCTGATGTAACTACATTGTATAATGGTTTACAATAAAGTTGGACTTATTACAGATTTGTACACTTGTCTTATACCTGTTCTGTTTAAAAGTGCGTGTGTTTCAATGCTTATAATGTGCTGCTGTGGGAAGAAGATTTTGCTACTGGAATTTAACTTCAGAACTGATCAAGACATCACTCCTACACATTGTGTAGTGCAGAGTTGTCTCTTAAGCTCCAGGGAAGCAGCAGCTTCGATTACCAAAGTGTCTGCAGATAGCATTTGGACTTCCCTTATAATACCTGACAAAATGATCATAGCCTAACTTGGGTTTGTTCTGTTTTGTTGGACAGAAAGATGTCATCTTAATCCGCAGGCTCCCTGGATGTATGGCAAGGTAATTTTCCAGAGTGCTGGAGGAATGAGGAGGATCATGTAGAATGAGAGCTGGCTCACTGTGAAGCTGTAACAGGCCTGGGGTTTTTTTGGCCACAAATGGCAAGATGATACCTTTATGTCAGAACAGAGCAGAAATCCTCTTCTGAGTGAGCTGCTATTGCTATCTCCCCTACCTGTCTTGGTGGGAGCAGTTTAGTATGTTCTGCTGGGCTGGATCCAGACAGTATCGATCAGCTACTACCTTTGTAACTCTTCTATAACGTTTGCCCATTATTTGTATTACTTCCCACCTACTGCACACAAGCAGCCCCTACCCACCGCATCCTTCAGCGGGTTCAGAGAATAATCTTCAATCTACCGAGCAGTTTCCCTGGAGAAGTCAAATCCGTAAGATCTGTGTCTCCTGGAGATGACAGTGGCCAGAGATGTGTACATTCACTAAATTCTTCTTGGTCATAGTCGTATTTTAGCTGCAACCATTCCTCAGCAGAGGAGTTTTCCACACTTCACGTTGCAGTGGAAAATGAAAGAGAGTTAACTTGCATTTTTAACAGCCACTACTAGATAAATGAGACTGTCTTGTTTCGTTGCCATTCACATCCCATTGAACAGATCTCAACACCTCAACCAGGTGAACAGGATTTCTACTGTGAAATGTAAGTAACTAGATTTAGGTTGGGTTTTTGTAAGGAAAAATTACTGCGTGATCTGCAAGATGAAATGGTTGTGCTTGCTGTTCAGAGTTGGTTTAGGAAGTGTATAATCAGAACAGAATTGTCCAGGCTGTGGGAGAGATCTTGGAAACTTCAGGTAATGCTGCCTACCCCTGTAGGCTCTCATCTCCCACCCCCAAGTGACACATAAGCTGAAAGTGATGTTTTAATTGAAATTTTGAAAGCTGAATGGAAGAAGTAGTTCAGCCTCTTGAATTCTAAATATTTGCTTTAAACATGCAGAATGTTACACTTTTGTATTTCCTTATGCTGGGAAAGAAATAACAAACACTTTTGTTGTTGTTGTGTCCGTAACAAAGTTTTGCCTTTTAAAGTTATAAATAGAGCCCAAGCGGGCTCCCGGGGAAGTCTCCCGGTAGTGGCTTGGGCTTCCCCGCTGTGGTCCCGCTGCCACAGCTGTCTGCTCTCATCAGCCCCCGGCCCCATCCCTCGCAGGGTGCAGCGAATGCTGCCAGCCCGAGTCATTGCTAAGAATAAACCTTTCAACAACAACAGCCTCTGTCAACCTGAATCATCCCGGGCTCTGCTTTGGGAAAATGACCCAGCTAATGACTTCATGTTAGATGCTCTATATAAGTCGAGGAAAAAAACAGACATTCGCAGAGCGCCCAGGCTGGATTTAATCAAAGCCGGGAAACGACCTCGGGAGGAATTACGGCCGAGTGAGCGCCGCAGTTATGTCACAGGTATGGGGAGACCTGCAAGGCTGCTTCCTCTTCGAGTGGGGTGCCTGGCAAATGTGTTACCGTTTTAGTTGGTTTGCTTGGAATAGCTTGTTAGCAAATTTCTCGTTATCCGGTGAATTTGGCTTTTCTGCTTTGTGTGACTTGTTTAATTATGCTAAGCATTTAGATGCTCTGTTTATGTATTTTAATGAGTTAGTTAAAATGTATAGGAGGAATAATTTGATGAAGAAGGAAAGCAACAGCCCTCCACATGACTAATTTAATTTAATTTGTAAATATTCTGGTTTACCATAAATATTTTTATTGATGTAGAAGGGGGAAAAAATTTCCACTGTTCTGCTTTGGGATGTTTTGCAGGAGGAGTGATTTCTGCTTTTCCAATGCACTTCCTTAGACAATGATTTTAAGTTCTGGCAGGAGTTTTGAAAGGCTGTGGCTATAATGAAGCGTGCCGCTGTGTGAAAATGTATTAACGTGCAGGAAAAGAGAGGCTCACTGAAAATCATTTCAGGCTCAAATACATATCCTGGCAGTAATTTTGTATTGCACACTTCTGTGTTCATTTTAACTAATGGTTTGTCTTTACTGTGTTCCCCTACAATCAGCATTTCAAAGTGATCTCCCACTTAGCTCGGAGATTTTGAGGTTTTCACGTAAGTGTTGTGTTTTCAACACAAGCTACCTGTGCCTGGCGGAGTCCTCCAGGACTCTCCGTGTGAGAGCTTTACCTGGTGGCTGGGACGGATAGTAAGGCACAGGAGAGGGTAGGACAGTGCAATCCTTCAACCACATAAATTAACTCAGTTCAGCTTATTTTCTGTCCTCCAAGGAAAAAGAGACTTTAAAGACCAGCCCTATGTCTGTAAACCAACACTTCTTGACTTGCGACAGGAGATAAAGCGCAGGCTGCGGTGCTGCGCCAGCCAGGAGTGGCTCCTGGCGAACCCTGCTTACAAACGCTCCTGGGTTGGGAGCAGTTGGCAGTCCTGCCGCTGTGACACTGGCAGCTGCTGGTGCTGGCAGCCCCAGACATCCCCTCTGTGGCTTGCAGGAACCTTTCTGTGCCACTGGTTTGCTTTTTACCTGGGGGCCAACTAATGCACAGCAGCAGTCCTGCTTGAAAATCCACCTGTAACCAAAGCATGAGCAGTTTGATTTTAAAATAACTGGGTGAAATTCGACAGTTCTGATCATCCTGGCTGTGTCTTGGCATCTCGTGTGCCTCCTTTCCTTACCCTGTCCACAAGAAGTCCCTTGTCCCGGTGGAAGAAGCCTTACAGTTATGGTCTCTTGCTAATAATGAGTGAAGGACCTTAGCAGGGTTTGTACTCCTGTTAACAAAACCAGAGGGGTTTTTTCCCTTTCTCTGTGGCAGGCAACACAGTTGTGTCCTGCCTGCCTGTGGGCTATGCCGTGGGCACGGGGACTGTTCCTAGCACGTGATAATTATCATTAGAGATGAATAACAGATGAAACCCTGGCTGTAGGGATGTTTGGCGAACTGACCAAAAGCTGTTGAGAATTCTGAAGGGTTTGCTACCCCACTTTCCCTTTCCTTGCTTTGGCTACTCACAGAGTGTGTTCCCCAGAGGTCCTGTGAATGTTTTGTTTCCCACAACACATGCGAATGGGATTGACAGGGAGCTATTCTGAGCCTTCTGGGGAATTTACAGCCGCCAGGAAAAATGCCGAAGGCTCCAGTGCAGCCAGCCTGCCCCAGCCCGGAGCCAGGCATGTGTGCCCTGTCTCTGCAGGCTCCATGGGACCTTCTGCTCCAGCCACTTGCAGGCCTTGAGGGATTTGTTTCCCTCCACAACTGTTTTTAGCTTTGCAGGCAGTGCCCAGAAATGCCCAAGTGGGTTCCACCACAAACAGAACCCAAATACCAGCAGTCCCCTGTGCGTAGCAGTGGGCAGAGGAGCTTCTTGTCGCTGGTGTAGTGTGCAAATCTGTTAGAGTTGCAGCGTGGGGGCCTTTTAATCCTTTTTAATTGTACCTCCAGGGCCCCTGCACCCTGCCACGAGGTCTGCCTGGTGGGACTGTGGGGATCTGTCCTTGAAAGAGGAAGAGGGAATGTTAATGATGCCAACTGCTGCTGATTGACTTGTGTCTGACTTCAAAGTGATAATTTAAAGATAGGGATAGGCTGGTATGAACCAGTGTTTCCTTCTAGCAAGATAAGCTGTAAACAGATTAGTACTTGGATGTTGCCATGCACCACCTGATGATCCATCTGTTTCTAGATTAGATTTCCTTCTCCTCCTTTGAGTCCCAAGTCCAGTGTTTCAGTACACAATCGTAGACTGTTGAGTGCTCATATGCTTTTGTTGCCTAAATTTAAGATCAATGACTGTGAGTCAGGTGTTAACTTTATCATGACTAAATCAAGCCAGACTTAAGAATCTCCCTGACCAATTTCCCAGAGAAATAGTGAGTAAACGGAGACACAAGCACAATTTAATAAGGAAAGGTTTTCTTCCTTCCTAAATATTGGACAGATTTTTGAATTACCTATCTGAACTTGCAGAAAGACCAGGCAGGGCTGGACAGAGAAAATTAAAAAAACTTAAGCAATACACTGTCTCTTTCAAAGGCTGCACAATCAGAAGACAATTTCAGAAGAGAACAGTAATAGTGGCAACAGATTTGGGGGAGGGCAATGAAATGATGGTTGTGCAAATATCTGGAGTAGCTGGGTGTAGAGTCTCAGAATTTAAACAGGTGGAACGCTGTATTAGCAGCGCTGTATGTTGTAGCCTTTGAGTTAAGGCAGTTTTGTTCTCTGTTCTTCTAAACACAAAATACTGATGTGTGAACAACACATCTATTTCTTAGCCAGCCCCTGTGAAAAAGAAGCGTCCTCCAGTGAAGGAAGAAGACCTGAAAGGAGCCAGAGGAAACCTTTCCAAAAACCAGGAAATTAAATCCAAAACTTACCAAGTGATGAAGCAGTGTGGTAAGCCTCCTTGATGTAAACCATTAAGCAGCCTTCCAAAGTAAAACGGTGACTTAATCACCCTTTTCAAGTGAAAGGGTCTGCCTCTGAAGCAACAGCCAGCAGTGTGCTCATTGCCCCCGGCCTGGCTACGCAGGGAATTTGCATCCATCATCTTGACAGCACCAAGGCGAGCCAACAGGGCTCTGCTTGGCGTGATCGTTCTCCCCGGTCGGACAAAGCGGGAGGGTGAGCCCTGACTTTGCCTTCTGAACCAGGATTCGAAATGAGCCCTGGGACTGTAGTCAATGTCAATGACTGCCCAAGGTGAACAGTGGAGGCTTGGTCATAGATGAGGGCATTTCTGGCCTCTCAGTTAGGTGCATTTGATGTGTTTGAGATGAAGCAGAAATTGAGGGCAATAAAGGGAAGAAGGTGAGAGAGAAGAGAGTGGCTGCTTGCGCTGAACACCCCTAGTGCTCTGGTTTTGTGTGGCTTGTCCACCACCAGTAGGAAAGGATAAGGAAAAATGATGAATTTTAACCCTTTTCATCATAGTAGCCTGGACCGCAGTAATTTCCAAGTTTCTAAAGCACCTGCAGGGTTTTGGGGCCAGTCAGTGGCAGCAACCACCTACAGGTGCTGTCAGCTGCCCCATGCCTGAGATGGCAATGCTGTGCTTTTAAGGGTTGGGATGTTGATGGATGGGCGGATGAAATATTTATCAAAAGTGTGTCTATGTATTTCAGCAACACTGATTTTACTCCCCAGTTTTGGTGTGCTCCTTTACTGATTGCCTCTCCTGATTTTTCTTTTCCAAGAACAAATGGGCTCTGCAGCACCCTCCATATTCAGCCGGGAGCGGACAGGAGGTGAAACAGTCTTTGAGAAACCAAAAGAAGAGCCGGCCAAGAGTGTCTTTGGCTAGTGGCAGAGCTGGATGTGTCTCACCCAGATGGCTGTTGTAACATTTCCCCAGATTTCTGCCCCTTACACTAAAGTCACTGTAGACCTAAGTAGCTAATTTCTAATGCAAGTCATTAAGTAGGGACTAGAATCACGTCAAAGGGTACAACTTCCATGTTAATTTTTATTATTTGCTTTCTTTCTATGTATTGAACGGTGTTTGCTATGATGGTTTAATAAAAAAAGGTTGTTGGACACAGCTCAGAACACTGTGGTGACTAATTTTAATTTAGGCTTAAATTAATTCTGTGGACAGTTTGGCATTACCTGCTATGATCTAGTCTGTCAAATGCAAAGAATAAACACCCTGGTGACAGAGTTATAGTGCAATTTCCTCACATTGTGCCCTCACCAAGGAGGAGTTGGTCAAAGGGATGTCCTAGAAACCTGGAGACTTCACCCAAATCTGCGCTGCCTGCAGCAGTGCCCTGGCAAGGCCCCTCAGGTCTGCGGCATGGCACAGGGTGACACTGCCCCCCAGCTCTTACCCAAGTGATTCCCCCTTATAGCTCCACCCCCCGTCACAACCCCCAGCTCAGCAGCACCAGGGTTTGCTCCTGGGAGGGGAGATGCTGGGCTGCCAGTGTGCCCCAGCACCAAGGGAGGGCTTTCTGCCTGTTCCCCAGTGGTTTTCCCTTGGGTCCTTGAGGTTCTGCTGGATCCAGACCAGCAGCACAGGCACTGTGTCCCTACCGACTGAAGAGCCGAAGGGCCTGCTGAGCATCTCTGCAAACCCACTCTGAGTGGAAGGTGCTTTTTTGTAACTCTGTTTACATCTTGATTTGCTGCATTAAACATCAAACCTGTTTCCCCTGAGGTTATAAACTGGAGCATTTCCCCTCAGATGGATCTTTCTGCTCCAACACAGATGGACCACACTTCTCTCACAGCCCGAGTCCCTGGCATGGTAAGGTAGGTGCCACCTTTATGTAAATAAGTACTTTAATTTTGCATGGGCTAGACCTGGTTAAGAGGTGAAAGTGATACCAAAGGCTCTGCACCATGAATATCATCTTTGCCTTTTGCATCCCAAACGCTTGATCGATAAAATGTGCCAACATCCACCAGGCTCCCAGAGAGGCTGCAGAGTGGGGTGGGCATAAGGCAGCAGCAAATCCTTTGGGTTTAAGGGATGTTTGTTTGTTTTTTTAATTAAAGATATCACTGGTGTGTTGCCTTGACACATTTGTTTTCCACTTTCAAAGGTTATTATTTGCAGCTGAGACCTTGTCTCCTCTCTCTGCTGGTTGTTATTTCTCCATGGGGCTCCTCACAGGCAACTCAGCACAGCCTTTTCCTCTGAAGAAAAAAACATCCTCTGAGGATTTTCCTGTAGCTGCTTCAGCTACACAAAGGGATGCAGGAGGGATTACACAGCTTCCATGCACCCAGGAGTCGAACAGAGCTGGCCACACAGCCTAAACCCGTGCAGTTAAAGCAGCTTTTTGACATCCCTGTGATTTTAAATGTGGGTGTTAGAAAACTGATGACATAGCCACTTAACTAAAGCTAAAGCTTTGGTTCTTGGAGATCTTAGGCCACTAATCATATAATCCTGTGTATTTTAAGGGATTAAAGCATTACATGAGCTGTAGAAGCTAATCAGATGTATAGAGGTTTTCATTTTTCTCTGTTATAACATACATATTTACATGTCCTCCTGTAAACAAAACAGTATTTGCAAGTAGTATAAACAGTCTGCCTGGAAGAAGTGAAGTTTATTTTTTTAAAAAGTTATGTAAAGCACAAGTCTTATAAGACCAGACTGTGCTCAACAGACTCATTATGATGAACGTGTTAATGTCTGTTTATTAAGCCCTGCTTTAGTGTCTCCTCAAAAATCAAAGGCCACTGGAAACATGGTCTCTCATCATGCTTGAGATAAAGTTGAAGATGTGCCTTTTCAAATTATTGCCGTTGCATTCAAAAAATGCAGCTTGTTGCACAGACCTGTTCAGCTGCCTGTGGGATTTCATGTGTCATCGTGAGATCCAAGTCTAAAAACTTAACTTTATGCTTTATGGACACACTATGATTCTGTTGTTTAACAGCAAGGATCTGTTGGAAAAACAAACTTTAACCGAGGCCAAGTTTTACCTGTGTTTAACATGTAAATATTAAGTTTCTGGGTCTCTTCAAAGTCTACATAGTATCTCCAAGCACAAGTTACTCATTAACTGATTAAGAGAAACTGAGTTTTCATTTGAAAATCTGGTATTTCCAAAATGGAGGAGAGAACGTTGCTCACTTTGATGGTCTTTTCCTCACTCATAGTATTAACAGAAACTATTGCTCAAAAGGTATTTGCTCTATTATTATTATTTTTTAACAATATCCTGTTTGCTCATTTCGCTATCTAGTGGCAGCGCGGTATCTGGCCAGATAACTCCTTTGGTAACCACTTCCTGTGGAGCCTGGAGACCTGGGGAGCTTTGGATCCTTTTAAGGTCTTTTTTTGTTCTTTGGGCTGTTATAGAATGAATGTGGTGGGAGAGCATTTGCAGATGTGTCTGACTGTGCTCTTCCCCAGGGATGTGAAGTACCGAATTTGAGGGATCGGTGGGTGTCCCTTGGCCACTGGATGATGTTTGGGTCTCAATACAGGGCCGTTAGAGCAGGGCCAAGTGAGAACATTCACAGTGTCATGCGATTTCTGACAGGCATTTAATCATACATACAGAAGAGAAAAGAGGGGAATAGAGTGTTATTTGCACTGTCTGGAGGAACAAACTGGTTTATGACATCTCAGGGTGCAGGCAATTGGTCTTATTTAAAAAATATCAGTATTGGAGAAACGGAGGGAGCCTTATGCTTGAAGGCTCTCATTGCCATCATGTCTGTTCAACAAAGTGTGAAATGCAGCCAAGAAGCAGGTGGGTTTCTGGGATACAGGGACAGGTGTCGTGTCTGCTGCGGGGGTGGCCGAGGGCTCTGCAAGAAGCTGCGGATGTGGTGTATGGGCCTGCGGTGCCTTAGGAGTGGCCACAAGTCACTCCCCACTGCTCTCAGGGACACACGCGGGGCTGGTCCTCTCCTGACCCCTTCGCTAAGGGCACAGCAATGTCCCTCACCATGTTGTGCCTTGCTGTGTGCTCATTTCTGCTGGTCACAGCCTACGGCGCTGCTGGGGCTGGCCAAGCACAGGGAATGCAGGTTTCCATCCCCTTGTTCCCTTGTTGTGGTGGAGAGGATTCTGCACATGGTAAGTTTTGCATGGGGCAAGCTCCTCCTGCAGCAGAAGGATGCTCCATGGACAGTGATGAACCCCACATGCCTGCAGAGCCCCAGTGAGCCGTGAACTGGAGCTCAGGGCTCCTCAGTCAGGGCAAAACATCCACTCTGAACACGACATGGGCAGGTTTCAGCATGGCAGGGCAGCAAACGTGAGCCAAGGTGCTTGGGGATACTGAGAAAGCCTTTGGGAAGAGACACCTGTGGGAGAGGCAGCTCCAGCCTGGGAAATGGGGAGGATTCCAGCTGGGGCTAGGCAGAAGAGAGAGGCACCTAAACTTCCAGGATCAGGAAACTGTTCTCTCAAGGAATATTCTGGGGGTTTGTCCTATTGTCCTGGGCTGTCAGTAGGCATCAGGAGATGGAGCATGCTCTGGAAACCTATAATGAAAGAGAAACAGCCATCCATTTTATGGCATTGGCTGTGGCACCCCCTGCCCCAATGCTTGAGCACTGAGCTGTGGTCGCAGCTTTGTACTGAATGGCCGTGTTTAGCTTGATTAAACTTCTGAGTATTGGCCAGTGGCCTAACTTTGAGGAAGCCAGTGGATGCTATTAATTGTTGAGCAAAGTACAGGAGATGAATTATCAAAATAATTAAATGTCATTTAAACAATCAAAAGACTTGCAAGGCTGTAAAAGTAAAAATATAAGTGCAATGATCTGCTTTGATGCCAAGTTTTTTTTATTTTAATAAACTATTGGACTATTGTGAGGCTGATGATGTCCAGACCAACCCTTCTTAGTGTCACTGCTGAAACACAGGGTAGGGCCTTTAAAATAGACATCCCAAATACAAAAGGAGGGTGTTTACAGAGGTAGATGCTCCAGGTGATTCCCATGGAGTGTTCCCAGTTGGTTCCATAAGTGCCCTCCTCCCCCAAGTGTCAGGGGCCCTGGAAGCACCATATCAGGAGAAATACAAGCGGTCGAAGGTCGTCCCTGCTTGTGCAACCAGCAAAGGGTTGGAGGCCCACCTGGGGTTTCAAACCTGCTGGGCATTGTATGTGACACAAGTCACTGAGCTGAAAAACATGCAGCAAAGTCAAGAGCTGGGAGACCAAATAAATAATCATGAAAAAAATCTAGCAGGTCTTTTTCCATGGATCAAGTGCTTAAAAAGGCATCTGATTTTTCTGAGGTTTTTCTTTTTGGGTGAGGCAGCAACTGCTTCAGAGTACTCCGAAGAGAAGATCACAGAAAAAGGCTCAAAAGAAGCCTTCTGTGGAATGCCAACACGCAGGTTGTGTGTAGGGCTATGGTCACAGCTGCAGAGATGCGAGTAAGGGCCAGTCTGGCCATCAACAGTTCCCCTCCCCAGCTGCAGCCAGACCTTCTAACAGTTCATTCCTTCATCAAACTTTTCCAACCCCACCACTGCTCAGGAGCACAAACCAAGTGTTTCTGTTTAACACTGTTTAATTTTTTTCCCTAGCATGGCATTGAAATCTACAGCCTCCGCATGGACTGCAAGGTTACGTCGCGATTTGCTCACACCGTCATCACCAGCAAAATTGTCAACAGAGCTAATGAGTCCAGGGAGGCAGCCTTTGAAGTAGAGTTACCCAAGATGGCCTTCATCACCAACTTCTCCATGTAGGACCAGCCCTTGCCAGCGGTGTGGAGGCGGCAGCTCTGGGGGCTGGGAGGGAGGGGGTCAGGTTGTCTTTTCAGGAGGTGCAGTTGAGCTCTGGAGTGTCCTGCACAAAGTGCCCTGTGCAGTAAGGTAGTAGGCAGACAAATAGAAAGAAGGTGCCTAGGGCCAGAGCCAGGCTGCCTGCTGCACAGGCTGGGTGACAAACATGCTCGGTGGTGATGTTTCTTCTTCCCCAGCCTCTCCAAGACGCTGCAAGGAGGATGTCTGTGGTTGTGGTGGTGGCTCTGGGTGTCCCCCTGGACAGGGTGTTATGTGGGAGCCAAACACACTTCAGGGGCCATGAAGTGCAGCATTTCTCTTGTTTCTTTCCCCAGTGCTTTCCTTCTAATGTTGATCAATTTTTATGGAAACCAAACAGGTCCATTGACGGTAAAGTGTACCCAGGCATAATAAAGGAGAAAGCTTCTGCTCAAAAGGAATATGACACTGCGGTCTCACACGGGCAGAGCGCCGGCCTCGTCAAGTACGTTGCCAGCCTTGGTGAGGTGGCTCCACCTCTCTTCCTTCACTTCTTGTTTGGCTGGGAGTGGGTTAAACCCTGGAACCAGCCATCTCTCAGTGGGGATAAATGCTAAAAGAAGCCTTGGGCTCTTCTTGGGAGGGACAGTGTGTATATATGTATATACTTACATATATATATATATTATTTATACCTGGGCTTGCAATTGGCATCAGTGGGAGGTGTCACTGGGACCTGCTGTCACTCAGGAGCACCTTGCCAGGCTGTGGGATGATTCTCAGTCACAGAGGTTGCTTCCCTGCAAGCTCAGAGGACCATGGTACTTGACCAGATTTGCATTTTTGGGGGTATATTTAATCTGCACTTTCCATGCATTCAGTCCCAGCTCTGCTTGATCCCAGTCTGAAGCATGCAGAGGTCTCTGCTCCATTTCTCACCTTGCATATGCAGCACCCAGCTAATATAATTCATGTGATGTACATAACACTGCCTGCAATGTAAAAAAAATCTTCTCTGTGATAAGTAAGATTTACTGCTATTTTTACTCCTTATTCCACGAGGCTTCTTGCCCATTATTTAGCACACTTCATAAACTTTGGCCACCACAAGAAAACCTTCCCTGCAGGAGGTAAATCTCTGTTCTCCCTTCAACCCCAGAATCACAGGCAGAAAACTGGAGCAGTTTCACGTGTCCGTCAGCATTGCAGCTGCCAGCAAAGTCACTTTTGAGCTGATGTACGAGGAGCTGTTGCAGCGGCAGCTGGGGAAGTTTGAGCTGCTGATCAAGGTTGCACCAAAGCAGCTTGTTAAGCACTTCCAGGTAAGCTGCCCTGGCAAAGGAAGGGACCAGTGTGGTGTTTTTCAGGCATGACTGTTTCCTCCGAGATGCTGATGCCAATTTCTTCTCCACTGTCAGATTGACGTGCACATCTTTGAGCCTCAAGGCATAAGCTTCTTGGAGACAAACAGCACATTCATGACAAACAAGTTAACCGAGGCGCTCACAAAAGCACAGAGCGAAACCAAGGTAAAGCAGCAGCTGCTGGGTGTTAGTGCCAGTGGCAGCTTTGAGTTATGTTGCTTTAAATCCTTTCTTCTGATTGCTCTGCAGGCTCATATTGTATTTAAGCCAACTGTTGATCAGCAGAAGATAAACTCCGAACTCGATGAAACCCTCCTCAATGGTGATTTTGTTGTGCGTTACGATGTTAAGAGAGGTGCCACTACAGGTGATATACAGGTAAAAAAGAAATAGCAATAAAAATGCTTTCAAGTCATAGAAAGGTCTGAGTAAAGTGCAATCAAAAAACCAGCAACATTTACTTTGAAGCACCAAGGGTGACAGGAACTGCTGCTTCCATTATTCCAGGGTCAGCGGGAACTGAAGGCGACGTTCAGTAAATTCCCAGAGACACCAGACACGGTGCAAGAATGGATCACCCATGAAAGAAATCAATCTTTCAAACTGTATTTCAATACAAATCTACATTGCCACTTTATAGGTGTCTCTTTACATTCTTTTTCATTATTATTACTCTTTATATTCTTTTTTTATTAGTATTACTATTCTGGCATATCTAAGGTGTATTTGTGGCTTCTTGTAAATGAAGTTTAGAAGAATGTGATTTATATAACTATTAAAATGGCTGCATGTTTTTCTTTTATTTTTTTGTGAGAATTGAGGTATATCTAAGAGAGCAGGAACTTAAAAAGATTTATAGACCAATGCATGTCCTAGAGGATAAAGTACATTATTTGCTATACCGCTTCGCTAATGAAGTATACATGGATATGCTAAAAGATGTCAGCCACAGTCAATGAGCAGAGATGTGCTCATAGGTGATAATAAAGAGGTAACATAATACACAGTGATAACACAGATATATCATACATATGGCACCGAGGCGTATAATATACATATATATGCTGCTCTCTTGTAATTTGCTCTCCACAGATAGTCTCACTTCCAGATAGGAAATACATTTTAATAGTTCTTTGATTTGGGCTTATCTAGAAGAACAGAATGCTGAGCGTGCACCCCCTCTTGCTATGCCAGAACACTAAGGTGCAATAATAACTTCTTTATTTTGATGTAATTTTATACGTGATTTCACATTCTGCATTTCAGATTGTCAATGGGTATTTTGTCCATTACTTCGCACCTCGTGAAATGCCAGTGTTTCCCAAAAATATCATCTTCGTTATAGATCGAAGTGGCTCCATGACAGGCAGAAAAATTGAGCAGGTAACTTACCTCGAAGTATTGACCTCCCCTTGTGTTAGTAACACACACCAGCCCATTGAGGAGGTGACTGTGAATTTCACTTTAAAACACATGATGGTTTTGTACACAGCAAAATTTTCAGACATATACTTGAAAATACAAATACTCGGATTTAAGCTATTAAAGAGCAACACTTTTCTGATACTGCTATTCTCACGGGTATCAAACATCAAGACAGAGAGCACCTTTTCTGTCTACAATGAATTTAAAATCACTAATTTGTCTGGTTTGCCTTTATTGATGACCATATATGTAACTTTGCTAAAGATCAGACAAGTCCATTCTTTCGTTTCTGTAAATGAAGGGAATCGTCCATTCCCGATGGTCTCAACCTGAAAAATACCATTAGGACTAAATAAGGGCATTGGGCTGCATCTTGTGTAGTGTTCTAGAAAGACCCCCTTACTACACTGCAATTCTAATCCCAGTTCTGGCAGAGAAGTAAAAATATTCAAAGTGATTCTTTTCTCCTCGGAGCAGACAAGGGATGCCCTCTTGAAGATTTTGCAAGACCTCCGCCCAGAAGATCACTTCACCTTTATCACCTTTAACAACAAAGTGGTGGAATGGAAGAGCTCTTTGCTGCAAGCCACTGCAGAGAACGTGGCAAGCGCTGCAGGATTTGTGCAAACCCTTTCTGCTAGTGGAGGTACAAGGCAACACCTACATGTTTATAACCACAAACATGCACCCAAGATAATCTGTTGCTTAGAAAAGAATAAATAGTTTTATTAGTCATGTAGTGCCACAGAGCTACCATCAGTGCTCACAAAGCCAGGAAGTTTTTAATGCTTAGAAGGGAGGAGTGGGATAGAAATGCTGTTTGTGGGAGTGGATTTGTGACTGCATGGTAATACACAGATATAGAGAGGTGGTTATGTCACATCTATAAGCCATACAAGCTACAAAGCTTTGTTTCAGGCTTTTATAACAGAGATGGCTAGAAGATTTCCTGATAATATATTTTATTTCTACAGGAAAATGTCAATTCAATCTACATTTGACAGCAATTTGCTGACATTTTTTATTTGCTATTTTGTCTCTTTTTTTAATAATATGAAGCATCCCCTTGTAAAATAAAATGCATCAAAAGTTTTACTCCCGGGTAAATCACATTGCAGAAACAAAACAGTCAAAAAAGGCATGATGCATTTCAGTTGTTGCATCACTGTGTGCATTGTTATTTATCTGCCAGCACATCTAAAAGGCTCTATCTCCCATTCATGCTGTGTATTACTGTAGGTTTTCTTATCATCAATAAAGCACACCCATGCCCAGCTCTTCTCTTTGATTCTCAAATAAGGCTGAGAGAGCTCAAATGAGGCTCAAGTGCAGGTCAGCAGATGTGTGTTTATTTCAGTGCTTTTTAATGGCTCCAGACATGTTTGCATTTCCCATGACTTATGTGTGGAAAATGCTCCCAAAAGAACACCCCGGTATTGCCACTGCGATATAATCCCCTGTCATTGAGCCCAGTAGTCTAAACCCCTAAGCCCTCGTCTCTCTGAAGGATTACTTCCTGCAGAAAACTTCAAACAACTCTGCAGGGCCTCTGCGGATGAAGTGCACCCATTTCTTCAGATGATTCTGCTCTTTAGGTGAGCGATGCCTGCGTTCTCGTTACAGGCACAGATATCAATCATGCCCTGCTGACTGCTGTCAACGTGCTGGATGAAGCCAAGAGGCTGCCAGAACGGAGCGTCTCCATGATTATTTTGCTGACAGATGGTCAGCCCACTTCTGGTGAGTAAATACTGGCCTCAGTCCTCTCCTGGACTTTTCTTGTCGTTCACACTTGCATCCTAGATGTTAATAGATACAGCCTGTGTTTCAGAAGAGCTTTGGTATAAGCAGACTGGGCTATTGCTGGATATGTGTTGGAGAGGAGATAGTGATGAGAGGGCTCTGGCAAGGGCTGTAAGAAGAGATGGCAGATG
Organism: Todiramphus chloris collaris; assembly: GCA_025345505.1. NCBI lineage: Eukaryota > Metazoa > Chordata > Aves > Coraciiformes > Alcedinidae > Todiramphus > Todiramphus chloris. The sequence goes on along the minus strand of JANVCC010000038.1, from coordinate 17,372,501 downwards.
ACTACATGTCTTTTATCTGGGAACTGTTTTGCTAAATACCATCAGCTTCCCAGTTTACAAACTCAAGGGAATTGTTGGAGATACTCCAGGCACAGCTGAAACGTGAAAGTAAAATAGTTATAGACAAAACATAAACATTTTGCATATACTATGTATGGTCCCATTTGAGAGGTATTGCTTGCATTTCCCCACTCTCCTTGCCCCACACTTGAGATATTTTTGAGGTTTTGTATTCTTTTCCATGTCTATCTCTTCTAGTGATCAGCACAAACCAGAGGCTTGAGGTAGAAATACTGAGTTAAATAAGCAGTAACTTCCAATGCGATGGCATGAACATCACTTACTCTGAACAGGAGTTTGTCTACGTTTTGTGTGGCATCAGCATCTCTCCGAGGCCAGCAATATTAATTCAGCTGTAAGACCTCTAATAAGACCAGTCTGCCTTTCAGACTGTGTGAGCCATAAGGCTTTGGGGTCAGTTTATTTGTTTTGTTTTTTAAAAACAATTAAGCTCGTTGTGCTGTCTGATCAGCACAGCCACAGCGAGTCTCAAATCTCCTGGAGGACGTTGTGCATCCACAAGGTGCCCGGGTTGCACACGCTGCTGTCTTGGCAAAGCTCCCTCGATATCGTTACAGGCCTGGAAATATTGATACGTTCCTGCCTGGAAATGCTGACAGAGAAGCTCTCCATACAGGGCCATCAGTGGCTCCTCATATGGGATAAGGTGATGGTATGAGAACCTTTTCCCTTTGTCACGCAGAGGGGCTGGGAGAGAAGCGTGGCTGCGTTAATTTGCAGTTTGACTGAAGGACGCCATTAACAGATCCATTCTTCTCTGAATTCACAGACAGAATTTTTATGGATGATATTTGTCTTCTTGAGGCTTGATCAAGTGTTTCCATCCCTTGTGCTGTTAACTAGTAGCGCGTGTCCCTTTTGTCCTAAAACCTCCTCTGGCGCCCGTAGTTTTATGCCATGTTTTGTGCTGAGCCATGACAACATGAGTAGAAGATAGTAGAAGTCATTCAGGGGGACAATCAGGTTCTGGTGCTCCACATACAGAGTGGCGTTTTCATCTCCAATTCAATTAGTAGTATTGTGTCCCATATATTTTTAATATTTTATTCTGAATTACTTTCCAAAGACTTTAGGCACAATTTTCCATTAAACCCATTGCTGTCTTGTACTTTCAAAAACCAACCAAACAAGGACATGTTGTTGTTTTAATTACAGGTGAGCGCAATGTGGAAGTTATTCAAGAAAACATTCAGAAAGTGGTCGATGGGAAATATGCTCTTTTCTGCCTTGGCTTTGGGTTTGATGTCAGCTATAAGTTCCTGGAGAAAATGGCCTTAAGCAATGGGGGAATAGCACGCCGTATATATGAAAACGCCGATGCAGCCTTGCAGCTCCAGGTTAGGACTAAGGAATAGGCCAGAAATGCCATCTATCACCTACAGCTTATGTCTGGTTTTAGTAACAAAACCACAGATTTTCTGAGATGGAGAGTTGGTTTTGGGTTTATCTGTTAATCTTGTGGAGGGAGGAAGGCAATGCTGGGCTATCTGAGGGTTTGTACCCTAACCATGACTCAAAGTTGAAGTTCTCCTCCAATCAGCTGCCATTGGACAAACTGGAAGCTCACATATTTCTGTACTTCTGTAAAAGTTGTCCAGGAGAGGTGATGGTGGAAAAGCTTCTATTCTTGGGTCCGATTTCAAATAGCTTGAAGTACCACCATTGAAAGCTGTTTGTTATGGTTTCCCTAAAACTCAGTAGGTAGTTTGAGGCACCTACAGGCAAACTGTTCTGCAGCATCGCCAGCCTGGGTCTTTCCTGTCCCTCTGGAGTGGGGTTATAACTTTTGCAACATTCTCTTTTCTCTGTGAAGCCACTTCTACCTGTTTTGTCTGGATGTGCAGAGACTGAACGTGCTTAATGCCAGCTCCAGTCCAGAAAGAAAAATATTAATTCTCAGGACAAATTTAAAAACTAAGTTGTGAAAAGTATCTAAAGCAAAACACCTAATGGGTGGGATGGTGATAATGGGGATGCTGCTTGGGTACCTGAATTATCATGGGAATTAGAGTCTATACGGCATCACCAGCCTGGCTGCAGAAGGTGTGCTGGACCTTGTGCTGCCCCCCCACCCGCAGTGTTTCCAGCAGTCTTAACACTGATGAAGAAAAAACTGCTTGGTCCCAGCAGTGCATCTTCTTTTTAAGGGGGTTTTAGATATTTAACATATTACTTTGCATAATTTTGCAGTCATTTGTGTGCTCTCTCTTTCTCTGCTTCTCTTTCAGGGCTTTTATCAAGAGGTGGCTACCCCAATATTAAAGCAAATTGAAATGCAGTATCCAGAAAATGACATTGAGGGATTAACCAAGAACAATTTCAAGCTGTTTTTTGAAGGATCTGAAATTATAGTATCTGGAAAAATTAGCAATGAGCTTGATATTTTGCCAATCGAAATTAAAGCTCAGTCTGTAAGTGTCTTTTTTTGTGCAATAGTAGACTTCAAGAAGTTTTTTGAGTGCAGTATACTCTACATTTGGGCATTCATCTGTTCTCCCATCTTAGGAAAATATTTAAGAATTCAATCAATTTTTCCCCTCCTGAATTTGTTACAAAAGAAAAATCTTGAGGTATATCCACAAATATGAAAACAGCAATTTTAGTCCTTTCAAAACCATAATATTTTGGCCTTTCAGGCATTTTTGGGAAACTGGTTCATATTTTTAAAATGAAGAAGGACATCTGCATTATTAATCTCAAAAACGTTGAAATAGAACAATCTCATTACGTTCTTTTTTCAACATTGTTTTGAGTCCAGAAATACATACCCAAGATACGTGCTACTTTGGTAGCTTGAAGTTGCATTTTCCAATGGGAAAGGACAATACTGAAGCACAAAAAGGGCACTGTGGTATTGAAAGATGTTCTTTAAAGTCTAATAATGTGACTAGCAAAAAAAGTCTGAACTGTTCTTTTGATGGTCAGTTTTCTCCCACTTCAGCACTCTAGTAACTTAACTTTAAAAGAAGAAGCAAATATCAAAGAGAAGGAGCAAGTATTTCGAAACCAAAGTTACATCTTTGGAAATTTCATAGAGAGACTGTGGGCTTACTTAACCATTCAACAGCTTCTGGAAAAATCGTAAGCTATTTTAATGATTCCTATTGCAAATATCTAACTTTTTAAACCAACAACAAAAAAAAAATCCTTATTCACAAATTTTATGATTGGAAAACACAAGGAAATGGAAACATTTCTGCAGATAGTATTAAGAACATAGTATACTGGAAGAATGCTACATTACTGTGTGAGGAAAATGAAGTGCCTTTCAGCTTATGGTTGCGTTGCATCATTACATATATGTGTACATACACATATGAAAGCATAATCTAAAATATTCTTGATGACATTGCTATGAAATAGATTTTAGTTGCATGGATTGTGTGGAGCTGTTGTATGCAAACAGTGTTTCTGGATGAGTGAATCTCAATAGCTTGTAAAGAGAACAATAAGTGTGTTTGTAAGACATTTCATAGATCATGTAGCTATTACTCTTCGGTATTTGAACTGTACATAAGCTCCAACAGCGCAAACAAATTAGCAACGTCACAATTACAAGTACATGAGCAGCTGAGTTACCCCAATAAAACTGTTTGCCCTTCAATAATCAAAAATATCTGTGAAGACACAGCTAATATGAAAAAGATGATGACTAGCTCGTAGTCCCTATACATTATTTCTTCATCATTAACACAGATTTTAGTATTTCAGCACAAAAAGAGGACCAGAAAACCCTGGAGGCACAAGCTCTGGAGCTGTCCCTGCAGTACAGCTTCGTTACGCCGCTCACTTCCATGGTGGTCACCAAACCCACTGGCCAGCAGCAGATGGAGCTGGCTAACAAACCCACCGAAGCTGGTAAATGGGGCATCAAACAGCCTCCCTGAAATACGCTCTTGTTACTTATGGTTCATTTTATAGCGATGTGACATGGTCGTCAGACACATCATAGGCAGCAGTTCAGGGATTAGGTCCTTTCAAAATAAAACACACAGGATTTTTATTAAAAGGTGAAGTCAGGAAAAGGACTATTGAGATGGAAAATAATTTATTTTAGTATTAACTAAAAGTAATTTAACAGCTGTTACTCAGCATTCCTGCCACTGTAAAGGGATTCTGCACTTTGTAGCATTAAAGCCAAGAAATGGATGAGTGCAGGGGAGGAAAGCATGCCATGTCTTGCATGTGCTTTATCTACCTTGCCTTGAACACATGAAAACCTCATCACATGAAGCCCAACACCCGTAGGCCCATTTGTGCCAGTTAATAATGTCATGTAGTGTTGACTGTGTGACACTAATCTCTTCCTCTTCCTTCTGCTAGATAATGAGAAGTTCAGCAGTTTTACAGTAGGAGGTAAATGTTTTCTTTTTTTTCTAGTAGCATATTTCCATAATAGTTGCTAATGAAAAAAAAAACAAACAACAAAAAACCCCAATGAACTCATGGTGGTTGTTCTATAAAGGGACGTACTGAGATTTGGAAAAACTCAAGCCGTGACTGCCAAGGTCTGGGTGGGGTTTGGGGGGATAAAATGGTCAAAGGGAGAAAATCTTCCATTCAGAAAGGCCAAAATTGCCTTTACTCATCAGGAAAAGTAGTTCTTCAAGTGAATGGTGCTAATGATGTTTTCTGCTTCTTCCTACCATACGTGAAGGACATGTCAGAAAATTAAGCTCAAGATACACTGGAATTACTTCTGATGATAATTCAGGTATCTTTTTCCTCTCTCTTTCTGGAATGAATAGATCAGTTTGAATATTAATTTTTAAATTCCAATATTATTAATCTGATAATCTTTGCTATTATGATGCATTATCATAGCAATGTTTTTATAGATGAAGAGCCCTGGGTTTGCTCTAGTTCTTTCACAGAAATGTACTGAGGGGATTATAAATTCTGTCCCAGTCTCTGAAGGATACCAGTTTCAAAGTCATGCTGGTGAGTTTCACAGCAGAAAACTCCCTGACCAGAAGCACAGCCCAGCAACCACCCTGCCCTGCTCAGGGGCCACACAGAGCTTGTCACTGCCCACCCCACAGCAGTCCCTTGGGCTGCAGGAAGAGAAGAGCTTGGGACCAGCTCTGCAGCATGACCTGTTTCCATAGCAGGTGCCAAGCCCTCTGTCGGTGTGGTGGTTGGGCAGGTAAGGCTGCTCGCTGGCACGGAGATGGCCTCACTGCATCTGAGACTGGTGCCTACCAGAGAATTGCTGAGCACCGTTGCTCTCCATCATGACAGACCAGAACAGCTGGAATGGGCAGGAAGGAGAAGGGGCAAACAGGATGCTGGGATACTGGTACCAAGGAAGGTTTGGATGTGGTCTTTTGCAGTCTCTCGCATTAAGCTCATTTAATTTCAAACCACCGGTAACAGCTCTTGTCTGAGGGCAGCTGCAGTGTTCCAGAGGAACCATGCTGTGAACCTCTGCTGGTGCTGTAGCTCCTCATGGAGCCGATCCCTTTGCAGAGCATCCCACGTCAGGTTCCCCCTTCCAGCACAATCACTCACTCTTTTACTGGGGACGGGCAACTCTGCTGCACTGGCATCACCACTGTCCCCATCCCAATGTGCAAGGCTGTGAGGCCCCAGGCATCTAGCAATCAAATCCCTTTTTGTAAATCCCTTCCTCACAAAGTTCTTGGTAGTTTTTTGTCCATCCTTTACCTTGAAACAGTTTCCAGGGATCAGTGCTTATGTTCTGTGGACTTCATTACTGCAGATAGTTTACTTCAGGAAGACAGACTCAGCTGGAGAATTACAGATTTTGTGTTTGAAACAGTCCTGTAATGTATGTAATACAGTCATGGATAACAACCAAATATGCTCTTTTCTGTCTCCAGATGCTTATAGATGGAGGAGTGGATCAGCTCCTGGTAAGTGCTCCTCCTTTGTTTTCATTCAGAATAATTTTTAAAAGTTCATTTCATACATAGGGTTCATAGCAACACTATTTAAATAAATACATTTTGATTATGGATGCCCATTTGATATGCAATGTAGTTCTTAGTTATTCCAGTCCACAGATATTTTATAATGAGCTATAAACTGTTGAAAACAATCATGTCCCTTTTCAGAAATAAAAAAATATTATACCTCCTGAAAATAAATGTGAAAGATCTGGAACAGCATGTATCAGTAAGCTGAAGGAAATGAGTGTAAAAATAAAAATTACCAGTCCTGGAGTTTGCTGGGTGAAGCCAATGTGGGGCACAGCCATCTGCATGATGCCAATGTCTGTCCTGCAAGGAGGAAATCCCTGGGCACTGCAGAGGCAGAGCGTGGCATCACTAAGAGCTCCCACAGCACCGAGCAGAGAAGGCACTGGCTGCTGCCAGCATGGCATCTGCACACGTGCGCTCGTGGCTGTATCCAAAAAAGTCAGGGGGCAACAAGCAGGAGGAATTGCCTCTTGTAAAGGGTGGGGAGAGAATGTAAGGCATGACCCTAAATGAAAAAAACGTTGGAAAAAAACTTTTATTTCAGGTTGATGGGTCTCTGAGCTCCAGTCTGGCAGCAAGAAGAAGCTGCTGTCAGTAGGTAGTTATTCAGTCGTGTGCGAGAGGAGGTGGGGTAGGCGTGCTGCAGGTTCAAGGCTGTGGCTCTTGAGGACGCAGCTCTAAACCCTCCACAGCTCAGGCTGAGCATGACCCCCTGGCATGGGTGATCCTAAGAGAAGTAGGCACTGGACATTGTGCTTTTTTTTCCCCCATTGGAACATCTTGTTTTAAGCAAATCTCTCCACAGAAGTCAGTGAAGAGTTCTGCTAAAAAGATTTCAGTCACAGTATTTTTCCTGGTTAATTAGTCGACTTAGAAAAAAATGTTTCATTAAACTCTTCTTACTAATTTGGAGTATTTCAGTTGCCAGGCTAAGACACAAAATGACAGCACAACCTCTTGGTAAGTAATACATCTACTAATCCATTTTAATAATTAATGTAACTGTAATCTACAGCTTTTCATACATCAGTGTTTTTGTGACTGCACCAACTCTATGAAAACTCTTTACCTCTTCTTGCAAACCTTGTCTGGCTCTTTCCACATAGGTGAAAATTATCCCTATGTCCCATGAGAAAGCCTATCTGGCTCAAGGATATAACCACCAACAGAAGTGTAGTATGACAGAACTTCAGCCTCAGCTTATTTAAGGATTTATTGTCCTTAATAAACTCTCAGTTTAAAAATCTGTTGTTTTCATTCATACCAAGATGCTGTGTTGGGGTGTTCTTTTCAATAATTATTACTGCGTTGGTTTTAGTCATTCCATTCTATAAAAGCTGTAACTAATATTTTAGGTACAAATTAAGTAATTTTTCTGTGCTTATCCAAAGGGCACAGGATTTTCCTTTGCATGCTAACTTTGTTCTTGTTTCTCTTCAGTCAATGAATATCCACAGCTTCCCTTGCCATTACCCAACCAAAAGAAAAGAATCTGTTTAAATGTTGATGGAAGAGCACAGCCCTCTGTCCACCTGCTGTCAGATCTGGAGCAAGGTGAGTGAGCTGGATTACCCCTGATACCAAGGCCAAGGAGAACAGTTGGTATCTTCCTTGGGAATAACCCCCTTTCATGAAGGGCTACATCATACCTGCTGCCTCGCAGGGACTGGAGAGGCTGTGGTTAATTTTTTTCTATTAGGCAATGTTAACTTTCACTGTGCAACAGCTGAGGCCACGTCTCACAGGTCTGGTTGTGGGTCTCCTCCTCCTCCTCCTGGTGTCACATCCATGGCCTTTAGGCTTTTCCCCTGCCCAGCCCCTGGGAACTTCTGAGGATGCAGAGACCTTAAACCCCATGGTTTCCACATGCTAATGGAAAGATGCGTACTCTTAAAGTGCTGCAGTTTTTCTGTGGTCCTGTATTTGGAGCAGTCATGGCCCCAGGTGCCTGTTGCCAGCTGCTCTGAGAGGAGATGGCAATATGGGGGTAAAAATCTGTCTCCCCCACAGTCTTGGGGCATGTGGAGCTGAAATCCAGGGTACTGTGCCCTCCAAAACTAGACTGAGACCCGTAAGTTGCTTTAGCAACAAAGCTGAAGCAGTTTTACTAAGATCAGTCATACATCATAAATACGGTTACTTGACAAATTTGTGTTGATGTTGTTAAAGGACTCACCGTGATGGGGAAACCTGGGGACAGAATAAATCACTTTGTGCAGTTTGAAATCAACTATGTCAATCCTCCTGTACAAATCCACGTCTCCATGGATGAGATCATCATGACGTATAACAACAAGAGCACTCGGCTGCCATGGACGGAGTCAGCCACCTCTGCTCTTCAGGGGTACGTTGCCCTGTCCTTTCCTAAACTTGAAAATGTGTCAGATTTTTTCCATCCAGGCCTCCTCTTCCACATTTGCCTCAAGTAAGTGCTTCCAGGTGTCCCTATCTGGTGAGTAATTTGTGAGCAGGAGCAGGGCAACTTCTCAATTCCCTATTTTGAATACGAAGCACAATAAGAGGTTTGATTTTAATTCTCCATGCCTGGGTAAGGGAATCAAAACAGCTGCACTGCCAGACTGCTTTTCTGCTTCAACATCAGAGGCAGAAAATTTATCTTCCAAAGAAAAGGACCCGTTGATGGCAATAGCAGCCCCTGTGCCATTGCTGCACTGGCTGCCACTAGGCACTTTGTGTTCCTCTGGCCACAGAGTGAGTGCTGTAAAGTGATGGCTTTGACATTTACTGTCTCTTTTATACATCACTTGGCTCCACACAGGCTGAAGTTTTCTTTCTCCTCAGTTTTAGCAACAACTCACATCTGGGCAGCTGACATTTTTTATGGGAAGGCATAAGAAATAGCTGTCTGTAACTGAATGCCCACTGTTAGAGAAAAGGGTACTTTAAATGTAGACTTTATTTGTTGGACTAATGAGAACAGGATCCTTCACCACCACAAGAGCGAGCTGAATGCAGCTAGTTCCGACGGCTTTTTTCCATTGTTGGAGGAAACCTCCGGGAGGCTCTGCTGTTGGTCTGGGGCAGACAGGACACGTAGCACTCCCTCCCTTACAGGCAGCTCTAGACAATACTGGAAGTCCTAAAACAACTGCTTTCCATTATTTTTGTAATCCAAACGGAGCCAAGAACATGCTGGATTTATTACTCCTCTATCATTTATCATTCTGCCAGGCAGAATGGTCCCCTGCTTCAAACCAGCACCCAAGCCCTTGCAACCGCAATGCTTTGCCCACCAGCGCGTGTAGGGGTGTTCTTCTCTAACCTGATCTGCAAAGGAGAAAAATCACAGTGGATGTTTCTGTTCTGCAAGTCCCCCACTGGGGACCAAGATAAAATTAATGGGTTAGAAGAAAGGCAGGGTCTGAAAAAACTTGTGGAATATCTAAGAAAAAAGTATTTGAATTGTTCATAAAATAGATTGAATTATGTTATGTAGTCTACCTTTTTTTCCTGATTAAACTGATGAAAAAATACACTTTTTTTTAATGTTTGTTTGGTTTTTACATCCAAGCATTTCTTATCATTACGGATAATAAGGAATTTCCATCAGCAAAAAGCTCTTCTCTGTTGGTGTATCTGCATGTATCTAATATGGGAAAGATCTGTTGTACAGCATGGAGAGAAATTATATGCTACTTAATATTTTCTAGCTTAAAAATCACCACTAACAGATCATGAAAAATGCAATTGCAAAAGGCAAGAATATAACCATTTTAATTAATTAATGCCAGCTAGTTAAATATGTATTGTCTCTTCATATTCTACTTGGAAATAACTCCATTGTTTACTTCCTAGGCTAAGAGTCTCAGTTGAAAAGGAAAGGAGCGTTACAGCATCATTGTCTGACACGGTCACAGTAAAAATTTCCTTTGTCAAGTCACCAGAAGCTTTCCTTGGGCTGTATTTCTTGAACACCGACCGTTTTTCTGACAAAGTCAGTGGAGTCCTGGGTGTGTGTCATTACGGGTGAATGCAGCAAAGAAGGATGAACTTGTAACTAAGCTCCTGAAGTAAAAATATGGGGTTGGGGGAAAGTTCAGCCACATCACAAGCCCTTTTTCAGATTTTACTTCCCTGGGTCCTGACAAGCTCTCATGAAAAGCAGTGGGCAGGCAAGGCAGCCAGGAATGAAGTAATTCAGGGAGTTCTAGAGAAACTTTACATTTAATTTATTCTTTTGAGACGTCTAACATCACCTTGTACTGAGATCCAGACCCCACTCTGTGAAGAGAGAAGGTCTTACCCTGGTGATGGAACATGATGCTGTTCCACTCACCAGTGGTACAACTCTAAATAGACTATTATAGGTTTAGAAAACATTAAAGTAATAGCTGGGCTTAACCTCAACAGTGCTCTGGAATGACATCATTTATGCAGCCAATTCATTTGATGTCAAATAATGGACTATAAATAATGGAGATAAAACTAAACAATCAGGGTTACAATATGAAAGCCAGATGGTCCTGAACCTCTCAGCTCCAAAAATCCTGACAGCACTAAAGTTGAAGCTGGTTCAAAAACATTGCAAACCGAGACACTGCATACTCTAAAACCATGGAAAAAAAAAAAAGTGAAAACCCACCAGAGCAACACTGACTCTCACTGTGGAGGAGTGTTAGGGATAACAGGAGATCACATGGGCAATCTTCTTAGCTTACTAAGGGAGCCTCTAAATGTGGTCTTTTTGTTTTGTTTGTTTGCTTCCTGAGGCATATGGCTCCTTTCCTAGTGTTACAGCTGCCATTTGGGTTAAACGAACAACAAACTCTGGTGTTTTGTACTTTCAAATAATTTGTGTCTGTTGCTTAGGTCAATTTTATTCAAAAGCACAATTAGAGAATCATTCCAACATCAATCGGAGTGCTGACAGACGGCTCCCGGGTGTGTCTGGCTCTGAGCACACACTCACCAGGTAACAGATATGGCATAAGGGTGAGTTCATGTACATGCTTTGAGATGCGTTTTAGCAGCTAATACTGCAGATCAAGAGAAACTGAACTAAGGGAGTGTTTGTCTGTAAGAATATAACCTCTTCGGTGTAAATAATAGGAACTTGTGCTTGCATTTTCCCCTAAAAGCCTGAAGTTGTTGCTTGTTAAGTGATACTATAGGGCTCAAGGCTCCTGTTTCATGGGGGGGAATCATACCCTAAGGTTTGCATAAAAAGATGACAAATAAAATAAGGTTCTGCTGCCTCATTTACATGCATAAGGGAGGGGGGTTTCCCTCAGTTGGATTTACCATGAGAAAAAAAGTGTTACACTTCAATTGGCTTTAATAATTGTGATGTGTAAGGAAACCTGTGAGCATTCAGCTTCTACTGCTGTCCCTGCCTGTCCCCATGACTGCTGCCTCCATCTCTGGGAGCACAGCAGTGCCAGCTCTGACTCCTGGTACCAACTGCAAACAATTCTGGCCTGCCCTTTAATTATTTTATTACAAATTTTTCTTGTTTTGATTTTGTTTCAGGCAATACAAGAAAGATTCCAGGCTCGAGTCACCCAGTGATCCTGTTTCCTGCTGGTCAATAGATATAACTCCCTAGGAAATATTCTGAGAAAGAAAACTATGCAAATGATGCTCTTCTGAATATTTCTGATTCTCTTGTCAGGAAAACCACACAGTTAAATTCTTACCTGTTACTGTATAGAAATGTCACAAATGATGCTCTTCGGAATATTTCTGATTCTCTTGTCAAGAAAATCGCACAGTTAAATTCTTACCTGTTACTATATAGAAATGTCACAAATCTTTAAACTCAATTATACTTTCAAGATGAGAACTCTCTTGTTTGTTCGTTATTTTAAAATAGTTGCTGTTTGGTATTCTAAAATGGTTTCTAATACTCAGAGTGGTTACGCTGTTGAAGATTTAGGTGAATGAACTACAATAAAATTGATATTACTAGCTCACAAGTTTGATACGGACACAGATGGAAGTGTACAAATAAAAATAAATAGTGGCATCACCCAATCCCACAAATGTGGCATGCAAACAGTTATAGATTTCTAAAATGTCCTCCATCCAGTAACAAATGATGGTGCTCTTCAGTGACGTGTTTTGTAAAGACTATTAAGTTTGAAGCAGTACTAGTTTGCTATTTACCTCATGTTTGATTTTATGGAGGAAAAAAACCCAAACCAACAATCAAATCTTGCTGTATTAGGGTTCTTCTGAAGCTCGTTCTATACCAAGGTTCCAAGCTGATGAAGTTATCAATGGGACCCTGTGTGGGGGTTTCAGCCCCAACATCTAGCAGCTTTTATTTGTTTTCCACGCAACGTTTTACAAATGTTGGAAGATGTTTTACAAATAAGGAACAACTCAGAACAACAGAGAAATAACATTTCAGAGGAACTGGATGCACAGAAGCCTCTGCCTGTGGAATGCAGGTTCTAGTTTTAGTCTCCAGGGCTTTTTTCATAAATATTAATTACAAAATTTTGTCTTAGAATTTCAGTTCATGTGTATCTTTGAACCCGTAAACGTGCCAGCATTGTAGAAGCTTGAACAAAAGTTGCTTTCCATCCTGCCAATAATATATAATTGGAAAAACCTTATTAAAGCAGTGTATTAAATGAGAAGCAATTTCTTGCCAAAGTCAGTAAGATAAAGCAAACTATGTAACTAGAAGCCTGTTTTTTAAAAGAATTGTGTAGACATGATGCCAAGATGTGTCTGCATGAATTGCTCGTGCTTTCAAGATGCAGATTTGGCTGATCAAATATGACAGACAATGTGGAATTTGGAAACTGGAAACACCAGATTGCTTGTTTCGCCACATCATAAACAGGCTTACCAACTTGAAAAGCAGATTACTTCCATTATAAATTAATTTGGTATTTCAGCTGTATGCTGTCGATGCTGGGTTTTATCAGCAGACTTATAGCAAATTCAAAATTCCCTGCTTTCAGTTATAGGGCCTCTGCACATTGCCTTCTCCTCCTGCCCACTAACTGCAGGGACAGTGAATAGCACTGAAATCAAGGAGCTGTGTGATGTGGCTGGAGGGCATCTTCCTCTTGGTCCCCCTCCACTTTGAGGCTCAGATGTGCACAGATGAGCTATTTTTCTAACCCACCCACTAAGACCTGTGATGCCTGAGGTTCCCCAGCTACTGCAGGCAGCCTGCTGCCCTGTTAGTGCCATCCTCCCATGCTGCAAAGCAGCAGCTCCTTCTGACCTTGACAGATGGGAAGAAAACCAGTGGTCAGCCCTCATCACAGCAACTTCTTACGTAGTTCAGGGGTTTTCCCCCCTCTTTCAACAACTTCTCTGCAAAGCTGTTCCTATCCTCTGGACTGCAGCACATTTGTCAACACTGCGTGGCAGTGCGGTGCCCAGAGCTGCAGAGGGGACTAGACCCACGGCTGCCCCCAGCTGATGGAGCCTCTTGGATCTTGTAAGAGATGCTCACCAGTGCACCCAATGGGATGTCCGCATCTTCTGCAGCAGCCCCGTGCCACTGGTGTGCCTGGCAACTGCACTTCCCAAACCCTTTCCACAGTGCTGCTTCTCCTCTGCATTGTGCTTTCCATTCTGTAAGTGTGTTCCGTTCCACTCTTTTCCACTTGGACTGTGTCTTAATTGGTTGTTTAGTCACTCTCCTTCTGTCCTTTCCAAGCCCCAAAGTGAGCTCTGATGGGCTTCTGATTTCCTACACTCCCCTCCCTCACTCAGGAGCCGAAGGCAGATGCAGTGATGAATACTTTGTGTTCTGCTGGTTCTAATTCCAATGCAGACTGCGTAGTACATCTTGCACTCTGCTCTTTCAACCAGCACTGCACCAGTTGGTGGTAGGAGTAAAATTTTTATCTAAGTATCTGTCTGCTACTTCTCTCTGCCCTTAGTGTCACCTTCAGCTACATTTGCAGTTATTTTCTACATTGCCGGAATCTTAGGAAAGCTACATATTGAAAAGGGCATTTTTCTATCTCCACCAGCGTAAGTGGGAGTTTCTCAGGCTGCCACAGAAGCCATGCAAAAGCAGAATAGAGCCTCTGAGGTCGACTGCTGGATGACAGTTTAGTCACAGCCAACAAGACTACTGCCACCTCCCAAGATTTGCCTCATCCCTATGAATTAAACAGGAAAGCTCTGGCTGAGGCTGTGCCTAGTATCACCTTGTGCCTAACCTTTGCCAGACAGGCAGGCCAAGATCTGCTGGCCACTGCTATGGTTTTGTGGTTTAATGGAACAAACGAGCATAGGACCAGGCCTGAATGGCAGTCCCACAGCTCCTGTCTCGGGATCAAAGAGGATTGTTGCTTTACTTTACTGTATTGCATCTAATCCATTATCTTAAGAGTAAAAAATCACAGCCATGTAAATTCACCTTTGTAGCTTTAATTTTCTGTTCTGTTCTCACTCCTTCCTGTTTCACTTCCTCCCATCATTTTTCCATAACTTATCACCTTCTGTAGAAACTACTGATCTGTTTCATCATTTTTGTCTGATGTTAGCAGGCAGAGATACTTAGCCACTGTTAACACACACCCACCTCCCCAGAAGAATTGGTTTGGGTTTTTTTCTTCTACAAAACTTCAACTTTTAATAAAGCATTTTATTCCTGGAGAAGGCCAGGAATAAACACATTTATTCACATAAATTTCAAAGTAAGTATATTTTTCCTCTATTTTTTCCTCTTTGATTTTTCTGCTGCATTTTTGTTCATCTCTATCTTTGTTCTTTCGATTTAACCCATCACATCTTATGTCACCTCTCTTTTTCCCACTACACTCCTATTTCCCTGTGTGTGTCTGCGTGGTTTTCCACTTTCTCTCCTTATTATATAATAGTAGGAAAATTTTCTGGTTTGCCATGTGAGACCACAATTGCCCTGCTATAGCAGATTTGATAAAAAGAAAACTTGAAGGAATACAAAACCTGCTTGGTTTTTTTCCTTTAGAACCAATAGCTTACAATTTTTTTTCCAGTACAAAATGAATATAAACATAAATGGGACATTTCTTGCCCTGAAATATGTACATAAATTCTGTTATGGGAACAGCTGGAGGAATTTTAGTGAAAGACAGTAAGGCTCTTACACAAAGAAGATACTGTCCAAAAGACAGGTACTATTACTGAAATCTGAGTGCTGTTTGGAGCTGTGCTATTTCATTAATTTATGAAGATCTGGGCATTTATAAGTTAAGTTCAAATTAAAATAACTGAAATACAGCAGCCCTGGATGCTACCAACCGCCTCAGGTGGTGCCACTGCACCAGTCTGCAGCACTGTGTGGTCAAGTGGTC
The DNA here is from genome assembly GCA_025345505.1 of Todiramphus chloris collaris. NCBI lineage: Eukaryota > Metazoa > Chordata > Aves > Coraciiformes > Alcedinidae > Todiramphus > Todiramphus chloris. The sequence continues at coordinate 17,357,203 of JANVCC010000038.1, read as the reverse complement.
AGATGGTTTCAAGTACCACTGAATTATCCTGAAATAAGTGCTGGTCTGGCAGCTGTCTCCTCTTGTGATGAATTTCCAAATGCATCTGGGCTTTGTGGAACCAGAGTGAAACCATTGATAGCTGCTGGAATAACAGAACAAGGCAGTAAGTACTGGTGCTTTTATTTAAATCACTCCTGACACTCAGTTACTGATTTAAAACTGGATGGAACGTTTCTGTTCTGTTTTACAAAGTAAAATTTAAAGTCAGATTTTTGCAACTAGTAAATTAATTCAGTAAAATGAGGGTACTTCAGGGGATGAGTGATGTCTGTGTGCACAAGGAGAATAGCTGTTTTGACACTTCAGATCTGATCAAATATGCAGGAAAAGTCTCTGTGAGAATCCATCCTATCTTGTTGTTGCCAAACATGGTAAGCTTACATATTTTTAACACTTCTTAAACATTGAAAAATACTATTGTTTCAGACAAATACTCTGTATACCCATCAATATGGAGGACGACATAGTTGTTTAAAAGAGACTGGAAACAATATAGTCTGTATGAACGCCATCTATCAGCCCAGCTCCGTTGTCATGAACGAACCAGCATGGAATATCAACACCGTGCTCAGGATCTCTTCTGAAATCCTTCTGCCAGCCTCTGAAAGGGAAAATACAGTCACGGAAATATTGAAGCAGAAACTGTCCTTTGACAAAGTAATCTTTCCTAAGCCTTTGCTAAGGACTTAGTCATTTTTTTACCTTGTTACTGTTAGTTCCTTGTTTTTAACAACCATTGTGGCATCTGGTTTCTTGGGATCAGAGCCACGATGAACTTCAAGTATGGTGAAGTCAATGGGGTGGAAAAACTGTCCTAAAAATATAAGCCAAAAGTACCATTTCAGGCATGTTGCGCACACTAAAGTAGAAACAAACCAAACAGAAACCCCAGAACTCCTATGCTCCCATGCTGTTTCCACGTCCTCTCGGGATTTTCAATGGATAAGCAAACAAAGTTTCATGTATGGTTGAACATATGCCTATGGTATTATTTACTTTTTATAAGCCAAAATTCTATGCACATCATCTGTAAGTTGATGTTGATCTAGCCTTTTCTAGATATCCTTCAGGATACCCTCACTTTGTGTCTTTTCTATTTGGTTTTACTTATCACATATTCTCTGAGTCTAGCTGTTTTTTTTTTAATCAGATACTGCATATGTTGATCTCTGAAATCTTTGGGTGTGATTATGCTCAGAACAAGGCTGACATCAAAGGAATTTTTACGCTCCTGCTCGGATTAGCTTTTGCACATTCCTGCCCTGTCTGTGCTGGTGCTTTCTTTGAGTGCTATAAAGAACACAGGTTTTAGACTGACTTTGTCTCTGTACTTCACCAAGTAAAGATGATGAAAATAGCAATGAGAGGTGTAAGTCAGTGAGCTATAACACGATGTACCCATATGTCACGTGGGCTTTTGCAATTTTCTTGCTACTTACAATTCATACCAAAGCAGAAGAACTTCTGTGTGGAAAACTCTTTTAGCCGGAGGAGATCAGAGCAAGAAAGCATAAATAACAATCCTTATTGTGCTCTTTTTCTGTTTTGTTACAGAATTTCCCATGACACGCGGACCTAACGTGTGCTACCACTGACATCCTGGTTCACTCTCCTTGGTCCTCAAAGCGCGTACCACAGCTGAGAGGAGTAAGTTTGCAGCAGTTCAGTATCTTCCACAATGAGTAAACTTACTGACCCAAAATGAATGTTTGCTGCCCTTATCTGCTTTTGTAAGTGAAAACTGGAAGGTAAGGGAAAATGGCTGCTAGCTGTGTGTTTTCCAACAGCGAATGCACACCACCAAACCCACTACGCTGGCAGAAAACAGGATTCAGTGGGGTCAAAGTTTTGATCCCTGAATTGCCAACTTCACCTTCTGTTAGAATAAAGAATGTTAACATGAGGATAATCTTGGACAATACAAGGCATTCTGTGATTTTAATATATGCTAGTAAATCAAGATATATGTTAACGACCTCTTTTCTTACAAGGATGCTCTAATTGAGGTTTGGCAAATATTGATTAAGCGAACACAAGTATTTTTTCAGAGTACTTGTACTTAGGAGAAAAATTACAAGATGAAAGGAGAGATCAAATCATCCAAAAGATTAGAGGAACAGTGTAGTAAAGAAAATAAAATAAAGTAAATCTGTAGGTGGGATTTATCAAGGTAAAGAGCTTTAAAGACACCAGTGAGGGCAGTGGACACTAGTGATTTCAGCAGCAGCAGAGGAATTCCTAAAAAGATAATGCATAAAGCCTGAGCCCAGAATATTTTACCAGAAACCTTAATATAACCAATGTCATCTCAGTTTCCTCCATTATCTCAGTTCAGAAAGGCTAGGTACAAGATTGTATATACAAATTATGTAACCTCATAAGGAAAGACAAGCATGAAAACACTTAATGAAGTCATACCTAATAATCCATGGGTCTGTTCAGAGAGTTTATCACTTTCCAATGTATACAGTCCTAGGAAATCTTGGTGGAGAGGATGTTTCTTCCATACTTGGTGCAAAACAATAACAAATGAGGCACCGCTGCCCATTTTGAGCACCAGATTTTTTTTCCTGTTAATTATCAAAGTTAAACTGAGGAAAAAAAAGAAAAAATTGACTTAGGGCATTGTGCTTCCCAGAGTTAACAGCAATGAGAAGAAATATTTCCAACAAACAAGCAAAAATGGCTTTATAAATTGCTTAGTGTTTTGGTTTTTTTAAATAGGTTAGCTGCCTAGTTTGGTCCACCTGAATCCGTGTGCTCACAGACAGTCTGAGGCTCATGCTAAACTACACTGTATCAGGCTACCTAGCCTTTAAACTTCTCAGCAAGATGCTTCTACCAAAACTTGTCCTACAACAGCACAACTAATTACAGATAGTTTAGTGATAGGTAGATACAGTATATCATACTCAGTAATAAAAGATTTCTTGATAAAACCATTAATTCCTTGCCCAGGTGCTAGCAGACACCTTTGTCTTTCATTTTTCAGAAGAGACAGCTCCTCAACTATCTAGGCTAGTGCTAGGATAAAGAAGATTTGCTTCTGATTGTGTTAGTGATACCATCAATGTGGCTGTCAAAAAAAAAAAGCATGCTGTGTGAATAACATCTTTGCTCTGGCTCTTTTCCTCTTGCAGGGCCATACTCTCAGCATGTTGTAATTTTATTCCAGGTACACAATGAAAAGGTGGAGGAGGAGGAGATGCTGCCCATTCCTTTTCCACACTTCCCTTTGCACAGGTAGAAATGATTCTGTAATAGATAAATCTCATCAAAAATATACCTGCTGACAGGGCAAAATGTGCCTATTCCTTAAATATCACAATTTCCATTTCTTAAAATGGAGATTGTTTACAGCACATTACTGTGTCTTTGTTTGAAAGATTACACTATGTGTCTGAAGTTACTTTTTAAGTGTTTGCAAGACACTGTTGTATTAAGCACAATACCAAATCTGATTTTACCTTAGTCATACTAATAGAAAACCAGGGAAAATTCTTCTCTTATTCCAAGCACAGGAATTTATGAATAATCACAGTTACACAACGAAGTAGAGAGCAGAATACACCAGGACTAGAGATTGGTTTCTTTTGTATATTCAGACAAAAAGTCTTAAAAGTATACCATTGTTCAACACTGAAAAAATGTGTAAAAAGTAATGCAGGAGCCTGATAGACTTTCTACAAGCCTTACCCTTCTTGTTGCAAGGTGACTGAGTCAAGCCAGGTGAAACCGGTTTTTTCATTGCCATTCTGAACTGTGATCTTCTCAGGAGTTACTGTCAGTTTTAAATCCAGGTGCTTATTTGCAATGCCAAGCTTTCCAAAATATGTGTTTTGGACCTTCACATCATTACTAGCTCTCTTATCACCAATGAGTTCTCCATTGACTGTGATGCCTAATATAAAAAGAAAATATCAAGTACTGTTTTATAGATAGGACCTGATCGTGATGTCAAGGAGTGTCATGGAAATTTAACAGCTACTCAAGGAAAAAAATACGAGTTGAAAGATTAGATTGTAATTGCTCGTTCATGTTTGTGCCAAAGTATATTAAAGTTCTGGGTGCTGTCCTGTGGACTCCCACACAGAAACAATCACTTTACTGAGAAGTTTAGTACTTCTGAGAGAACAGAGTCTGTGACAGGCACAAATAGCCTGTGTGACATTGGTTTCTCTTTAGCAGCTATTCCAGGAAACTGCAGTCTTAAGGATTATTTCGTTGCTTGCTTTCTCACTGAGACAAATTATGTTGCTCAAGTCTCAGGGACAAACAAAGTTTAAAAGTTCATTTTGCTCTAAGAAGTGAAAACACAGACATGGTAATAGTACCCTATCATAGCTACAGGAACCCCTACTAACTTTGCTGTGAAAAAAAGCTTACACAGTGTAAATGAGAGAAATAGCCTTTAAACATAAGACATTTTATTATAAGTATCTCGATTGACTGTATTTTAAAAAATTAAAAACTCACCTGTAACTGGGTCGTTTATTAAATTTAACACAGCACCCGGGTTTTCATTGATATTGAAGCAAATGGCATCTTTTTTTTGTGGCACCGATATAATGAAGTGTGGATCTCCATCAACTGCAGAGGCAAATCACTGGTATTTGTATGGTGACACACAGGTTCCAAGTTCTGCATGAATATTTAACATCATGGTAATGGAACTGCTGATACTGGGGACCAGCAGGAACTGGTGCCTGCACAAGCTATATGCCCAGCTTAGTCCAGCTCACCCTCCAAAGGGGCGGTGGGGTCCCAGGGAAGCTGCTACCATCTCCCCAGAGTGAACTACATCCTTTTCCCCTTCATCTTTCCCAGGTATGTGGCTTATGTCCTGTGCCTCTTGACAACTGCAAAATTTGGCACACGGAGCGTAGGTTCAGGATGGCTGCCTCTAAGTGCTTATCTCTGAGGGCCATGAAAGTATTACTGAGGGCAGGAAGTTCACCTGAACAGAGAAGAAGCAGTTACCAACACAAAGTCCAGCAATGGGAAGGAGTACTAAGAAAATGACCGTATATAATCCTGGTAACTAGATTGTTAACAAACATTCAGAGATGTTTAAAGTAAGTTAAAATACTAGCCCCTCTGAAATAAAAAATGTGCTTTTGTGGAAGGGAATTATCTAAAAGACACATAAGAACTATTCAGTTTAGCCTTAAATCCCTTCTTCTGTTCTCATTCTAAGCACACTACTCAAACTACTCACCACTAGTGTACCATGTCGGGGGTGCTGAAAGTATGTAAGATACTTGTGGAGCTGCAGAAAGTAAAGAAAATAGTGTTAGAAAAGCTCACATAAAAATGGAATATTTACACACTATCTGCACAGCACACGTAAGATGTCAGGAAGTTAATATGCTAGCTAAGTTGCTTGTTCTATCCTAGTTTTTATAGCATATAGTCCATGTAATGACAGTTTGTGCCCCTTTTGAATCAAGCAAAGCTTCAGGGTAGAGACAGATTTCACTTGTAGTCTAAATTTCTTTGATGTTTTCTACAAGGCACAAGTAATGCATCTGTTGGACACAAATGTCTCAGACTTAAGGATTACACTGTCTACCAGCAAGGAAATGCAACATCATCCATTGAAAACTTGTGAGGTTTTGACATTTGTCTTTTACACAATGAATAAAAATCTTTTCAATAAATACCTGAGAAAACTCAACAGAGATTGAGAGAGAGTAGCTGAGACTAATCTCCAGAGCAAAATCTTAAACCTAGCTCTCCTGTTTCCACAATGGCCCAACCCCCAATCTGAAGGGTTAGTTGCTGTCTTTCTCAAATACAAGTTTCTTTTTGTATAAGCAACTGAATGTATTGATTTAGCCAGAGATGTTGGCATCATAGTTCCTTGCTTTATAATTCCAAAGGAGATGCACATTCAAGTCCATCCTCTATTCTTGGTAAACAGCTCGGAGGAAAAAGTGGGGGTTTGATGAACTGGCATTTACTCTTTAAAAACTATTTAGCTGGAACTTTTTCATCCGGTATTGTTCAATTTTTAAGTGTGTTTTTAGCAGTGAACAACATTTTAGCAGTGAGCAGAATTTGGTACTATTTCTTAAAATACAGTTGTAAACCCAGAAAAGCCAGTTTCTATTTCTGTGGTAATTTCAGTTGTCTGAATCAATGTCCTTTGACAGATGATGCTTCATTCAGAAACTGAAACTAAAAACTTACCTAGCATAGGTGTGACACCCTGTGCTGTGAAGGAAACAAAATGTTGTTTTAGAGGCTAGAAAGAATAAAACCCAATCTCTCCCACTTCCTTCCTTCCACCCAAACCAACTCCAAAATCTTGTCATTATGTATAAAATTTTAAATATTTTAAAAAGAAAAACTTAGAACAGTTTATTTAGTGCTGCAACTGTTGTGTCCTAGATCAAGTAAGTGATGCAGGAAATCCATCTCTAACAGTTTAAAATAGTAAGTAAATTTAATAAGAAAGGTACATACCTTCAGCTGTTACCATGGGCAGGTGCGAAGTAAAAGGAAGAAAAAAAGAAATATACAGTTTCAGTTGTATGATTAAACAGGAAGGATTCTGACTCTGTTAAAACAAATTCTAAGCAAAAAAAAAAAAAAAAGCTTGATAATTCAACCACGTATCTTCAATATTTTACAATTCCATTTCTTCTCAGTGATACAACTCAATACTCGTAGATCTCATACTGGAAGTACAAAGCTGTTATGTGAGGCAGCAGAACTGCAGTGAATTATGCATATGACAAGAGCACTATAGTAATTGTTTTATTGTTACACCATTTCCACATTGCAAAATGTTCTTTATTGGTTCTACTCTTCTGTGGTTTTCAAGGCATTTGAATCAGTCTGTTACTACTGAGTGGATGATTCAGTAATCCTTTTTGTGTATCTAGTTTCTAGGGTATGTAAAACATTATTTTTGTTTCTTATCTAGCAGTAGTATTTTCTCTTATTACTGCTCTATGCGTTCTATATAAAAAGAGGATTTACTTGAAAAGAGGTTCAGAAAAGGGTCTTTGTACTACAAGTACCTGTAAAAGGAAAAAAAAATAGAGCTGAAGATCACTGAGTGGATGACACTTCTGTTAATTGTTTGGGTAAGTTTTTCCATCTTATGGAGTACAGATGTAAACATTAAAGTTGTTATGCTTTATAGTGACTTGAATGTTAAATTAAACATGGAATGGTTTTATGTCAGTACCCTGTTATGAAAAATAATGCAAAAAAATTATCAGCAGCATGCCTGAAGAATTATTCAGAATTGAAGGGCACTTAGCTATTAATTGTTTTCAGGACTTAATCCAGTTCAAAGAAAAAATCACTAGCCTCCAGTAAGTATCTCCTTTATGCTAAAATACTTTAACTTATCCCAAATTAAGGAGATGAGAAATTTTTTTTCACCTAGATGCCAGCAGAGATCCCACACTGAGACTGGAAGGAACTTTTAGGGGCACTAAACAAAAGTCTGGGGAAAAAATAATGGTTGTTAATAGAAGAAATTGAAAAGCCTCACAAGAGGTTTGTCAGACCTGTTGAATGATGGAGAGATGAGGGTGGCCTAAACAGCACAAACAGATGAGGGGAGGGTATCTTTGGGGTGTGCAGAGCAGACAGCATTTGCCTTACTTTGCTGAAGAGGAATGGAGTCGGTTTGTTTTATGCAGGCTAAACAAAGAGACTGAGCTGTGTGAAAGCACAGTGTTTAAATGAGCAAGCAGTTCATAATTAGCCAAAGTATCAGATGAGTTGAGAACAAATTGTGCACTTTCAATATAATTACTTCTCTTTCTGCAATATATATGAATACTATGTTTTACAGATACAATTTACATCTTTTCAAAAACTAATAGATCCCACACGACAAAGATCTCATGCAAATTTTCCCCTTTCGTGTAGAAAGATGTTACTACATCCAGCCCTTAGCTGAAGTATATAGAAAAATAAAGGAGAAAGTGAGGTGAGCTAAACTAAATATAGCTGCATTATTAGATTTGAAATGCTTCTTGATTTTCTTTTCTTTTTTTGGCTGCAATTTTATACATTTATCTTAAAATACACTTCCTTTGAATTTACAGTATTTTGCCTGCACGATTCAGTAACAAAAGATGGTTTGAAGGCAATAAGCTTTACAGTTAAGAGTAATTTTGCATAAACCATACATATGCAAGGCTTGGAAAGTAGATTTTTCAGGTACATGTTTAAAAATGCACCCATACAAAAGCCTTCCTTTAGGGGATCATCAAAGGAAAACTTGGCTTTTCAAATCAGGTGAAATTGTGATAATGTCTGTACCTTCAATGGGTTTATCAGCTATCCCATCTTGATTTTCATAGTCTTCTGGCTTTGTTACCACCATGGATGTCAGTGGCGTTACAAACTTGTATTTTAGTGAGAGAGCCAGTGCTTCAGCTGTAAGATTCTCCTTTTCTTCTCCTGTAGCTGCAATACTGAATACAGGTGGAGATTCCTAGCATCAGTGATTGCTAAATTACTCACCAAACTCTTGATTAAATATTAAAGTGAAGCCGTTTCTCTGCAGCTAATTTATAAGTGAGGAACATTTGTTACGTCTAAGATCAATTCGGATTCCACTGTCTATCCAAGAAAAAAGCAAAATGGTGCTTTATATTTGCAGTAATTTTAAATTGTTTAATTTTCAACCTGAAACAGGACTACTGAGACTGGGGAGGAGAATAGGTTGGGGGATTCTCCTTACTGTTTTTTATGCTTTCCCATTGGCACCTCCGTGTGATGTGAACTTCAGCTTCACGCACCAGAAGTTGTACTGGTCAGATGGCTTAATGGGTTCATAGTTATGATGTTATTCTAGATATAATTACCGTTTTTCCAGGAGTTGTTCGATGGTGAGATAAGCCCAGAGCCTTTCAATGTATTCTCCAAATATGTATTGTTGTTCTTGGAAAGCTTTAGCTGTTTGCTCAGCATCTTGTTGTGTGGTATATGACAGAGCGTCATTAGCCTGTTTGGAATAAGGAAACTGTGCTGCATTATAAGCAGACAGGGACTTCCAGAACCTCCCAAAATCAAGACTTTCATATCTGAAAATCTTACTAAATTGAAAAAACACTCTGGTCCCACACAGCACTTGACAAGGAAATTGTCAGTGTTGTATTAGGACCTTTGTTCCATTGCTTCTTTGAAGGTTAGCAATGTAGACTATGGGATGTAATGCAGTTTCCAAATTCACGTGGTGTATTTGTTCATTAGAATTTGGCTACTCGAGATTTAAAGAACTTTGTTGACGATGCCTATTTTATACAGGAATATGTTGAAGCACATATGTTGGCTAACTTAGTAATAACGTTATTTGTATTTGAAATATATATAATTTCATAGAATATATTTGATACACTACAGTGCATGGGGCATATATACAGTTCTCAGTATTCATGATAACATGACCTCTAATATGTTTGTCTTGTGTTTCTTGACTATCAGAGGCAAGTATTTTTTACAAAATCCAAATCTGGAGAGGTATTTAGATCACTTGGTTAGTATTAGAAGTAGACTTGTATTTTAAGAGGAAGGCATTTCAAATATTCAGCTAACTTATCCATCAGTTTTCTTTACCCAGTGAAGACTAGTGTCTGTGAACACTGAACATTTTGCTCCTGAAAGAATCAGGTACAGTATTTAGAGACTAAACTTAAAAATATCTGTTAGCAAAGCTAGTCCAGTCAGGCTGCAGAAAGTTGTCTGGACTGATCCCAGTATACGTGGCTGATTTAGGCAAGTCACTCGCAGTTTTAAAAGCAATGACTTGAGCGCATCTAATTTGTCACATATGCAGTAACACATCTGTCACTGAGGTAAAGAAATACCAGTAGATATTTTATGTATTACCACCTTGGAACATTCAGACATTTTACATAATTTTGCATAAGTCAAAGAAATCCGTACTTACGCCTTCACCTATCACATCTACAGTCAAACTGTTTTGGTTGTTGTCTATAAAGCGCCCAGCCACCACAATCTCAGACCCATCATAGAAATGCTTAAAACTGTTTTTAGTTAGGTCTGATATTTCATTTTCTGGGTAATTCAACTCCACATCCATGAGAATGGGATTTGACACCTCATCATAAAACCCCTACAGGAAAAAAAAAAAAAAGAACAAAGAAAAACATTTAACTATCATTGTTTCTTTAATTCATAGGTAGATCTGTACCCAGAAACATCATGCTAATTCAGCAATAAAACTAAAAGTGTATTTTAGAAGAAATATTTAAAGATTCAGTTGAATCTCAAGAGTACAAGGTCTAAAGGTCTACAAGTAATGGAAATGAGAATGGACATACAAACTCTTCGGTCTCACTAAGAGAAAGAAAAAGTATCCGAGAACAACGTGCTGTGGATGTGTTCCATCAATGTTAAACAAGTGCTTTCCCCATTTGATAGAAATAACTTTCTAGGTCTATTCCCTGCAGAGAATGAAATTACAACATAAGTCAAAGGAGACTAGGTATTTGATTCTGGCACAGCTTGCAATGAAATCCAGTATCTACAGTATTTGGTGAATTTTTCAAATGGCTGCTGTTGGAATATGAGAAGTAAAAAAGGTCAACTCAGTACTGCCTATACCTGTTCTAATGCCTTATACAACTATAAAATGCTTCAGAATTATGGTAAGATACACTCACTTTGCACTAAGTTGCTGAAGATGGAATATCTACAGCCTTTATGCTCTGTCATTCTTCTCTTTCCTTGACATGATATTAACTACATGTTCTGTGAGGCATGGGAGATAGAATGACTGCAGCAATTTTGCTGCCCACTAAAGTGTCCTTGAGAACCATGACTTGTGTCACCCTATGCCAAGTTTTGAACCCTCTCCCATAGCCCACAGTATCTCCCTTTTACAGTCCTTCCACTTTCTGCTTATATAAGGGAAAGGGAAAATGAAATACAATTAATATTCTGGTTACAGAAGACTCTTGAGTATCTCAGTACCAGATTACACTTTGGGATTTTTATTATTTCAAAATAATAACGTCCATATTGTTATTTAAATTAATGTACCTCTGATCTAATTTAAGTGGGGATTACAATACCTGAAGCTGTAAAGCTGCATCAGAGTCAGGATAAATCCGACGTGCCAATCCTTTATTCTCTAGCGCCATCTTCTCCAAGAAGCTGTAGTCAACACCATAGCCAAACCCAAGATTGTATAAAGGATATCTTCCTTCAATGGCTTTTTTCACATGTGTCTGAATATCCTGAGTATTTGATACGCCTGCAACAAACCAGAAAAAGGCTGAGTCTTCTTCATAAATAGATAAAATTATCACAAAATCAAATGTGGCTAATCCTGTTTGGGTTTCCTAGGAGGCATTACCAAAAACATAGTTTAGTAGTATAATGCTGGTATAGTAGCATTTAAATAATTAAAACATCCAGAAGCCAAAGATGGAGACCAATTTTAACTGAGCAATTTTTTGTTAGTTAATTCACTCTCTTTATTATTCCATCCAACACAAACTTACCTACGTTTGGTTGGCCATCTGTTAACATGATAATTATAGATGCACTTCTCTTGGCCACAACGTTTCCTTCATGAGCAACATTCAGCATATCAATTCCCCTCATTATACCACCATGTAAATTTGTCACTGCAAGGTAGACATAGAAATTTGGTTTCAGCACAGTCAGAATAAAGGCCCATTTTTCACTGGAATCTGATGAGATATTGTTTCAGTATGAAAATGAAAGATTTGTGTTTGCAAGCAGCAGATGTTTAGATAGAAAAGTACCTAGACTTTGGCAAAATAAGGAAAAATAGACATCAATTTCAACTTTAGGAGTGTCTCATCAGTATTAAAAAAGAGAAGCCTGAAATTCTGTAGCATCATGTTCAGAGACTGAATTAATAAATTAACTTACACAACGACCCACTGGCAAGTCCCGTAAAGTACTTACTGCCTTCAGTGTCAATGCCCCGCACAAACTTCCTTGCTTCATCCAAATTCTCTGGAGTGGCCTTGATTAATGTTTCTTTCCAGGTATGTACTTCACTACCAAACAGTACAAAATTGAAAAAGTCTTCTTCTTTAATGTCATCTAAGATTTTTAGAAGTGCTTCTCTTGTCTGTAAGAGAGAGATTTAAATGTAGGGTTCAACACTCCACAAAATGGGTGCTTGCAGATTTTACATTATTAAACTCTGAGCATTTGGGTATTTTTAATTGTTACACAGTACGTCATGCAAAAATTCTGAGCTTGTTCTATCCTTACCAGTCCCTGTGTCTATTTCAGAGCAACTCTAGTGAAGTCAACCAGTTGCAATTACATCTGGTAAATCTTCGTAGCTGAGAGGAAGATCGGGTCTTGCGTCAGGGATTGTTGCTTACACTGAGGTAAGCTGGCATGGCAAAGTGAAAGCAATGGGAAATGGGTAGCTACACATTGGTGGAGAAGCTCATACACAAGCAAGAGTGGATATATTGATGCAAGACCAAAACCTGAAAATTCTGAGCATTAGCTTAAAATGAAGAGTCTTAAGTATAAAAAGAGCTGCTGCTTCCCAGAGGAGACATAATGAACAACATAGATAATGCATACAATACAGCATGAACATTTTCATTTTGGAACTGTCTAGTGCATGTGACAGAGCTCTCTGGAAATGTTGATACCAAGAGTTTTGCACTAAAACATTTACAAGTAAGTAAATATAGCCTAAAAGTATAGAATTTTGTTCTACAGTAAGACTTCAAACTCATGGTCCTGAGCATTAGAGAGGTCACAACATAAACCACTTGCTATAGCCTAAACAACACATATGCATTATAAGCCATCATGTCCCTTCCATCACAACAGAGGCCCTTTCACTGGGACTCTACAGTAATGTAATAACTTACCTGTTCTATTTCTCTTCCAGACATTGAGCCACTAATATCTATTACAAAAATAATATTCTTGGGCAACTTTGGAAGATTAGCTGGTGCAAAGAAGTGTACAAAGTAGCCATTGACAATCTGAAAAATAAAATGTAAAAAACCACTTTTATATATTATAAAGATAAAATGGATAAAGAAACTACTTTCATTTAGCATCTAGCCCCTGAGTGGACTAATAGGCTTTAATAGCACTGACCAGTCTCACCTTTGTCCATGGACCCAGTAGCTTCATTTAAGTGTAAGCCTGGGCCTTTAGTCCCTGCCTGAGCTACACTGTAAAAACACCTGTCTCCAGCTGTGTCACATCCATACCTGTTCCTGTCCAGAGACTCAGTGTGGATCCCATCCTGCAGACTGCCTTCCCAACTTGACCTCAGCCTGCTCCATCATCACAAATGTGCCTGATGTCCTGGACTCTCAAGTGAATCTGACTAGCATCTCTGGGTCTGCCTTGCTCTGGTACTGTGGGGAATGGTGGGTCTGTGGCTGGCAAAGCCTCTGTGCTGTCAGCAGTGTTGCCACACTTAGCTCTCTGTCCTTTAGAAAAACAGCTGGCCTGCACTGCTCCCTGACCTATACTATGCAAGCTAAGCTTCAAGTTCACAATTTCCAGCTGACAGGTTTACCTGCAGATTATCTGGAGTTGTTCTCTTCACATCATACTTTACAGTAAAATCCCCATCCAAGACAGACTGTGAGCAATTTCCACAGGTTCGCTGCTGATCAAGAGTTGGCTTGAAAGAGATGTGCCCCTGGAAAGAAAAGCCTTTGTTAGAACTGAACCTTGATAGCTTAAAATTTGCTACAGAACCCAAAGAAGTTTACATTTTTATAAAACTAGTATATTTATATTCACAGACCTGTTTCATCAGGTTACTATTAGTTTGTGTCCATATGTATTTATATATTTCTTGATGGGTAACCAATAGGTGAAGGCTGCTATCTAGATCTTTTGTCATGTGTTTACTTCCCCATCTCCCTTGGTTCAGCCCTTCCCTGTGAACACCACTTTTGATAAGGTTGTTGGGTATGTCTTAGGAATTCTATCACCTCCATACATGAGAAAACTACTTGATACTGACTCAGTGTAAGAAACATTCTTATTGGTATCCAGGTTTCCAACTCCTGCTGTGGGACGAGGCGCACTAGTTTGGGTACAGTACCACGCAGACAACTACCTGGCTTCTGAACTGCATGGAGACGGCCTTCAACTCGCTAGCTTGGAATTCAGAGCTCCTTTACATAGACAAGCCTTTACTGTATTTTCTCTATTGTTTTGTTCTCACTTCCATTGCTAGCACTGACATTACTATTTCAGAATTATAACTGTAATGAATAAATTATGGAATGCAGTAGTCATTGTACCTTTTTATCTGAAAAAGTTTTTTTAATAACATTTTGTAGATCATTGGTGATGAATGTTGCTTCTGCTTCCAGATCAGTGATACCCTGGGGCTCAAAGATATTTACTTCAATCTGAAATATTAATTGAAAATTCATTGTTACTGATTATGCCACAATATATCAACTTAGTCTTTTACAGGAGGATCAGCAAGCAACTACAGATTGGAAAGAGGGATTTTTGTAAAACCAAAAACTTACTTTTATAATTCATAATGGCAGTCCAAATCTACACTTGTGTGGACATGCCTTCAGCCAAATTGGCCTTTTTATACATAGAACTTAAGAACAAAGTTAGAAACATGTAAACCTTAACAGATGTATAAATTGTTTGAAAGATAAATACTGGTATTTATACAATGTCAATAAATACTCAAGTCCTTTGAAAATATAACCCAGACATTAGCTGTGACTTGTGCCAAACTTTGACCTGTATCTCAATATGCCTTCTATAGTAGTGCATTTCAAATAATGCTGCATAACCTCTTACAGATGCTGTGTTTTGTAATGATTTTTACACAGCATCTTCTGGACATAAAAAGGAGAAAAAAATTGCCTTAGAGATGGGTTTTAGCAGGCAGGTAGGTGTGATCAAAGGGAAGTCTTAGGACACAAAAGCCACAGTATTCTAGAACACAATATATACATCACTGCGATTTAAGATGATGTGGAATGATGGCCGTGTGAAAAAGGTGTAGTTTATGCTATAAAGTCATTTAGAAAGGCTCTCAGTCTTCTATTTTACCCTAATGCACTGTAATGTTTTTTTCAGGTTTCCATATGACATTTCTTGTGGCGGCTTAGTAGTTAAGGCAATTTGTCAGGCTTGCAAACAAAAACCTGCACTGAAGCATAGTGGTGTAGACTCCCCACGTGATTCATCAGAAATATCATGGGCCTTTAGTGAACCAATGGGAACAAGCATGGTACTCCACTTTCAACAGGTGTACAGAATTTCATCATCTCTTAAGGTGCAGTCCAGTTTGATACAGTTTGTGCCATTTACCTCAAAATCTTTGACAAGCTGCTTCGGTTTTACTTTGATGAACATCTCGTATTTTCCAAACTGTCGCTTCAGCAGTTCCTCATAGGTGAGTTCAAAAGTGACTTTACTGGCTGCTGCAACGTTGACTGAGACAGTGAATTTTTCTGTTTTTCTTCCTGAAGCTCTGTATTTAAGTGGGTAAGAAAATGAAAATCTTTAGCCTTTTTTACAATACTTATTGTTTGGGTTGGTGGAGTACGATTTTCAAGAAGGAGTAAAACAAAAATGGGAATTTTGATCTATTGTTAAAATCACACTCAAACTGTAGATTTTATTGAACTTTCCCAGTGAGCTTAATCCTAGGAACACGTTATATAAAGTCAGTGAAATTTGCAGAAACAGTCTTTCCACAACTGCAGATACTGCCTGCACGGTTAGAAGTTGTATTTCCTTTATATAATTTACACTACACTAACTCTAACTTAATGACAGTTCTGAAAAAAACCAAACTTCAGAAGTATGCCAGAACAAAGTATTTCCAATTTCACAGCTTGCTATGGGATGATGGTGTGGAAGCCACACAAGACATTGTTCTTACTTGACAAGACCAGCAGTGTGTCCTTTTGAAACAGCCTTCTCATATTGCTGTTTTGCAGCTTCTTTTTCCTTTATAATTCCAGGATAAGTGACACCATCAATGGTCCTGCAGATGGAAAAGTCCTAGTTTAGCTGAATGGTTTGCACTGATACACAAAAAGTTACTATAGGCAATTCTCCGATTATTCATTGATTTGCAAAATGCACTTTCAGGAATCTGATATTGCCAAGGTTTCAGCACTTGCACTGAAGCTGGTCTTTTCAGGAAATTTAGCTGGAATGAAGAGCTCTTCACTCAGGATCTTAAGAGAAGCTATATCAGTTTTTACTTTGAAATTAACTAGATCAAAACTGGGTTGATAGATGATGCCTTATTCCTACACTTCAGCAGCTTGGCCATCTTGTTTAATGGTAAGCCAGCACTGTGGATGGGACTCATCTGTCCACATGTAGCTGTCTACAGCTGAATGTTTTATCTTTAGACTCTTTACACCATTAAAGAGAAATTTCTTACAGGGGATTCACCTCATTCTATAATAAAAGTTCTAGCATGCATTGAGTAGTTGTGCCCGAAAAGCTACTGTTTCTTTTCACTGCAAATAAAACGGGCATAGTGTGATCAGCAGAGATGGACATGTTTCAATTGAATTCAGCCTTGTAATTGTGTGAAAATTGCATATTATTGCAACTAAAGGTACAAATGTAAAGGAACAATCCTCTCAATTTCCTGCCTTTCATGCAAATATAATTTTTAAATGAAGAGATAAATTAAGCCATAATGCCATCAGGGAAATTAAGTAATGGAACTTCTCTGGTTTGCTAACACCTAAGCAAGTAAGTGGTATTTCTGAAAAGGTAAATGGATCTCCAGAGAAGAAACCTCATTCCCTAATGTCCACGATGATGAATAGTAATAATTGAAAATTAGTTAACTTTTCTATAGATGTACCAGTGTTTGCCTTTCTCCAAGTATCTTGCATGTTAAGTTAATAGTACCAGAAAATTACCCAGGAGGCATTTAGAAATCTATCAAATGGCAAAGTAAAACTGAACATTTGGGTTCAGTTTCTCCCAGCTGCATTTGCACAGCTTGTTAGTCTTCTCTAGCAATACTGTATAGATTACACACATGCTGAAGTTGGTAATGAAAGCTGTCTTAGGGAGTTCAACATCAAAGAAGACTTCTTTGTGCACGTTTCCACGATTGACAGCGCGACTGGTGATGACATTGTGGGCAAATCGAGAAGTTACTTTACTGTCAATTTTCATGCTATAGATTTCTATCCCGTTGACAACCTGTAGATTGAAAAATGAAAAAGAAAGGGGGGAAAAAAAGAGCTAGCTGTTACACTGATGACTCTATTAATCAGACATAATCATAATTGTAAAAAGAAATCACTGCAGGACGTTCTATTACTCCAAAGCAGAACAGGTGAGACCTAATGATAAGAACTGCCTAATCATAAGAACTGGAACATGGCTGTGTTTCTTGGATCATTATCACACTGCCACATACAGAGGTGGCTTCAAACAACTTTGCTCTTTATCCAAATACAATGAGGTTAAAAATGATTTGTTCATTCTCTTTCCTTGTCCAGGAGTTTCCATCAGAGCTTGGAAAGGAACAGTCTAATTAGTCCTACTGCCCAAACCAATGAATTCTGGGCTAATTCCCCTGTCACACATGCTCAGAAACACACAATTGCTCAGACTGGACTTGGAGAAACATGTGAATACAGTAAGAATATTCTTGTCACTATAAATCTTCCTCAGTAGCATGGACAAAACCAAGTCTTACTCACCAGGTCATTATCAGCATTTCGCTTCTGTAAAGAGAAAAACAGGGAAAAAATCATTACTAAGTTAAGAAAGCTGCATTTAGAAATACAACACTTAGCACCTACATAGTTGTCTTCTGCTTCCAGGTCAAAGGAAGTTGCTCAGGAGAAGGAAAGCTTGAGAAAGCTTCTCATTAGAAACTGAAGTAAATCTGATGGAAGAGGCCTCTGAGGTAGGTATAATTATTTTGCCTATAGCATTCCCAATTCTGGTGAATCTTTCAGTTTTCATTTGATGTTAGTGAACCTTAAATACTGTGGGTTTAAAAGACAAGTTAAACTTTGAACATTGATGGTTTAGTATTTTGCTCAAGCACCACGAGAAGAAGTTTCTTCTTTCAGCTGAAAATCAATAATGAACAGCCTGAGAGGAGGGAGGAGAGGAAAAAAGGCTTGGATTCTCAGTGCCGTTTATATTTAAATGTCATTCAGACAAAAGAACACACTAAAATCTGCTTCATGTGGCTTCCTTGAGTATAGCTTGGCTGTGTGGTGACATCAAAGCAAAACCAGAATATCTTGTCTTGAGGGTGACTTCTTTTTCTTGTGAATTCCTGGTTCTGTGTCCTGTGGTGTTTATTTTGTATTTTCAAACTAATTTCCATTGGAAGAAAAAAGGGGTTGTATCAAAGCATAAAAAAACAGTTTGAACATTTTTTTCCAAGTCACACACACATCCAAACTACCAGGCAGACCCATCCATACACTTTTTCAGATTCACTTCTGATTTTTTCCTGTTTCAGTCCAAAAGCCTCTCATTCTAACACAAACAGGTAAGATCAGGCTAATTCAAGAACAGGTAATTCAGCAGGCTTACAGAGAGGAGAGGTGGTCACTATGAAAGGCTGCGTGGATTAAAAAAAAGCTGTTAGAACTTTTTTGGGGGCATATGTCCTCCAAGAATAGGTGTAAATATCAGAAGCTCTACAAAAATATTATGTACTTTTGGCTTCAAACGTATTTACCGAATCACGTTAAAATAACAGCTTGTGTAACTCAATTCCTGTAAGCTCGGCTGCAAATGCCTTATCTCTTTTGGCTCTCAGAGCCTCATGGGTAACATTTTGTGATGTTTTTGCATGTTTAACTGCTCCAGCAGACAGAGGTATAAAGACACAATAAAGTCAGATGCACATTCAGGTATATTTAAGGGTTCTGTTACATTTCACAGTAGGAGCTTTACAGGTTGGAAACTGAGACACAGAGGGTTATTTTTGTTTATTTTGGAAGACATCCTATTAAATCTATGGTAATGCAAGGTTTTGGTAGGAGACTTCTCAGCTTCTGTAAGAGTCTGGCCAAAAGCCTGTGTACATTTTTCTAGGTTCATCCTTTAAACTGTTATTTCCATACAGGCAATTTCTGTGTGTACATCTCTCCTGTTTCACAAACCTATGTGGGCTTTTTATAATGTCTGAGTACTCACTAATTCAAATCCATGCTTTCCAAAAGTGAAATTATATTTTCTGTATCTATACTGTCATTACAGCTAATCATTTCCCCTTACAAAACTCAAGATGAAGTAGGGACTTTGGGAAATGAAAAGCTGGAAGTCACTGAAATGTCAGTTTGTTTGATATAGACTTTTCCTTAAAGTGTCATTATCAAGCAGTTTTAAGAATACAAAAAAAAACCCAAACCAAAAATTACAATTACAAATTCTGCAATTCTGACTACTACCTCCTAAATTAAAAGATACTTTACTTGCATTTGATTTTTACATAATTGCTGTTGTGCACATTCTTATCATAATTAGGGGTTCTACAGAAGCTTTGAAAGAGTTGTGTTCTGATTCTGTAAATATTTGGGGGGCTACTCTGACATTCTCACTGAAAAAGAAAATATAGAAAAATCTTTCAGTGTAAGGTATTGATCACTGTATTTGGGCTGATCTTCAATGGAGATACTCAAACCAGCTGGACATCACCCTGGGCTACCTGCTCTAGCAGACCCTGATTTTCACGGTGGAGGGATTACGTGACTCTGTGATCCTGTGATTCTTTGTCATCCTTAATGATTCACTTGGATGTAGACAGAGACCTCACTGACATCAAGGTCATTTTAAGCTATGGGGGCAGAAAATAATAGTGTCCCATTAAAAAATTGGTTATGCAATTCTAGAGCAAACTGAGATTTTAATATCCTTTACCTTGTGTAATGAACATACTTGATAAAATGTTTCCCTAGCATTTCCATATATTTGCCAGTTGCATAAATTATTAGGAAAAAAAATGTATTGTGCAACAGTTACAAGTTCTGTCCTGCTGTGGCAACAGCAAAGAATATAGGTGCAAAAAAAAATCTATAGAATTTGGAGAGGAAGAGCAGAGGAAAAAAGAAATCTGAATGCCCAAGAAAAGAGGGAAGGAAAAGAGGGCTCTGGTTACAGTATTTGCTGAAGGAAGCCCTGATTTCACAGCTTGGGAACCTAAACCACAGCATGACTAAAAGATTCAGCAAAGACCGTGCAGTTAACGTGAAGTGACCTCTGGGAATTCACAACACCAAACGAGGTATTTGCATATATCCCTAAGCACTACATCAGAAAAATAAGGCATGAAAATTATTTCCAATCCACAGCAACATTAAAGATTTCATCATTGCAAGCAACACTAATCAGATACCACTGAGAAGAGACCATAATGCAGCTCAGCTATGAAAACTAAACTTCCTTCTGAACTATGTAGGTCGCTGCTGCCAAAATGAGACGGCCATAAAAGAAAGGCTCTGTCACTGCCACTGTGCTTTGAATGCTTTGAATGTAGTTCCATGGGTAGTTTTTAATCTAGAAAACAACCTTCCCACCCTTAGTACCTGCATGCATAGGAATAAGGTGTACAAATGCCCTTAGTGATTTAGATTTTTGCTCAATTTTCAGCAGAATTGGGTCTGCCAATTGTCTTTACCTGACTATGGCTTTAAAAGCAGCTTTGACAGCTTGAAGGTGATCAGACAGCCAGCCAGCCTTCCAGTCATGCTTCATCCCCCCTTACTGGCATACTACTTGCTCAAAGGAGCTAAGACAGGGATGGGGGCTGAGACCTTCATGCTACGTAGCAATCTCCCCCCATTTCAATCAAAGTACATTTGCATAAATTGGGAAAATCAGCTGACTTTTTTGTAGTGTTCAGCATGTATGCATGGAACTCTGCACAGAGCTTTAGTCATTTCCCCTTTAGAAAGGCTGGAGCATTGCAGGACATAATGGGAACAACGGGTACTATGGTAATCAGGAGCAAAAAGCTACATTATGTCTGGGATACCTAATAATTAAAAAATAAGAATTCATGTCATCTCCAATTTTCAGCAACAAATCTCAAGCTGGTTTTTAAAAGGTAGATACGTTATTATCCTGATTTTCAAAGACAACGTCTTGGCAAAGTCCACAATCTAATCAACAGAAATTGACTGTAAATTGTTCTGTCCTTTTCTACCCACTAAACTACAATGCTCCCTGAAGAGATTTGTCCTCTGTAACTTCTGTCTCAGTATGTAACTACTGAAAGAGAGGAAAATAAGCTGTCGTGGTGAGTAGTGGCCAGCAACTGAAGAGAAGCAAATGAGGCAGAGCATGAGGAAGCACTGCCTTGTTCTCAGAGATACGGTCAAAACCAGAGTAGCCCCTCTTAGGACAGAGATTATCTTTTGCATCATGTTAACGTGCAAATCTTCTGAGAACTCTAATATGTCATTTGAATAGAGGATCTGTTTATCTGGATGCCACAGAACATCTCTATTTTCTGCTTTTTGGAGGCATCTTTTCACTGATACTTTGCGTTGCTTTACGGGTGCTAAAGTCAGTTCCCTGGCAGCACTGACTGTGTTACACATTTAAATATAAGGCCAGTAAAACATTTTGCTGTTACGTGGTGATGGCAGGGAAAACAGAGGAAAGTGATGCTTTCAAAAAGAGAGACAGGAGAGCTTCTTCAGAGCTGACTCAAATCTGAGGCTGATTATAGGTAAATTAGTCTGAGTCCCAAGTCTGATCTCATGTTCAAGAGAGAAAAGGAGTTCTCTGGTAACAGAGAAGACAAAGCTCCTGGTGGGAGTGCTGTACGAACTCTCTGATAAATGTTAGTAAATGAGAGGAAGTTAATGTACGAAGAATGGGAGCCCCATACACGGTTGCTTACTTACCTTGATGTTTCTGACATGTGTTACCAAAAAGTCTGAGGATGCAAAGGCAGGAATCAATAGTAAAATACAAAGCAGTAGATGATTTTCCATTTTGGAAAAAAAGTACGGTTCCAATCTGGATGATATGCATAAATATGCAATGCTTTGTTTACTGAGTGTTAATAAATAACCCTGTGTGAAAAGTGGGATTAAATATTAGGGATTTGGGGAAAATCAAACACCAAATTTTGAATTTTCATTATCTGCAGAATACTGTTAGAGAATTTACAGAGTATTTCAGCAATGTATCTTCTATGTAGTATCTCTAGAAAGAAATTCAACAGCCATTTCTGTATAGGCAACCGAGATTGAACTCTGCCCCAAACTCATCTCTTTTCCATATGAAAACTGTCATCTTTCTGATACCTTCTTAAGGGCTCTCTCTGGCTCAAATTTATTGCAGTTGTAACAGAGCTTGCAGCCTCTTCAACCCATCTATGCTCCTCTTTAAAAACTATGTCCTGTAGTCCTATATATCACTCAGGTATCCAATTTAGGTATCATTGTTTGGCTTGTGTCCCGACTAGTTCAGAAATGTCGTGTTCTTTCTCTATACATCATCTTAGGTGAAAATCAACTCCAAGTTCCCAGAGTCGTACACCTTGCACAATCCACACCGTTTGGCCTGCGAGGCCTGCTTTGTTACCTTAGCAGTGTTCATTCTCCATCTTTTAAACTGGTTTCATCTCCTCCATTGCATGAAACACAGACTTTGAAGACTGGGATAATAAGCCATTCAAGTTTACAGAATTTTGGATGTTTTCTGTTTTTCCTGCAGTTAGCTTTCTGAGCTGTGGCAGCCGCGTGAGGACACGGTGGGTAAGGCCAGGAGCCCCTTTTAAACCGATCTGGAGCCGCTTAAACCAATTCTCAGTGCTGCCCAAAGGTGACTGGACAGCTCTGCCGAGCAGCTGTGCTCTGCCAGGCTCCCGCAGGCAGCTCACTCGGGGACCAGGGTGCAGGGCAGGGTGGCGGGGGTGGCGGGGAGCGCTGGGGGGCGGCGGGGCCCGCTGGGGGGTGCTGTGGCACAGCTGCCCGCAGCGCTGGCACCGTGCCCCCCTCCCCACCCTTCTCAGGCGCTCAGCACACGGCTCTCACGAGCGTCACGCCAGGGACTCTCGTCAAGCGCTGTTCTGAGGGGATGTATCCGTTTGTGGGGCTGTCAGAGAGGGAAAGGCATCCCCACCTCGCGCCTCCCTCAGGCTCTCTGCCCACTCTTAACATGGCCGCCTCGCCCGCTTCCAAGATGGCCGCCGCAGCGCCGCGAAGCGCTCTCGCCATAGAGCCGTGCGGCGCTCCGCTCTGCGCGTCGCTGCGGCGCGCTCTCTATGGAAGCGGGGAGCCGCCGGCATCTCTATGGCAGCGGCGGCCGCGCTGCCGGGCGGGAGGGCCCCGGAGGCGGCCGCCTCCGGGCTCTGAGCGGGCCCGGGCGACGAGAGGATGCCCCTGGCTGCCTACTGCTTCCTCCGAGCCGTGGGGAAGGGCAGCTACGGGGAGGTGAGCCTGGTGCGGCACCGGCAGGACAGCAAGCAGGTAGCGAGGGGCCGGGTGCGAGGGGCAGGAATGGCCGTGGCCTGGCCTGGGGGTGCCGCTGGCGCCTTGGGCCGGCGGGGGTACGGCCTGGCCCGTGGCCCGCCCTTGGCCCGTGGCCCTGACGCCAGCCCCGGGCACGAGTGGGGCTGTGTCCTGGAGTCACGGTGCAGCTGGGACCGTGGCCAGGTGGGGAGGTGTGACTGCAGCCATGTGAGCGGGGCTTGCCCGTCAAGGTGTTCCTCTTGTCCTCTGTCTCTGAAGACTTTTGTTAAAGATGTGGAGAAGACTTTCATTTTTTTTTTTTTCTCCCCTTTTAATCTCAAAAGAAACCCCAAAACCTAAACAAAAAACAGCCAAACCCCTCAAATCCTCTTTTTTCCCCACTCAAATAAAACAGCTTATTGGGGGTTTTTTGAATGTATAATGCCTTGATTTGGGAAGGAGAACTGAGCTTTGGTAGTTCTTTGGGTGACAGGAAAATATAGCCCACTCTTTTTAGCAT
This sequence comes from Todiramphus chloris collaris, assembly GCA_025345505.1. Classification (NCBI taxonomy): domain Eukaryota; kingdom Metazoa; phylum Chordata; class Aves; order Coraciiformes; family Alcedinidae; genus Todiramphus; species Todiramphus chloris. The sequence continues at coordinate 17,333,215 of JANVCC010000038.1, read as the reverse complement.
TAAGCAGAAAAGGTTCTTGGCTTGTTACTGCTTGTGCCATCTCTTTCAAGATGTGCACATGTGGTGGAGATAAAAAGGATAGCAAGAATGGAAAAAACAGCTTCTGGTGTTGGCTTTCCCTGGCATCAACTCTGCTGGAGGAAGATGGGCTTCGTGTTTGATGGAGTGACTGCAACAGAAGATGGCAAAGTTTTAGTTATGTCAGAGTTCAAGTGCAAGTATGTTTTTCTTTGCCTTTTTGTTGGAATTTGGAAATTATCTTGCCAGGCCAAAGCAGATGTGTTTGATAGAAAATGCAAGAGAGTGAAGAAATGGGGATGGAGAACATCCACAGGGCAGTGTGGTCCTTTGACTAGATTTGACTAGGAAGAAGCATTGGCTTTGGGAGAAGCTTTTGCGCCCAGCAGTGATCAGAGGATGGTGCATCCTTTCCAGATGAAGGCAGGGAAGAGGATGGAATCCAAAGGTGAATCCCTTTCTGGGATACCCAACCCAATCTGTGGGTTGGGTAGCAGCAATGGCAGCATTTGTTCTCTCCACACCAGTCACCACGGTGCATAGTCCACTGTCTGCAAAGAGTTGCTAACCTTGTTCTAAAAGTAAACACTGAAAAAAAGTAAAACTTTCAACTGTATACAGGTCCTTGGATTTCAGCTCTTTGTCATGCTGCTGATCGTTAATGTTGGCAAGAACCTTGCGTCCTTATCGTTATTTTATCTTAAATATTTGATGCATTTTACTGTGATTTATCTTTTGTCAGCTAATATAAACTTTCCTCTGTATCAGGATAACTGGGATTATTTTGTTGTGGATTTGGCATGGTGCGACGCGGTCTGTACTTGCTTCATAGATGTTATAAGACTGACTGGTGTTTCACGCTGGTATATGATGCAATATCAGACTCAGGGAGTTATTTATTTGTAGATTTTGGTAGAGTTTCTCGTTACCCTTTTGTGTAACTTGTATATTGGCTAATTTTCAAAGTTCTGAGATTATTTACTTTCTTAATTTACTTCTGGTTTAAAAATTAAATCCCTATTTCTGTGATGCCATTTTCCTGTTAGGTAAGACCAGCTTATCTAAGTATCTGTCTTGCTTTGGCATATAATGAAGTTAATATGGATTTATTTTATAAAAATTTTTAAGCCTATTTGCAGAACTTTGACTTCTGATATTAATAAAAAATAACATTTTATAAACTTTCTTCTGTGTCAGAATTATCAGGATTTTTTGTTGTGGCTTTGGCATAGCGCTGCAGGTTCTGTGAAAGAAATTGTTATTTATTGAAGCATATTTGTTGTTCAGTGAATGCTGACTTTTATGGGGAAGATGAAGTGGCTCCAAATGTTTAAAACAACAATAAAAAAATCCACATTGTACACAATTTGGTATCAAATAAGATGGAAGAGTATTGCAGTAGACTTCATGGGACTCTTGCCAGGATAATGTGCCCATTAAACCACCGATAACCAATTCCAGGTTTAAAGTTAGGTTATATGTATGCTTTTTGCATTTTGATAGTGTATCTTCTAAAGACAGCTGCTAATAAAAACCTAAAAGCTTTTGGTTCCCATGTCTGAAGATACAGTTGCAGTTGACTTGTCACATAGAATGGAGTAGTTACAGCACTTCTGTTTTATTTTAAGCTTAGATGATGCTTTATGCAATTAGCTTTGTTATATGCCTCTTTGGAGCTGGGCATTGTCACAGGCTATAAGAATTGAGGAGCTTGTCCAATATCTGGCAGACTTCTGAAAAACAAAATCATGAGGTCCTGTTGCTTTCTGCATAATTAGTTCCCTTGGTATACAGGGACAGTCTTCCTCAATGCTAATGAAATGTGCTGGACTAAATCAATAGAGCCAGCCTGGGAACCAGCCGCCCCAAACAATTGCTAAGGACACTGAAATTGAGTAATTATAATTGTTTTAGATGTTTCGATTTGAAAGCGCTCAGGTAAGAGTGGGGTCAGGCGTATAGCATGGCACAGTTGTTCTGTGGAAAGCTGATGCCCTGAAAGTGCTTATCATCAAATTTACATAATTTAGTGTCAGGTTAGACCTAAATATTGGTGCTGTGTATGATGGACATGTGCTGTGTATTTTATTGTCTTAGCGTCAATTACATTTTTGCTAAAAACTGAAATTCCTTAGAAATACATTTGGTGTAGTACATATTAGGGAAGTAAATATCAGCTTTTGCATATAGTTTTAAAAAATTCTAAACCCATCTTAATACAGAATACAAAAAAAAGGAGAGACTGTAAGACCTTTTGGCTTTTTCAGTATGACCAAGAATCTCTATTTCCCTGTAATAGTTCTTTTCTTCTTGAATAAGTTTAAGCCTGCATATGCAGAATCTCGTAAATGCAACACATTTTAAAAATAAATAAATTACATCTGCTTTCAGGTTTTGAAGTATTTTTCACTGTGCCCATGACTGTACCAGCCCCCCCAGCTGCAGCTTTACTTGCTACATTTCATTTTTTCCTATTTCTTTTATAGTATGTCATCAAAAAGTTAAACCTTAAAAATGCTTCCAACCGAGAGAGGAGAGCAGCAGAACAGGAGGCACAGTTGTTATCCCAGTTGAAACACCCAAACATAGTCACCTACAGAGAGTCCTGGCAGGGGGGTGATGGCCTGTTATACATTGTTATGGGTTTCTGCGAGGGAGGAGATCTGTACCACAAACTTAAAGAGCAGAGGGGCAAACTTCTGCCTGAGAACCAAGTGGTGGAATGGTTTGTCCAGATTGCCATGGCACTACAGGTAAGAGGAAGTACAACTTTGTCACCTTCAGAGAGAAGTTTAATTTGGCTCTTTATGCATTTTAAAATTCCACAGTTGTGCTGCAGATTTGGAATTCCAGGTTGGCTGACTTAGTGTACAAATATAATAGTTACTAGGACATTAAAAACGTTCACAGGTCATTGCAGTTAATTAACTGTGTTAGGTAAGAAGTTGGTATCATATTTTGTGCCTACACCTCTGTATCACAGTAGACAGTGACAGGGTGTCTTTAGTGCTAGTCTGAAGTGCCCTTGTTTCCCTTGTTTGAAAGTTAAATTTACCAAATGTACGTTTGGTTTGGGGTTCTTTTGTTATTGTTTTTTTAAATCATATTAATTTAGAAGCTTTTTGTGTTCCATGGTTTTGCAGGTGGTTTTTTTAATGTTAAATTTAGACTACTAGTTCATAATTCCTATTAAATCTTATCTCACTCTGAAATTCAGTAATTGGAGTTTATCAGATTTTAAAGACAATTGTTATAGTGATGAAGACCAGATACAAATGTTAATGCTAAGAAATAGGACAGAAAATTCTGTCTTGCGTATGTCTGATCACAGTAGGCAACTTAAAATTTACAGTACTGCCTGTTCTTGTTTATTTTAAGACCAGTTTTCTTCCCTGCTTACACAAAGCTCACATTGTATTTTCTGCTGAAATTTTAAACTTAAGATGAAGAAATGATTGCAAGAAATGGAGGCAGTGGAAAGAGAATTAAAGTCTGAGTCTTAACTTTACATTTTTATTTTCTCTTTTCTGCTGGCTTGTTGGAGCCACACAGGGAGATTCCACTAAAGCAGTGCCACACTTTGGATCCGTGCCTGTATCAGGCATTCTTAGCACTAATTCACTAATACTGTCTTTAGCAGTGGTACTCCTGACTTTGCTAGTGATGTGTGTGTCTTTTCTGCTTTTGTATTTTCCCTCTTTGACTTGTGAAACGTGATTTTACTTTTCAGTGTAGAAGAAACAATTAGGAGTTACTTGACTCTGTTTTTTTTCTTCCCAGTATTTACATGAAAAGCACATTCTGCACAGAGATCTTAAAACTCAAAATGTTTTTCTGACACGAACAAATATAATCAAAGTGGGTGACCTGGGAATAGCCAAAGTGTTGGAAAACCAGTATGACATGGCCAGCACGCTCATAGGCACACCGTACTACATGAGCCCTGAACTCTTTTCTAACAAACCCTACAACTACAAGGTAAACTATGTTAATACAAATATTGTTTCTATGTCATTAGGCAACTGATTTTATTTGTCTGAGAACATTACAATCCTAACAATTTATTTTTAATTTCTTATTGCTTCCAACTCTTTAATATCCCCAGAGAACAACAAAAACCAACACAACAAAAACCAACACAACAAAAAGGGTGGGGGGTAGATTTTTCAGGAACCTTTATTCCTGGAACTGTTTTTGCTGCAGTAAGTGGGAATTCATAGCATGTGTAGGTTATCATGGCCAAGGTGTTCATCAGGCTGCCTGTACCTGTTGCAGTGTGCCAACCTAAACAAAAATATCAGACTATGTTAGCTGCATTTTCTACATGTATTGTATAACAGACAGAAGCTTTATACTCAAAAGTCTGTAGCAGACATAACAAAAAAAAAAACCAACCAAACAGAAGAAAGACATTTTAAGTAGAGAAATAAGCAGTATTGCTGTGAATTAAAAAATATAACAAAATAAAGCAAATGTGCTCTCGTATAGCTGTTCAGCTCTTGCTGCAAACCACACTCACCATAAATATGAGTGTCTACAGTGAGCAAGAGCTGAGGGGAAGCTGTTCTTCCAGTGAAAAATAAGAAGATTTTTGTTTGCCAGCTAGAACTGATGTGGTACTTAAAAAGAAAATAAACAAAAGACCCCATAAACAGCAACTTTTTACACTTCTTTGCAGAAAAATCTCATGATATTTGGAATAAAATAATTCAGTTGATCAAAACTAAAAATCAGAGTGACATTGAAGATGGAAGTTTACAGTGGAATTTGGTCTTAATTAGTTTACTGTCATTAAAGGCCTCTTTGAAAGCAGGTGACTAAGTCTAAAGATAAAACTTCTACAACTAATAAAAGTTACCCAAACTCTTCTTTTTTTTTTTTTTTTTTTCTTTCTTTCCCCCCCCCAGTCTGATGTTTGGGCATTAGGTTGCTGCGTTTATGAAATGGCTACACTGAAACATGCCTTTAATGCTAAAGACATGAACTCTTTGGTTTATCGAATTATTGAAGGAAAGGTAAAAGCTTGTAAAATTTTTTTAATCTGTGCTTGGATTTCCTGTCTGGAACTTGAGATTATCTTTTCCAATCAGAAATACTGCATGGAGATAAAAAGAGTTTGCATGTTACATTCGTCATCATACATGTTTTTAAAATTGGTATTTCATGGTTGTATATGATGTAATATCAGAGCCAGGGAGTTATTAATTTGTAGATTGTATTAACAGAGTTTGTGGTTACCCTTTTATATAACTACTGTATTGATTCCTTTTCAATGTTCTGAGATGATTTACTTTCCTAACTTGCTTCCTGTTTAAAGATTGTGGAAAAAATTAAATCCCTGTTCATGGGATGTCATTTTCCTGTTAGGTAAGACTAGCTTATCTAAGTATCTGTCTTGCTTTGGCATATAATGAAGTTAATATGGATTTTTTTTAATTTTTAAGCCTATTCACAGAATTTTAACTGCTGATATTAATGAAACGTTATGAACAGTTCTTAGAGAAAACGCTTAGAATTTCTGTACTCTGCTCAATATTAAGAACTTCTTTCATCATATGAACAATGGAATTATTCTTTGTGCAAAGTATGTAGCTGAATATAACTGTCATTCATAAATAATCTGGCAATAGTCCCTATTGACAGATATGTTAAATATTATCAGACTTCCCTTTCCTTTTACAGTTGCCACCCATGCCAAAGGATTACAGCCCACAATTGGTAGAAATAATACGAACTATGCTCAGTAAAAAACCTGAGGAAAGACCTAGTGTGAAGAGCATACTCCGACAACCGTATATCAAGCACCAAATTTCTTTGTTTTTGGAAGCCACAAAGGCGTAAGATATTTTCATTTGAGCGATTCTGTGCAAAATATTCATGTTATAGTGGTCTTTGTTTTATAACTTTTCCTATTTTAGTGGAGGCGATTTATTTTTTTTCTTATTAGTATAATCTAAAGAAATATCTTAAGGTCTTGTTCACGGCAGTTTAATGTGCAACTTTTATTTTCTTTAAAGGAAAGCAGCCAAAAGTCAGAAGAAAGCAGTGAATTCTAAATCTAAAGATCTTTGTTCTGTGGTCTCAGTAAAGACTGAATCTCATAGCAGGAATGTTGCACAACAAAAGCACTCCTTTGAGCAAGCCGGGAAATACAAAGTGGTGAGATCTATATATTTTGTTTTTAAAACAAAACAAAACTTGATTGCTTTTTCTAGAGGAAAAAGTCAGTTTTATAAGAAGTGCCTTGAGTATTCCTGAAAACATAGATCTGATTCCTAGCAATGTGTAAAATTTATATTAAGGAAAGGATTGTGTTAAGACAAGAGTAGAAGTAAATAAACAGCTATGGAGCATTAAAACTAATTACAATGTCTTAACTATAAGATGTTAACTAAACAACATTTGGTTTTTCACTGGTGGGTAGTGACCCACAAATGAAATGTGAATTACTTGTGGAGTATTTGAGGTCAAAAGTTTTTTTCAAATATTTGAAGACAAGTGGTAATAAGTTTTAATATATGTTTCTGACAGGAAAAAAACTAGTTATAATTACAACCAAAAATTGTTTATTGTTGTACTTCTTTCCAATGGTTAGAACAAATCTTTTGTAATGGTTAATCTTCTGCATGTCTTTTTGTTTTCTGTAATGAGTCTGCTATTGGAGGTTTAAGCTTTCAGTGCTGAAATACAGTATGTACATGGTGTAGTATATCTTAGTTGTTTGTACATGTTGGCTCCTATGTTGTGAAAGAGCCAGGGGAGTACAACTTTTCCTTCATGGTCCTGGTGAAAAGTAGATGTACCACCTGCATGTAAACCAATGCTTGAAATAGGTCATTTGCAAATACAGTCTGTATCTTTTTAAAAATGTGGGTTGCAGCTTTTTTGAGGCTCTTAATCTGTAATTCGTGGTAATAACAGAATACATAAACTGCAATGAAAATGATTTTTCTTACTTGCTTAGAGTATTCTTTCATATGTGTGTAATACCCAAAAAGAAAGTAATCTTTTTTTCCCTACATTCCTTTCATTCTAGAATGAAGAAGATTGCATCATCAAACATAAAGCCACCAAATTTTATCCCCCAGAGAAACCAGCTGTTGAATTGGAAGGAAAACCAAGCAATAATGATTTTAACAACCTGGGAGACTCCTTAGCTACAGTTAGTGAAGTGAATATTGATATCTTGCCATCTGAAAGGGAGAAGAATGGAAATGAGAAATGGGACAGTGAGCATATTCCAGAGAATAATAAAGCAAAGTATTTAAATATTCCAGCAAATTCTAAAATAATATCCAGCATCCCACCAGTTAAGAAAGATGGGCTACAGCAAAGAGCAAAGCAAGCTTTTAAAGCTGAAAATGTTGAGCCTAAGCAGTCTCCTGTTGATGCTATAGAAGAAGATGGTGACACTTTGAAACTCCTGCAGCCTGTATCAGGAGACCGAAAGGAAACTGACCTGGTAATGCATTTATGCTTACTTGAAATAGACTGAGAGATTTAACTAATGGACATCTCTTAAAATTTAGAGAGCTGCTGCACATGTGATTTTTCTGTCAAAATAGGATGCTGCTGGTGTAATTAATGAGATACTGAATTAGTTAGGAAGCCTTGGCTTCAGATTGGCAAAGGCAACACGGTGAAGTAGTTTTAGGCTTGCCATCAAGATGATGGAAACTGTTTTTACAGGCAGCAACAATTTTCTTTTCCAACTGAGAAGAGCAATGGTAAGAATAGTTTTGTAACTCCTTTGTTCTATGTTCTCACTAGGCCTGGAATCTTGAGTTGGTCCTGATTTGGATGGTGGGCTAATAGGCAGTGATTGTCTTTTCGTTGCGTTTTGGTCTACAATAAGATTTTCTTATGTACATTTCTAATGAGAAATCATTATCTATTGTAGAGCTTGGATTCTACTGAAAAGCTGCTAGCACCATTTGTTCCTGTTGTAGTTCAAGTAAGTGTCCTTCTTTGAAGGTTTAGTAGTTTTAAGTATGCTGCTACAGCAGGTATTTTTTTCTAGCTGTCTATCAAGTAAGAGTTTATTGGTTGCAACTGTGATAAGTTAAGGTGGAGGCAGTCCAAATAGTAAAGTGGCCTGTGTTTATTTTTATTTATTTATTTAAATGTGTATGTCTAAATCTGGAAATGGCATATCCACATTTTTTTAAAAATGCTTTTGCTTACTAGGATGAAGTGTGTCGTGGAGCTTCGGGAGATGCTCAGGAAAAAATTACCTTCCATTTGCATCCTCATAGTTCTGTCAGCGAACCCTCTCTCTCACGGCAGCGGCGGCAGAAGAAAAGAGAACTAGCTGAAGGCTGCTCAGAGAAGGTGCAGATACTCAAAAGAGTAACTCTCCCCTTTTCTTTGAGACTCCTGCATATTTTTTTTTAAATGGGACCTATTTTTTAAAAAAAGGAGTGGGCTTTTTTAATGCTGTATCTGTATAATTTCATTGGTAACAAAATGCAGAATACTCCAGATGTCCTTTAGAAGCAGTCTGTAAATCTTTGAAAGTCTTGGTAACCCTTAGAGGTGTGAGGTCGGTGTGCCAGTTGGGTGCAGGGGCACAGTGAACCATGGGCGTTGCCATTGCTGTGCTTCAGCAAAGCCCATCAGGACTTCTTGCTGGTTATGACTACAAAATACAAAGCATCACTTTTCCTGACTCTTGTGGATAAGGCTTGTTTTAGTGGGTAGTAGATTACTAGTACTTTAGAACAGACATGTGTAATAGCTGCTCTTAGCTTATGAGTGTAAACTCTAGGAAGAAAATCTTGGCATGCATGTAAGATAGGGCTCCCGTCAGTTCTTCCACACTGAGCAGAGAGGTTTCTTTGGGGAAGGACAGTGGCTACACAGGGATAGAGAAGAGTGTGATAGGGGATTGATACCCTGTTTTTTCCTGGGTTTTGCTCTTGGAGTTTGGGGACAGTTGTTGCAAAGGCATTGGCTGAAAAATGATCTGTGAGAGGGGCATGAGATGTAGGGATGAAGAGAACTGGATGCAAGCAGGGGTGTGGAGAGGGAGGAATGAAGTCGGGAGATGTGAAATGGTTACAGTAGCATACAAAATCTTTGCCATCCAGCTTTACCATGCAAGAATGTCTTCTGGATTGCAGAGTACTTTAACTTGTAATAAAGAAGGTATAAATTCTTGCTCACTTCTCTTTCAAGCTGAGAACAGTTGCTCCTCAGCCTTTACCTTTTCCTTCTGATGTGAACACAAAGACTGCGCAGAGGTGTGCAGAGCAGCGTGACGCTGAAGCCTCTGAATCTGTAAATAGCGCCAAACCCAGTCAAGCTGCCATTTCAAAGGTTAGTGCCAAATACCGTGCCAGCTTATTTTTGTCTCTTGTTCCTTCTGAGCAGTTTGTTCTCTGAGTACGTGCACAGTGAGTAAAGAAATATATAGTAGCTCCCTACCTAATGGAAGTTTTGTCAAGTACCTGGTCAGTGTGGGATGAGAAGCTGCTTTGCTGGACCGTGGAGGACAGAAGCTCCTTTTCTAGAGAGCACATTAGTCTCATTGACTGAGACCATTTTGTAGTAAATAATTATCTGTTATATAATCAGAAGGCCTACTTGAATATCTTTCTCTTCCATACTGTTTGGAAAGCATTTGCTTTATAGGTGATGAGATAACAAAAATCATTATGACAATTGCTAATTTATATCAAATTAACTTCTTTTTGAAGGAGCGTCCCTTGTCAGCAAGAGAACGAAGGAGACTAAAGCAGTCTCAGGAGGAGATGTTTCCATCTGGTAATTTTTTATGTTTGCCTGTTAACATTTCATATATAAGTAGGCTACTAACTTCTTTGTGAAGAAATTAGAACTTGTCTGTTGTCTTCGCTACCATCTTGAGAAAGATGCAGTGAGGGTCTAGTTCTGTGTTAAATAAAAATTTCTATTGACATGTCTGTATTTTTCTGCTTCGTAGTTATGTTCAGTTATGTGTAGTGGTCATAACTTGTCTTTGAAACGTACATGAAGTGCAGAATGTACACCTTTCAGATAGAAGCTTCACTATTTTCTCTTAGCAGAATACCTGCTTGCCTGTCTTTCGCCAGGTGATAGACTTTTTCTTGCATGAGCATGAAACTAATTCAAAATACATGCAGCTAAGTTGTAAATATTTTAAAAATGTCATCCTTCTAGTGATTCCAGCAAGACGAACGCCAAATAGTGCAGTAGTTGAAGCAAAGTCACATATGGAAAATCATGTTAAGGTTGCTCAGTCCTCATCAGATCCCAGTATTTCTCAGGTAAACTGGGGTCATCTGCTTTTGAAATATTTAAATGCAGGCAAAATTTGGGAAGAAATTTTTTTTTTTTAAAAAAATCTTATGTGGATGAAACTCTCAGTAAATAAGAGCGCACAGTTCTCTGTAAATACTGCTTTATAAGTCCTGGGGTAGAGTATGGATCTCTAATCTGCTTTTTTTGTTTGGCTAGACCAGTTTAACATTCCAGGCTCCCTGTACATTTTCACTCCACTTGTTGGAGATGAAAATGAGGGATCTCCTACTGATTGTTATGGGCTCTCTAAATTGCAGTGGTTATTTTATTTGGAAGGGAAAAAGTTTATCCTGAACTAGTCTTAGGTACAAGTAAGAGTCTGCTTTAAACTTCTATTAACAACATGCTACCTCGTGCCTGGTACATCTAATTTTGCTTTGATAGTAGTGTTGGAACATTTTTGGGTTTTTGATCTGTAGGCACGTTAAGTGCATAAATCTATGTGCTGGCAATAAGGAATAGTTGCTAGGTGAAAAGTGAGTAGTTTCTGTTAATGTTCTCTTCCTTGTCTAATTAGAAAATATTTTTTAATCTTAAACATGTATTTGACAATCTTCTGTAACATCAGAGGAACATTATTAATACCACTCTAAATGCAGAAGAGTAATAGTGAAGAAATCTTAGTCTGAAATTCAAAGTGTAGGCTCTATTTTCCTCTGTCCAGCACGCGCATGGGAAGTGTTTTGTGTGTTTTGCTGATGTATGGATACTTACCCGGTGTCTAAATGCAAACACTTCACCTGCACTCACAGACAGATTACCTGAGGTTTGTACACACTAGCTTTATGTGCATATGCTGGTGATGGTTTTGCATATTATGCTATGCATTGAACATAAGGCTGGAGAGACACAAGCAGCTAAAGTCTTTGTAATTTAGGGAACATTAGGAACTTACTGAACTGATTAAAAAATTGTTTAAATATTATTTTTTAAGTGTATATTAAAGACCAATAGATGGGCTAAGGGTATCAACTTTATGATATAGTTGTCAAAGAACTGATGGACATACTTGATTTAATTGTTTTTAATAGAGGCACTTGGTGAAGCATTTAAATGCTTAAAACTGCATGACTGAGATGTAATGCTAGTCACATATGCATCTGTATGTCGATGATGTCCTGTGTATTAGCTTGTATTTAAAAAGGAAGATTACACCTTTTAAATATTCTCAAGCTGAGCCTATAAAAATGTACCTGCTAAAAATGTTTCTTCCATGTAAGAACAATACTTCATACCAAGTGATAAATCACTTTCAGTTGTTAGAATTTTCGTGATTTATTTCCTCTTCACTTAGAGAAAGACAGAAACTCATTGCTTGTCTGATGATGAGTTAAGCTCTTCCACAAGCTCTACAGATAAGTCTGATGGTGATTCCAAGGAGGGGTAAGTATTTCATTTAATAATGTGCAAGAGGGGCCTTGTCTTGAAGCAGGAAAAAAATAAAAGCATGAATTGCTTTTACTCTTTATCTCTACTTAGTGACTGAAGAACTGGTGAAGAAAATGACCTCCATTTAAATGTTGTGTCTCTGTCACTATAAACTTTCTATACTGAACTTTCTGGGACATATTTATGTACCTCCAGTTTTTGTTAACATAAGGACATGTACTGTCAGGATGCATTAAAAGCATGAGTTAAAAGGTGCTTCCTTTCTACTGTGAATGAGGCTGAATTTATTTCTGACTTTGTCAGTGTAAGCAGCTTTTCAAAAAATATTATTTGTTGCCTTACCCCAGGTACAGCTACACAGGTAGCAGTAGGTGATAGGACTGTGAATTGTTACTGGGTGAATGAGATCTGAGCTTTTGTTAGGTGAAATACTGCTAGTGTTGCTATGGCTAAAACTGCACCACAAGAAGTAATTTAACATGGAATACTTAGCAGGACCTCACTAAATTTACTGAAAGTCCTCTGAATGCAAGGTGGAAGTTGCAGTACAAATGGTGACTGAATTACATTTTCTTTCTCCTCTACTAGAAAAAGCAGCATGAATGAAATGAATGACTTGGTGCAGCTAATGACACAGACACTGAAAATGGACTCGAAGGAAAACTCTGAATATTGTGTAACCTCAACTCCAGCCCCAGAGTTTAAACTTCATAGAAAATATCGAGACACTTTGATTTTGCATGGAAAATCATCTGATGAATCAGAGGAATTAAAATTTGAAGAACTTTCTTCAGGTCTGTTTCTCTGTTACTGCTTTAAATGAATGGTGTCAACCGCTAGTAACAAAAAAAAAAACCTGCTAGTGGGCAACAAAGGACAATCCACTCATATTTCTTCTCACATCTCAACAATGCTTACAGAATTAAACATCTTTCTAAATATTTTTGTGTGCAAAAATGCTCTAGTTGTGGTTTATTTGCCAATGAAAGGAATATGTGATCAATCTGTGTAGTTATTAATAAAGAGAGAAAAGTGGTCTGCAATACGATTTTTTTTTCCCCATCTGACATTCATAGAAGTTTCCAAAATGGCCAGTTGGAGTTCAGGATTTTGAAATAAGGTTATTAAGGCTTTCAAATTATTTGATAGCTGTAAAGCTTTGTGAAGCTCTATCCGTAAGGATAAAGTTGAATTTGTACACAAAGAATTAAACATGGTGGAGGTTTGTACAAGTATAGAAGTGCATCCTCACTGCAGAATTTGGGCAAGTTTATTTTTCCTACTGATATTGGTGCAAGAATTGAATCGCTTTTCATATTTAAGGTCTGGTTTAGACCTTAAATAGATGTATTCTAAAAAGCAAGAAGAAAATGGTATTTGCAATGACTGCACTTACTATGCAACAAGAACAAGTGAAAAAGATGAGGGCAGGTTTTTGAAGTCTCAGACATTCTGCACTTATTATTTTAAATGATAAGGATTGCACTTCTAACTAGAGTGGCAAAACTGTGGGAGAACTCTGGGTTATACTCTGGAAATTTTGTTCTTCATAGCTAAAGTAAAATACATTGGAAGAGTTTGTTTGGACATCGTTTGGATGACATTGAAGTTAGAAATTACAGTGAGAGTTTGTTTTGTGTTTTTTGGTTGTTTGTTTGTTTTGGGATTTTTTTACTGTCTGTTTTTCTCACTCTTTAAATATTGTGTAGTGAGATCCTCCAGCTGTTTACTTGTTACCATTTGGGATGTTGCACATGTCCAAGCTGAAATGTATTTTAGTTAGATCAGACTTTTATTTTTAGGTGACAATCCTATGAAAGTAATGTTGGTGATTTCAATGATTAAAAGAGGAAGCTAGGGTTCTCAGTTCAATTCCTAGTGGAGTCCTCCCCTTATAAAATAACTACATGTTGGCAGCTTCAGCTGAGGAGCAAAAGATTCAGAGGATGCTGAGAAAACAGGCAGATGGCAGAAATTATGCCATTAGTGTTTTACAGTGATTAAACTTTTTTTACATTTTCTGTAAGTACATGTGATTGACTAAAATACTTGGGTGGCTGTGTAGTATTGGAGAATAGCACTTTTCATTCAAATAATATTTGTAATACAGTGTACAGGAACCATCTGAAATTAATTTACAGGGACCTAATTGTGCAAACTGTGCCTGCATTGACTTTGTACTGTTCAGTGTCTTCAGAGTTAGCATCTGAGTGCTCTGATTCACCGTGTTTGCTAGCCATAGCCAGTGCATATGAACAGTCTTTCATGCAAATGGTCAGCTGGAATTGTGGTAGTACTTACTCATCCCATATTCTTCTGCAGTGAACGTAATTATTACCCCATTGATTTTTTATTTTTTTTTTTTAATAGATATGTTATCAGTTCCTGACAAGATTAGGAGAATGGTTGAAATCCTGAGATCTGACGTGGTGCAAGGATTGGGAGTGAAACTTCTCGACAAGGTGTACGGCATCATGGAAGAAGATGATGAAGTGAAAAGAGAGGTGAATGTCTTTAATGAAATTGTTTAATTTCTTTTATAAACTTAGATGGGCAGGGTCTTTACTCTCCTCCCCTGCCTTTTTTTTGATATTGATGTAGTAGTGCAAGCCTTGATTCCCAAAAGTGGTTGTAGTGGCTGTCAGGCAAGGGCCTAAGTGTATTGTCATTTTCAATCTTACAAAGTTTGATTCTGAATGCAGACTGTACAGTTCAACCATGAATAGTTCAGAAAGCATATAACAGCTTGAGAGTTGTACTGTGGTACCTGAGTTGGTGGAAGATGCAAGGCATACAAATAGTTTTACTCTGTGTTTTTTCTCAAATAATAATTTCTTTTGACCTTTAATTTTTTGCATTCATATTACTTGTCTCATGCCTCTTACGTCCAAAGTGAGAACCTGTTTAATACCTAGTCCCAATAGAGGTGAATAAGCAATATCTCCAGCTCATGTGATTTAAAACTTATTTACAAATGAAAAACGGCATGGGTAGGTATAACCTGCAAACATCTGATTTATATTTTAAACTGTTGGGTGGGATTTGGAACTCCCTTGCCTTCAGCCAACAAAGGTTTGTCCATTTTACTTCCCTCCTTCCTGTGTTGTCAAACTTGATATCCTACTTTCAGTTGAGTGCTATGGTAACTTTTTTTTTTTCATTAATATTTCAGTAGTTCCTGCTTTTTTCAATGTCAGTAAATTTGGTGTTGGGTTTTTTTTTTGTGTGTTTTAAATAGCTGCAGTTGCGGGAGCATATGGGAGACAAGTATGCAAGTTACAGTGCGAAGGCACGGCATCTGAAATTTCTTGAAGAAAATATGAAGTTCTAACCATGGAAGTTTTTCCATAGAGAAAAGGACTGGTTTATAGCTCATTTGATAGATTGGACCAGCTTACAAAGCACATTTATCCATTTACTTCTTTTGCTGGAATAAGGAGGTGAACTTGCAAAAAATATTATAGTTTGAAGTAATATTTTTCATGTTAAAATGTGAAGCAGGTTATCATTTTCTCATAAGAGAAACTATTTAGTTTAGATTTTATTCTCATAATGAAATTTTTAAGAGGTGCTTTTTATAGTTGCAAAGTGGGATGGAGACCAGGTTTTGTATACCAAGGAGTGTAAGAACTGTGTTTTGGTTTGAATTTGTCATAGTGAAAGGCTTTTGGTATAGTGACGTACTAAATATGGTAACAAAATCTATGCCAAGGCAATGGTGTGATAGGCTATAAGCTATTACATCAAGTAGTTGTGAAAATTCAGCAGGGAGAAACAATTGCTAATGTTTGTAGTACTAGAGGTCCTCCAGGTTCTGTAAATTGCCAAGTTAAAGTGCTAAAGCAGGGGTGGCGGAAAGTATTTGGTAACTGGATAAAGTAAGTTTGAAAATGTTTGAAGGGAACACAGCCATGGTTGTCATGGTCTCAGCTGGAAAAATCCCTTTCCCTTACAAACACTAATTCAAGAATGAAAGTGCCCAAGACCAAGTGTCACGTAGAGAAATAGGTGTCTTAGATATTCCCTGTCTTTGCATCTTAGATTGTGTTACTGCATGTGCCCAGGCATTGTCATGGACCATCACTACAGAAAAAGCACGTGTACTTTGTAAAGGGTAAAAAAGTCAAAGGGAATTGAATTTCTAAAATAAAATTTTAAATGCACAACCTGTCTCTTTCCCTGCCTCTAGTTTAAATATTGTAACCCCTGATACCTATAAGGGAGAAGAACATGATGGTCAGCAGTAAAAAGTTCAGTACCTATGGATCCTAGTGCCTCTCCTATACTAGATGCTCAAGTTGCAAGGTTTCGGGAGCTATAGTATTATGCAGAGTCAAGATGTTACTTTCTCTACCCAGGCAAATTTATTTTAAACAAAACTGCCACTCTGCAATCGATTCCTTCGGAACAGTGGGATGTGTCCTGTTTTACATTACTTGTTACAGCCTGACACTACTGACAGCTCATTTTGCACACACTTAGAAATATTTTAGAAGTGTGTCTATGTATTATTTATTAAGCTCTGGCAATAGCTTAACTATACTTGATTTAATTCACTGTGTTCCTTTTACTAAAACATTTGAGTATTGAATAGCCTTCTGAAATTAATCCCACCCCTGCCTTCCCACTGAAACTCCAGCCAAAATGTAGAGCACCTTCATGCTCTGCAGATCTGGGTGTACTCAAGGTAGTATACAAAGTATTAAGGAAAAAAAACCCCTAACACTAAGCCAAGAAGTATCTCTCGGTGGAAACACATTTAACAAAGTAACAGCACAACGAACCACATTTATTTATTTATTTAGCTTTTGGCATGTCTCTTTGGCTTTCTGTCTGCTGGCTTCTTTTCTTCTGTTCCCGAGTCTTGGACGGGAAGCCACTTCAGAGGATTGCGGCGGTACATAGGCCATGGCGGGAGCGTCAGCTTGGAGAAAAGGAGTGGTATCAGAACATGTACAGGGCGATGTTAGGGAAGTGTTCTGTACAGCTTGTTAGGAAAATCTCATTCCCTAACTACTGTACCAGTTGGTCTCAAGAAGGTTCATACAATTTCATACTGTAAAGACAGATGTGTAGTTTACATTGTAAACTACAAAGGACCCCAGCTCACAGCAAAGAGGATGACAGCACCCACTGTGAAGAAAAAAGGATAGCCCTAGACTAGTGAGGTAGCCCCTCTAACAAACACCTCTGTAAAACCCTCCTGGCTTCAGAGATCAGTAACTGTAGCAAGAGCTACTCTAGGGCCCTTTAGGTCAAGAAAGAAGCAGAAGGATGATGACACAACAGAATTACAGTGTCTGTTCAAAACAGTGTGGGTGTGTTAAGCAGCGATTGGTCAAACCCTGTTGTATCTGAACGCTTCTAACGGTACAAGAACCATGTGCCCCAGCTGGAACGGGACACCTCATGTGTGTAATGTTTCATGGAAATGAAAAACTAATTCAAAAGCAGTAAGTAATAAATTGCAGTGTTCTCTAAAATCACAGTAGCATTTGAGAAAAGGCACTTAGTGGCTCATAAAGCACTTGCTACAGATTGTGTATTAACAATCTGAATTCTGTAGCAAGTACTTGTCTGTGCTGACAGCTCCTTAATTAAATGATTACTTGGGGTTAAATAGTGCAAATATTTTCTGGTGTGGGGGGAAAAAAAAAAGAAAAAATCTTACCAAACATGATAAAGCAAATCCAGCCATAACTATGTAGACAGTCCATCCAAACTGTTCAATGACGTATCCATAGATGAAGCCAATTATCTGGAAAAATAAAAAAAATGGGAAGGGGGGGACAGAAGTAGAAAAATACAGTTCATACATCTTTCTAACCTTGTTTTCAAAAGCGTAGGCCAATAATGAAAACAAATGATTGGAAGAAGACAAATCTTAATCTGTGACAGCTCCTCTCATTTTGTCTAAAGTTTTTAGTGATCCAGTTAAGACAATCATAAAAAAGGAATTGTTTGTAAGATGAGAAAACAAAATAAAGGTCTGTATGTTATTGCCCATAGTTTTAGGATACTTACTGCAGAGACAAGAATGATTCCTTGAAAAATCTGTTCCGCTAATTTTTGGCCCTTGTAGTCCTGTGGAAAGAGATACTTCTTTTGTCAGTTACTCAAAACACAAACGTACCAGTTTAACCTGAGTTTGACCCTAGAGTCAGCCTGAAAGCAACATCTGAACTTTTTGGTTGCTGGTTGGCTTGTTTTGTGGTTGTTGTGTTGTTTTTTTGGTTTGTTTATGTTTGTTTGTTTTTTCCCTTCAGCTTTCAAACCAGACTGGAGTAATTTTTCATCCAGTCTGGGTTTCAAGAATTAAGGTCTTAATTCACTTTAACACCTCTCCTATGGCCCTGGCCACATAATCTAAAAATAAAAGCAAATGCTCTCTGCTCCGGATAAGCAAGGCGAGTCCAAAACATCATTGTAGTTAGCTTAGTATCGCTATGTAGAAGTCACAGCACCTCAAAAGGTATGTGCGAGAGCCCAGGGTGTGTGTGTCACCTGTTTGCAAGGCTTTAGAAAACGTGGCTCTCGCTGACAACTCTTTCCCTTCTGGCTGTATACAGCACACATAAAAAGCGCGGCCGGACGCTACCTTCCTTTTACAGTAAATTAAAGCTCGAATTTTCAGAGGAAAAGATAAAGGGAAATTCTAAGGGGGTGCCACCCGCAGCCCCATGGCTTCCACCAGCAGCTCCGGGCAGGCAGGCGCCAGCACCGCACGGCGGAAGGGGAACGATAAAACCCGCAGCGACAAGGGGCCGAGGGCCTGGGGAGGGCCAGGCCTCCCGCCGCGGCTGCCGTACCATCTGCGTGGGGATGGAACGGAAGATGTTCAGCATGGCTGCGGCGGAGAGCGGCGCCTCACAGTCCCCGTGCTGCTCCTCGCCAGGGCCCCGCGACGGCTGCCGGTTCCGCGGATCCCGCTCCTCGGCGCGACGCCCACCGCGCTGAAGCGACACCGGAAGGCGGCTGCCGAGCTGGCCGGAAACGCGGCCCTTTCGCTCCGCCCCGTCCTCCGCCAGCCCGAGGCGGCAGCGTCCCTCTGCCTTGGTCACTAGCCGCGCGCCGTCGTCGGTACCGTCGCTGCCTGCGGCCGGGGCCTCGGCCTTCCCCGAGCCGCCGCCGCCGCCGCCGCCCTGAGCCGCTATCGGCAACGGCTGGCGCGTAGCGCGACTCTGTCTCCCAGGCAACCGCGGCATCGAGCCTTAGGACCCCTCGTTGAGGGGCCTTCAGCGTCAGGTGCGAAGCGCCCCCGGGATCGCCCGTCCAGAATAGAGCCAACGTGGCGGCCTGGGCGGGACCCTTTCCGTCCAAGGCTTGAGCTCTCCTCGGGAAATCGCTGCCAGCTGCCGCAGCCCCACCAGTGCAGTAGGGTGAAGGCGGCGCGGCCTTCGCGTCTCGCGGCCATCAGGCACCGCGGCGGACGCCTACGGCCCGTGGGACCGCGGGTGGGGGCGGTGCGCTGCCGAGGTGGCAGTTGGCGGCGGCGGCCGGTGACGCGGGGTCTCAGCGGAGGGGAGCTGGGCCCGCGCTGCTGGCCTCGGAGCGGGGTGCGCCTCCCGCGGGCCGCGGAAAAGGAGCTGCTCGGGAGCCCCGCCGTAGACGGCGGCGCGAGGGAGCCGGGGAGGAAGCCGTGAGTCGGCGGGGGGCTGTCCGCGTACTGTGCGCAGACCGCGCCACGGAGCGACAACAGTTGCGGCGGTGTAGTCATGAGCAGGTGGCTGAGGGTTTTAGCGGCGGGGTGTGTTGGCCCTGACAGTCGTTTCTGGGGAAGTCCCTCTGTGAGCGCTTTTAGCGCGGGCTGCTGCAGTGTCAGTGACGGGCAGAGGCTGTCTGTCTGTCTGTCTGTCTGTGGGTGCGCTCCCTCCCTGCCACGGGCACCCAGCAGCATCGCAACGTACTTCACTTTAACGAGACACATTGCGTTGTACTGGTATAAACCGAGGCTCCGTGTCCTGACCCGTTTAGTAGTGGTGTAGGCACGGCACGTCGCAGTTATTTGTTGTGCTCCACAAATGTTCCCCGTGGCAGAAATGCAGCAGTGGAAAGAAGATGTTTATGTCTGACTGGTGTAATCATCACAACGCAGTCTGTTGTGTTTTAATTTGGAGACTTTGCACCTGTTTTGATGTAGAACTTTCTTGGATTGTGCGTGTTGTTACGGTGTGAGTCCTGGTTGTGTTAGCTAAGAGCTGCTTCATGCTCCAAGGTGTTCTTGTTCCAATTTCGGAATCACGTTTACCGTTAAAAAATGAAAGTGTTTGAATTACGTACAAAAATCATATAATTGCATTGTGTTTTTACCCCCTCCTATAACATGATGGTAATACCTCATTTCACGCTTTTGTGATCTTTTTGTGTGGTGACACTTGAGCTGGTGTTCTGTTGTCTTTTATGTAGACAATTTCACAGTTTTGAAAGTGTATTCTGTTATTTGTTAAAATCTTATAAACACCGTGTCCTGCCAAAATCTTGCTGTTAGTTAAGTACGGAAAGAAATGTGTAATCATTTGCCTTATTGCTGGGATGCTTCCAGTTCAGATAGTTAAATAAATTGTTTCAACAGTAAAGAAACCAAACATAATTTTCCAGACTCTTTTCAGATCACTTTTGACTAGCAGAAGGAATTTGTTTTTTTTTTTTAATCTTTCTGTGAAGTGTCAAGATCTGTATGTCTCCCTTTGTATCTCCAAGTTCTTCTTTAAGCACATCATTGTAGCTACATAGTTACTGATGTACCATACTCTGTTATGTGACATACAGTTTTATCTTTTGAAGAGAAGGAAACATCCCCTGCATTCAGAAGCTGTTTTGATATTCCTGTGGTAGTGTGCTATGCCTTGTGTTGGCACTGGAAGTAGAAACTAACTGCTGGATTTAATTTTTTGTTTTTCTCTTGCAGGTTTGTAGGTTATGCTAATAAATAAATAAAATAACAGGAGGAAAAATGACATTAAGGAAAGGTATGTGTGTCTAATTTTTGTATAATCTCTTTTGTACTTTTCTGAGTTTCCTAGTCTTTCTCTGGGTATATTGATAAACTTTTTTCTTCTAAATTTTCAGTGAACATTTCCATCCTTATAGTGGCTGTTGTCATATTTTTGCTAGTTCTGCATCACAACTTCCTAGGCCTCAGTGACTTCCTGAAACGGGAATTGTCAGGTATGTTGGGTTTTATTTTAATTTAAAACACAATGGTTTTTTTTCTGGACAAACAGAAACCACCATGTTGCTGAAATAATGCATATGATAATAATCATTTACATAACAAAATACAGCTTTTGTACTCTTTTACAAATGGATCTTTTCCTGTTCTTATAATCAAGAAACTTCACCTTGGTGGGCTTGTCTGTTCTTGCTGTCCTGTGACTTTTCTCGGTCAGGAAGCCAGGTGAGATAGCAGTAAGGGTTCCTTCTGGCATTAGAAATCATTAAGAGAGGATTCAGTTTACTTAGCAAAGCTGTTTCGTTTTCAGGAGTCCACTTCTAAGAACTGCATGTGGTCCCACAGAGCCTCTCCATGTCCCCATTAACGGCCAAGTCCCAGTTTGCCACTCCTGGGAGCTGTTGCTTCTGGGTAGCAGTTGTACAGATGCTTCCCAACACCAGCTGGATAGGAACCTGACAAGCTTTAACCAGGAGTCAGTTGAAGCCAAAGCTGATGGGCTGTGTCATCAGGAAATGGCAAACAGAGCAGAAGCTCAGCTTTGTGGACAGCAGACTGCTGCTCACAAAGTTTGCTGTTCCTCAAGCTGCCTAAAATTATCTAATCTGTACTGGTCTAGATCATCTGAAAGGCACTGGAATAAACATGGGCTGTACTTAACACCTTGATCTTTGGCAGGAAAAATTTCACAACAGAGACTTTAATTTAGAATTTCTGTTTTCTTCATTGGTTCCTACCTAAAAGGAAAAGAGAACGTAAGAGAAATCGGAGAAGGGTGATGTGAAGAAGACTAGAAGGTGGTTAGGGTGAATGGGAGAGGGAAGTCAGTGAGATTATAGACATGGCAGAGGGAATGAAAGGTAAGTGCAGCCTATTGTAGTTTAAGCCTCATTTTAGTACCATGTTGTGCTGTGTGTGAATGTGTATGGTTAAATGTAGGTAGTTATTTGTAAGTGATGTTTTTCTATTTGTTAACATCTCATGTTCTGAAGAGCAGGTGCTATATTTGGAGTGTTTGGTACTGGCCCACTGTAATCCACCCCTCAGCTGAGGCATCCAAGTGCTTGCATAGCAGAAGTAGTTGAAGGTGTTGGGAATTTTAGCGTGGTGATGATGTCTGTGTTTCAGCTGCATGAAACAAGTATGGGATGTCATTTGTACTTCACAGATTCAAATCCACTAGGACTTCAGCCTATAGATTTCATACCTGCAGCTCCCCAGAGGCTGGCAGATGAAAGGAATGATAAGGAGATTTCTGTGGTCATTGCAGCATCAGATGAGAGGCTTGGGGGTGCGATTGCAGCCATGAACAGTATCTACCGCCACACCAGATCCAACGTGGTTTTCCATATTGTTACGTTGAATGATACCGTGGATCACTTGAGGTAATGATCTTTTGATGAGATTCCCCCAGTACTGTAAAACATAAGTATGTCTGAGAAGAGGAAGAGCTGACTTTCCCTGGAACTGCTCTCCTCTAAATTGTAGTCCTACCTGCTGCTGCTTATTGCAGCTTTCTGGCAAGGCTGTGGTGGGCAATCCTATAGTCAGTCATTCCTTCTGCTGGTGTTTCGGGGTGGAAGACAGCTGTCTTTTCTACTGGGGTTATATCCAGCCAGTGGGGTTGGAGATTTTTGGTAGAGTAGTTGTAAAAGTTAATTCCTATATTTCACCTAGGCCATTCAAATGCTGGTAATGAAGCTTCTCCATTTTTCTTGATTGTGCTTTGATCCTTTTATTTTACCTACATCCATTCAGTGATATTTTTTCTGAAGGACCTGTGGTAATGGGACCATTTATTTCTAAGAAAATAAGAAGCATCCTCATCCTTTTCACATGTCACATCCTGATTGTGGGCATGGCCCTGCAGTCATATGGGATACCACCCCCATCACTCAGATTACATTCTATATGTATGTTGGAAAGAAAAGTGGGAGACCAGATCAGAATCTGTGTGGCTGTCAATTGGACCTCTTGCTTTTCATTTGATTTTTGTCTCATTTAACAAGATCTGTGCCTTTCTTCTGTTTGCAGGCTGTGGCTCAGTAGCGCTGCGCTGAAAAATTTGAGATACAGGATTTTGGATTTTGACCCTCGTGTCTTAGAAGGGAAAGTACAAGTGGATCCTCAAAAGGCAGACACCTTAAAACCAGTAAAGATGATGTTGGTTACTTTTTGCAATTATTAGTTTGCAACAATGTGTTTTGATAGTGGCTTTTGAACACAGCTAGAGATCAAAACCAAATCTCTTGGCATAGAAGCAATCTTTTATAATAAAATTCCTAAATTTCAGTAAGAATAAATGTCCAGATAATGAGAGATGGATTTGAATATCTACATATGTATGCCTAGTATTATTTTTTTTCTGCTATCTGCAGTAAAACACAGCAGCTTGCGTGTCAAGCATGCTAGCATCTCTGAGATACTACAGATATATATGGAGAAATAAGAAATTCTAATATAAACCAGTTTTAAAGTTAGCTTATGGGTGCACAAATTCACAAGAAATTGATGGAATCTGATTACTTTAAGTAACTTCTAGGATATTGGTGCCTGTTTTACTTCCTTGATAGAAGCCGTCTTGGACATGAGTGCCACAGATAAGCACCAGCAGTATCAGTTTCCCATTTATCTGGGCAATTTTTCATTTAATTCTTCAATTCTCTTGCTTGATTGTTTTCACAGTTAACCTTTGCAAGATTCTACTTGCCCAGTTTGGTACCTCATGCAGAGAAGGCCATCTATGTGGATGATGATGTAATAGTGCAAGGTATGGAGCCTTATCTTAGCCATTTGCCACTGGCCTTATGTTGAGGTCAGCGTGCCGTCTCTTACAGTAACCAAACGCCACTTCCTCAAGGAAAGATGCGAAAAATTTGTAAATATGAATGAGTTGGATTAAATTGAGTGGAGTTATCTGCTGTAGTAATGGACTGAACAAAAAGTCACTCGGTGCTTAATCAGGTTCACTTTTAATTTTTCTGTGCTTACTTCTATTTTCCAGATGATATTCTTGAACTTTACAACACTCCATTGAAACCTGGACATGCAGCTGCATTTTCAGATGATTGTGACTCAACCACGAATAAAGTTGCTGTCCGTGGAGCAGGCAATCAGGTTAGGTTTGTTCTGATTCAGTGGTAACAGTACTATGGATCCCAGGCTTTGGAAACGGGCACTTGGTTTTAATGTTCTTGCAGGCTGGCTTCCAGATGCAGTGAACCTAAAGGTGTGACTGTCCCTATCCAAATCAATTTGCTTTGATGTTTTTGTTACAAGTGACACCCGCAGTTTCTGTTTAGGCATGGTAAAAGCACTTCAAGCTTTTGTTGTGCTTTACAATGAGAGCAATTCCCAGTGTGGAACAGCAGGCAGTAGAACATCAAAGGGAGAATTTTTCATTTGTGTGTGTATAAGTAGTACTCTTTCTGGGAGTAGTACCATATTAATAATACAGTATTACTGAAACCATGCAGCATTCCTTAAAATATGTTGTTTATAAAATCATACATTTAAAATGTTAGGCCTCTTAAGCTTTCTTTTTCTCATTTTACAGGAAGGGATATTTCTTTGCTTTACAACTTCAAGTTAGGCTTGTTTATTGGGAGTTGTGCAAAATTTTTCTTTAAATAGTAATTTGACCATATTTATAAGCTAATTTCTACTCTTCTCCCTCCCCCCCCAGTATAATTACATTGGGTTTCTAGATTACAAAAAAGAGACCATCCGAAAGCTTGCCATGAAAGCCAACACCTGCTCATTCAATCCAGGAGTTTTTGTTGCCAATTTGACAGAATGGAAATTACAGAACATCACTAAGCAATTGGAGAAATGGATGGCACTTAATGTAGTGTAAGTAGACCCAAGCTGGTTAGGGATTAGGTTATGGTGGTGGCATTTGACTGTTAAATGAAGGGTTGTGTATGTATCTGAATTCCTGTCAGGCAGCTGTGAGTGAAAACTCAACAGATTTAGGGCTGCACAAGCATCCTTTCCCAACTTTGCCTTCTCTTCCAGAGAGGAACTTTACAGTAGGACCCTGGCTGGCAGCATCACGACACCTCCACTGCTAATTGTATTTTACAAGCAACATTCCAGTATTGATCCCATGTGGAACGTTCGTCATCTTGGTATGTATGGAACATTTGTGGCACTGCTTCCTCAGTGTGTTTTTCCAGGTCTGTAGCTGGATACCTAGCAGATGGATATTTTCTTCCCAAATATTACACCTTGCTCAATACCTAAGAAACACAGCTTTGCAATACCACCTTGGGGCTTGTGGGCCTGATCCTTCATCTTCTGTTTTGAGCTGCTAGTGGGATAGTTCTTGAATTGACTGACTCTGAATTTACTTGTCATTTTCCTTTTCTTTTTACACATCTATATTGTATCTAAAGTGATCGTAGGTGTTTCTTCTCATTGTTGAGAGGAACAGACATTTGTTTCTGTTCTGCTGCTGCTGAAAGCTGCGTGCTGTGAGAGCCTTCTGAGGTTTTCATTTCAGTTAACAATACATAGGCTGATGAATACATCTGGGTACTAAGGAGGGTTTCAAAGAACTTGGAAATTGCTCTGATTTCTGCCTCCCATATTGCCTCTTTTCCTCCATAAATGACAGATTTCCTTTGATAAAATCCTTTGTTTTGAAGTTAAAATGTTGCATTTTAGTATCTCTGCTGCCTTTATTTCAGGTACTAATGCTTCTTTTTCAATAAAAGGGTCTAGTGCTGGAAAGAGGTACTCTCCTCAGTTTGTGAAAGCTGCCAAGCTGCTCCATTGGAATGGACATTTCAAACCATGGGGAAGAACAGCTTCATATGCTGAAGTATGGGAGAAGTGGTATGTCCCTGACCCTACCGGCAAGTTCAGCCTGATCCGCAGACATTCAGAAGCCTACGAAGCAAAGTAGTCAATTTGAATAACTGATGGCATCTTCTCAGGAAACTTCTGGAGCCAAGCAGAATTTTTTTTTTAAGTTAGCCAACTTGTATTACAGAGCAGTCCTTGCCTTCTGGAGAACAAGGTGATGAACTTACTCAGGTGCAGTTCTGAACTGCACAGATCCAAAGGAGACTCATTTCAACTGTGTAAAAGGAGAAGCTAGTCCAGCAGCACTATGAAAAGCATGGAAGGATCTCCACAAACTAGCACTTTTGTTAGTTCCTTTCTGTCTGTTGTGCATTCTTCTGCTCTTTACTACAAGTCTTCTAGAGGAGAATTATTTTGTCAGCTACAGAAATAAAGTTTCTAAGAACAAGATACAACTTCAGCTGGTGCTTGCACCATGCATATCTTGCACAGCAATGTACTGAATTTAAGAGCTGCTTGGTTTTTTTGTTTTATCCTGTGAAATAGTTTTTTTAACAACCCTTTCTTGCATGAAATCTCAACCATTTCTGTGTTAGTCTTTCTTGCAGAATTCTGCAAAGTTGAATCTTGGTTATTTTGGGGTTGTTTTGTTGGTTTTTTTAAATTAATATTTCAAGTATTATTTCACTATGCAAAGTGGATTTAATTCCCAGTGAACACTAAAACTTTTTTTGTAAAGTGGTGGAAAAAATCTTTGTTCAAAAATAAAAGTGAATTTTAACATACTGACTCAAATCTCAGGTAAATTGCATTCTGATTCTAGTCTTAATCTGATACATGAAGTGTGTTTCCTTTAAATAGAGCAGCAAGTGATTGAAACTGCAGTCAATTAATCTTATCTTTGTGAAAGCAATCTCGTTCTGGAGTTGTGCAAAATGTTTATTTTGGGGATCAGGCTGCATGAATTACAGATTGTAATTGTTAAGCTCCTCATAGTTCTCAAGTGAACATGGCTTTGCTAACAAGTTTTTCCCAGTGTGCTTTTCCCAGTATGGCCCTTTAAACTCGTCAAGCAAGATTCCTGTGCCTCCTGCAGCTGGCTGCACATTGTCTTTTCTACAGGTAAGTTGTGGATTTCTTTGTAGTTGCAATGTTGAGCTATTGCGCGAACTATTTAATTTAATACAGGTTTGAACATAAGTTGTCATTTTTGTTCAATAATACTGCTTGTGAACAGCCCTCAGTACAACACAAATAGACAGAAGGCTTTGTGTTAGTGCAGTGATGGTCTGAGCGTTGCATAGTCTGAGAGGCAGCAGACCACTACAGGACTTGTTTATGTGTACGAATAAGGGTTTAGTACTGCTTTATACTTTAAAAGGATTTCCAACTGCTTGATCCATTGCAGCCACTGCCTGTAGTTCTGTTTCTGTCATGGGTGCTGCTCTGTGGTGTTGTCTGTTGTTTCTTTTCCTGTTTTGAACAATTCTTGAATTGGTTAGGGGTAATGAAGTAAGTTCAATTCCTAGACTTTGACAGATTGTACTAGATCAGCTGACACCAACTTAATTAAGTTTTAGCAGGCTTAAACTGCAGTCTGTCTGCACTTGTTACTTTTTTTAAGCTGCCTAAAACTGTGCCTCAATATCCATTTAGGGAAAATACAGTTACCTATTGAAGAAAAAAACACTGAAACCAGATCTCCCAGGGATTAGAAAGAAAACAAGTGCATAGGAGGATGATGCTTGGTGTCAGGCATTTACTTTATATGCTTAAATTTGTAGAGCAGCTGCCGGGCTTCTTGGTAATTCTCTTGCTAAACTATCTCTGCTATAGGCCGAGCACACTAACCTGTCCTTATTGCACAGGGTAACATTTTGCTTTACAGTTAGCAATTGCTGTCATCAGGAAATATGTCTTCTGTTCAGGAGCACTGTAAGAACAAGCTTGTTCCCCAGTGAAGACTGATTTACTAATTATCATAGTCTGATTTACCTTTCCCAGTGAACTTTCTGAATGTAAAAAGCAGTGCTTAGATAAAATACTTTTTGTCTAGCTGAAATAAGTAGTGTTTTCTAGCCAACCATTACATGTTAAAGTTCTACAAGTTCTGCAAAAGTATACTGAAAAGTTACTGACTTACATCATGCTTTAGGGGTACAGTCTCTGTAATCCTCTCTGAAAAACAATTACATTTTAAGCAGGGAAGATGAAACTTACCTTGAAACTTAGTTGCTTGAACATGACTAGAATTAAACACTTAAAATTGTTTTCCACAGAAAAAGACAAAAGGGTTCATCCATTAGAAACACCTTTTTATAAGGTGAAGAGACTAACTCAAGTCTATTATCATTTTTTTAAGAATAGGCTTTAATATAGGCAATAAAGCTGAACACAGTCAGTTTCCTAGACTTGCATAAAATCTGGAACTATCAAGGGAGATACACTACTATATACACTATTTGACACAGCAGCTCTGGTATGCAGCATTATTCTGACTTCAGCCTCAACACATCTTCCTGACTGTTCTAAAAGCCAGTAGTAAGAGTCTCCAAATGGTGTCTTCACACATAATTCATTACACATAGTCTGTATTAAAATCGTAGGCATCATCTTCATCTGCTGTCTTATCCAAGCTGAATGACAATGAGTTGGAATGTTTGTTGTCTGAGAAAAGAAAACCACATGTTAATGAAACTAATGGAAGTGCTACAGTGGTAGAGACTATCCTTCAAGCCAGGATTTTTAATACTGACCTCCTATCTGCTTTTCTGAATTTGTAGGACTTGTTTGTTGTTTTCCAAGCTTTGCTTTCTTGGTGGCCTGAACTTGGCATTCCTACAAGTCAGAAAGGTCAGACATATCTGTTTATTCAGACTTCAGTAATGAAGTCTCCCATACAAATGAAACGTAGCAGAGATTGATGACAGTGTGCATGTCCCCCTCTATCACTGATCAGGAACACACTACCTTAGAACAATGTTGTTTCCTTAATTAAGCAAAAAGCCCAACCCTTATCTCCAGGAGAAAGGCTTTCTGATTACTTCTGGTGGCTCCCCAGTGCCTACGTATTCTCAGTTCACAGCAGGATAGTGACTGGGGACTTGGTTTCAGGATCTAATCAGGTAGAAGCCTAATGAAACCCTTATTTACCTCTGTGACATCCCTTTCTTCTTCTTCCACGCTGTCTTGATCATCATCTCTTTCTGTGAAATCCTCCTCTTCTTCTTCCTCACCCTCCTTGCTTGTTTCCATGTTTTCCCACTCTGATGCTTCCTCTATCACTTTATTTTCCTCTATTATCCCATTTGTCATACCAGCTGACTGGAAAATGATGCTGCTTGCTGGACTGGGGAATTTTAAAGCTGGGAAAAACATAGGAAGTGTCAAGTCATTGTTAGACAGCAGCAGATGTAATACCTATCCCCTAAGAGGACAGACATTTTAGGTCAGGGCTAGATAAAGACAGTCCTGCCCCCTCCCTTACATAAGACTCTCATGTAAGAAGGTAGAACAAAGGACAGTTCTTTAAGAATAGTTTTCCTGAGGCATCTACAGAAGACTGCTAGGAGCTGAAAGGCTTGGTTTTGAGTACAGAGTGTACTGAGTAAAATGTATTTTGTTGGCCTAATTAACCAGTGTTTGTGTGCTCTTTGACATTCTTTTCCCCTGTTTTTCACTGATGAGGCTTAGGTCAGATGAGAAGAAACTAAGAACTAGCAGGGGTAATCTGTGTTAAGACTGCACACAGATGCACTGTTCTGTTGCACCAGAATCCATTTCTTTCTTTATAAAGCTAATACATAAAAACCCAGGAGAACTTACAGTCACAATTTCCCATTAAAGCTACTACTACCACTCTTATTAGTAGTACTGTGTTACAGTAACAGTCCTACCTTTTACAGTGGCGTTGTTTCCTTCTTCTAGGGTCTTTAAGTTAAAGCCCTCCTGCAGTTTAGCTGTTTTGTCATCTGTAAGATATGGTGGCAGTCTCTGGGATTCTGGTGGTTGCGAGTGGTAGCTTATTTTAGCTCTGGGAAAAGAAATTATCAGCATTAAAAACCAATCAAAGATAACATAGTCAAATCACTGTATTTAAAAATAACACTGGAGCACAAACCTCTCAAACTCATCAATCTCACTGCTCACTTATTATCTGTTTAACAGCAGTTAAATAGCTATTTAAATCTGACTCTGAAGTTGTCAATAACAGTATTAAGTTGGGTAGCCAAATCCTGAGAGGAAAAAGCAATGGCGTATTTTGTCACCGCAAATCATGCCTTTAAGAACATGAGTTGTAAAAGCAGCTGAACCACTTCAGCAAGGAAAATAGTCACAATCAATAACTGATTCTGAGTTACATTTATTTCCACCCACAGAGTACAGGAAGCAGTATAAATTTCCACAGAAAATTTGCCATATCCTTTCCTGTCTGTAGAAAAGGACTATGTGGATGCAGTATTTGAGAGGAAGGCAAATTTCCTTAACAGAGTTACAGCAGAAGCCAGCAGTTGGCTATGGAGTAACATACGACATGCTTTGCCTCTTTCCATGTACCTTTCACTACTTTAGAAAGGATGCTGTTCTCTAACTGTGTTAGCCACTCGAGCTCTCTTCACTAAAGTAAAATGTGAGAAAGACAAAAAAAAAAAAAAGAAAAAGCAGCCTCTCCTTTCTGAGTACTTTGCAGGACTCTGAGCTTCCGCTGTGCTGAGTTAACAGTGTGAAAAAGGTAAGCAGCATGAAGCAAAATTCATAGCAAACATACCCTGTCCAGTCACAAAGTAGTACTTTAGCTATGTTATCTATGTCAGGGACACCTCCTTTTTTCAGCATACCCCTTTTTTGAGCAAGTAAAGTTAAAAACTCTTCAGTGTCCCTGAAATCTGGGATACAATAGCGCATCGTTACCTAGGGCAAAAGAAAATGGCGCATTCAGAGATACACTTTTCTCTTAGTTTTAGGAATAAAAGCAAAACAGAGTTACAGTAAGGACAAATAAGTATATGAAGAACTGTTTTTCTCTTGCATGTGGGAGTAAACATTACAAAGCAAAATACTTCATCAACAAATTCATCTGCTGTTCACCCGTACTAGTGGGTGTATAGAGAGAGCACACAGGTTTGTGAAAACACAGTTACCACAGAACTGAATGCAAATTAAGCATAGGTTAATCTACTTGAAACTAGAGTGAAATCAGAGTTGGATCTGAGGTCTTCACTGTAATAATAGGAAGCAGTCAAAGTATCTTCATTTTTCACTCTGTGTTACTGTGACAAGATTTTAAAAGCAGGGTTTTCTTAAAAATCAGGGAAGTTATTGGGAAAACAGAGTGTAGCTGACAGGATAGTAGCATGCTGTTTCTGTCTTGCATTTATAAGGATGAAAGATCACACTTAGTGTTGGATACACTATCCAAAGTTGGCCACTCAGTACGGCAAGAGGAAAGCGGTACAAAAGCTACCAGAATTAGCTGAAGTGAAATGAACTTTTGTTACTGGGCTAAGAACCTAGAATGAAATCAAATGCAGTAAGAGATTTGGAAAAAGACTGAGCTCACCTGCTGCTTACTGCAGTGATTTAGAATGGCATCAGCTCCTTCAAGCACATCTGCTGAGCCTGATTCTTCAGTGTCTATGATACTTCTCAAGGCCAGAGACAGGGCACTGTTGGAAGGATCTGCTACTATACTTGGGCTGTCCAGCATCTTTGTCTGTTTATCAATGTGCACAATTTGCATGGACCTATTCAGAAAGAAAAGCACTGAGTAGGTAAGGGTAATAACTAGGAAAGGATGGGTAGTGGTGACAAAAATGCAGAACACAAAGTTCAGTGTTGGAATGAATGAACTTCACAGAGTCAATTTCAGTGCTTTGTGTAGGACAGAAATCCAAATGTACAAAAAGAGCAAGTTTATATACACTGTATTCTCTTTACACTGTATACTCTGCAACAACTTGCATCACGCAGATAAGAATCATTCATCCTAGCAAACTGAAATGTGCATTTAAAACTGCACAGGGGCATACTTTGGTCCTAATGGATGGAAATTGTACACAGACAAACTCAAGGTAATCAGAACACAGTAGCAAACAGCAAAATGTACAGTTTTTATCAGATTCAGCTTACTTGGTAACACCCCTTGTTACGCCAACATTGCAAGCACGAACTCCTTTCAGACTGTTGATTATGCTGCTCTTTCCCACATTAGGGAAACCTTAACAAAACAGCAGAAATCCTTGTAAGTTAAATTAGAAAATTCAGCCTATATAACACTAATCAAAACTGCTTTTTCCAGGTGTCTTTGGTAAACACATCTTCAGTGTGAGATCAGAGTTGGATCTGAAGTCTTCACTAGAGAAGTAAGACAAAGTCTGTATCCTCATTTCTCACACTGATGATAATAACACTGAATGTACCACCGCCAATGCTGTCGGGTAGGAAAAAGGCAGCGCGAGCTGCATGGTACGTAATCTGCTTCTCTTGTTTCCCTAAGCTGGTGAATCAGCTGAGGCCTCACAATGTGCCTTCCACAGGTCACATACACTACATGCATGTCAGCACAATATAGACTGCTCTCAACTGAAGTGCAACAGTGAGCCTTAGGTGAAAGTATGAACAATGATTAGAAAGCCCCTTAGCAAGTCACGTGTGAGATGTTTTACCCAATTTGTAATACAGGATACCAAAGCTTTAGGGGAGAGGAATGGAATTCCTCCTGTTTCCAAACACTTACCTACTACCCCAACCTGAATGGGTTTGTTTTGAGTCCTGACATACTCCTGAAGAAGTTTCAAAAGGCATTTGCTTCCAAAATATTCAGTGGTTCTTGATAAATCAACAGGTGCAGGTCTTTTTGTGAAGTGTTCCTGCTACAGGATTCAAAGGCAAAAAAAAAAGCACAACATGGTCAGGAGCTATTTAGGAAGATAAATATATATGCTTACATTTATTTATCTACTGTAAAGTTTCCAGCTCCTGTCCTCTCTTAGATGATGTTACTGTGTTCTCCAAATTGACTTATAGGGCTTGTGATTTCATTTCAGACTGTACTGCAGATTTGTTGTGTGACTATAAAATAACCATGTGTGTTCAGATGGTGGAATCCTTAAACCTGCAAATTCTCTAAAGAGACTTCAATGTTTTTTGTAAGTATTTCAAAACCTGCTCTCTGTGTTGCAGTTTCTGCAGCATTTTGCAGGAGGGTCTATTTCACTATACTGTTACCAGGGTTGAGATGTGAAGCATTACGTATTAATCCATGCAAAACTCAAACATCTGCAAAGAATTAAGGCTAGGATACAGGGAGGTAACCCCTTTATACTCTTCATGAAATAATGTTAAGTGGTACCTTTATTGATATCCACAGTCAAGATCAATGCAGTAGTACAGCCTGAACCACTTTACCTACAACAATTCAGATAAAACTGGTGCAACCATCCTATGAAAGTGAAATGAAAATGTCATCTTCCTCCCCTCATCATCCTTCTTAACAGTAAAAAAACCAAACCAAAACAAAAAAACTTGCTTTTGCTCTAGTCCAGCATCCTAGGCACAAGTAACAATATCTATTTCAACAGCAAAAATTCCCCCACTGTACCACAAAACTTAGGCGAAGTGCAAAGGCATAGCCATGAGTCACAGCAATATAATCAAACAAGGGGAAAAGGAATTTTAAAGAGCAAGAGTTCCTATTTGTCAACATGTTTCAACATGTATGACTGCAAACATACAACTCAGTCATGAGCAGCCTGCCATGTTCTTACCATAGTCCTGTCCTTCATCAGTGTTGCTGATTTAAAAGCAATTGTTGGAAATTCCTTCTTCAAATAGTTCAACCATTTCTCTAAGTTCTCCTTTGGCACTAAATCTGGAAAAAAAAGAGCACATTCCTTTCACTCCTGGGAGTGTCTCTTAGTGGAGGAAACCTAATGTGGAATCAGGAACCAGGCTGGATTTTGTCCATTTAATATGTTTCTTTATGACAAATAATGTTTGGCTGAAAACTCCAGTATAAGGTACTGGGTACGTTCCACAAAGGCAGCCGGTGTTGCACGTTTTAATCTCTATTTTCTGGCTCAAGCAGAATATCTCAGTTACAGCTTTGGCCCTTGTATGAGTTTTTCATGCTGAGGTCTTGCGAGGAGACTTTGTGTGGTACAGAATGATGTTCTGTGAAGGATTATCCCATCATTCCTGCAAAGGCTACTCTAGGACTAAGTTCCTTTTGCTCTTGCTGTCAGTCTTGGAAGTTTCTTCAGTTTTTTTGTTTGGGTGTTTGTTGGGTTTTTTTTTGGGGTTTTTTTTTTGTGTGTGTTGTTTTTGTTGGGGTTTGGTTTTTTCCTTCCCCTGCTGGTAAGTCAGTAATTTCAAGCCTTTTTAGCTGGTCTCACCTGTTGTTGTGTGGGTTCTTTCATACAGCAATGGAAAAAGAGCAAAATACTTCCCAGAGTCAAATTTCAAACCTAACTATTGCACTGATTTGCTGATCCTTAACTCACCACTGCCTCAGCGGGGACCAGCATCGTCACCTCTGCCTATTCACCTACATTCACAAAAATGTTAGAAATAGTAATTTCCTTAACTTCTGTCAAATTTGGCTGAGATTGGCCAATGCCTTCAGAAGTTATTGCAAAAGAAAGGGGCTAATGTACATTTACCTGTCTGCGGTGTTTTCTTAGTAAACTAGACTATAAGGTCTAGACTCAAACAGCAGGGCAGAGAGCTCAGAGTTGGATCTTATGTCTTCAGTGGAATCTCAGATTCCTTTTAAAATCTTCTTCACAGCTCACCTACCACAGAACCACACAGCGACCAAGTAACGCTTCAAGAAAACCTGTACCTCTTACCGATTTTGTTCAGAACCAACAGTAGCTTTTTGTCTCCTTCAGAGCAAGTTACAGCTTGCTCCAGTTGAGGACACCGGCAGCCAATTGGATCTCTTGCATCTAAAACCTCTAGAATCACATCTGAGGCCTCAATCACCTAGGTGAGAGAAAAGAAAGAAGACTCTCAAATAAGATGCGACACA
This sequence comes from Todiramphus chloris collaris, assembly GCA_025345505.1. Taxonomy (NCBI): domain Eukaryota; kingdom Metazoa; phylum Chordata; class Aves; order Coraciiformes; family Alcedinidae; genus Todiramphus; species Todiramphus chloris. The sequence continues at coordinate 17,298,494 of JANVCC010000038.1, read as the reverse complement.
CCGTCTGATAGACGACAAGTCTGGAATAGCTGTGGCTTCTAACAGTTATTGTTGAATTTCACAGAATGAGTGGTGAGGTTTTATGCAGCTGTTCTTGTCTGAGCTCCTTCTGCTGAACTACAAACCAGAAAGCTGAAGCAATTTTCATCTTTTTCCTCCAAAGGCAAGAAATTCTTATGACACTAGTACCTGATTACTACAAGAGTTCTTTGATCACTTGGTAAGTTCTCTGTAAGTACTGATGTTGGCAAAGACTGACATTGGCCCAAGAAGTCTAATACCTCAAAGTGTTAGATGTCTCAGTAGCTCACACCAGACCAAACTGAAACTCTGTTTCTATCATAAAATCCCTTACTTCAGTGTTGAAGTTTATCACAAGCAACCTTTATAAAACTCTCCAGCAGCTGCACAGTAATGCTAAAAAGGAAAATAACCAGAGGTCTTGTTGCTGACTCTCATCATTAAAGGATCTCACCTTCTTGAGCTCCCTGCAGAATGATTCCTTTGAATTTTTATCCAGCAGTTTTTTAGTCTTGGTTTTAGATTTGCCAGAGAATTCCTAAATGCAAATAAAAATAAAAGGGAATGATTTAACTGAGAATTAGTGTATTGTACTTGTGTGCAAACACAACATGGAAACATACATGTAATACAGTGCTTAAGATTATGATGTTTCAGGATTACTTTTATTGCTTCTTTAAGCTTCAAAGAATCAAAATCATAACAGACACCAACCTTCCCCTCTCCTTTTTCCTTGGTTTTGGCTGCATCCTTTTTAGCTTCAAGCTTCCTCCTCCTTTCATGTTCTTTCTGTCTCTGGAGCTTTTGCTTTTGTTTTAGTTCTTCAAGCTGATTGCAAACAAAAACCAAAGCCAGAAAAGAACAAACACACAAACAAAGACCACATTTGAAGGCAGGAAGGAAGACTGTTCTTTCTCAGCAAAGTTTCTGAAACAACTTAGAAATCATGTCTGTCCAGGTGATATTGGGAACTTTTTTTGCATCCTACCCTGAAAAGAACACTGTTGCCTCAAACCCACAGGCAACACATCCGTTACCTAGGCCCCACGATAACAGCCAGGCAGCAGCCACGTTACAACTGACAAGAGCGCTGCTCTCAAGGCACATTACTCCACCCTGCAGACAGCAGATCCTTATGTTCTGTATAATCACATCATACTAAGACTTAAGTTTTCACAATGTAATGGGCCATTTGAACCACATTAGAAATTACACTTCCAGCATGTTTCTATACACAGTGATGAAATGAAGGTTAAAAATGAGCTGCTGAATTGTTAACATGCCATGTAATGCTAGAAATAAATATATTCTTTTTCTAAAGTACACATTTACTAGGATCATTTACAGTCTACCATAACTGCACTTCAGGGTGCGCACACACATGCACACAAAGCTTCCTTGAAGATAGGTATGGTCTCAGTGCTCATTCTCTTCACCACAAACTGTATTTTACCCTCTGCTTTCTTTGCTCTGCTTCCCGCAGAAGCTCTTCCTTAAATGGTGCAGCACTGGGAACACCGGGATCCTTCTTGGGCTTTTTGCGTCCGCGTTTTTTGGCCTCCTTCCTGACTTTTCGGTGGTGTTCTCTGATCTGAAGACAAGAACAAGTGTATTTGCTCAGACTAAGGCAATAAAAAAACAAAAGGGATGACCTCCCCCCCATCTTCCCCCCTGCTCCTTGAGGAAGGAGCACCCGGGGGGCTCCGCAGCTCGCCGGGAACTCACCTTCTTCTGGATCTTGTACCGCTTGTGGCAGGTCAGCCTCTTGCTGGCTTTCTTCAGCTCTGAAAGGCACCGCGCCCGTCAGCGCCGGCTCCCCGCGGCCCTCCCGCCGCTCACGGGCACCCAGGAAAGCGGCCGAGCTCCCACGACCGTCGTTCCCTCGAGCCCCAGTGCCCGACTCCCCGGGGCCACCGCCGATCTCTCGGCCGCTCCCCGCGCCCCCGGCCTCCCCCCCCCATCCCGCCGCCATTCCGAGAGTCCCGGGCCGCCACCCGCTCCCGCCATTCCCTCGCCTCAGCGCGCTCGCCGGCGATACCGCCCGAGGCCCGCCCCGCCCCGCTCCCGCCGCGCCGCTCACTCGGCCTCTTCATGGCGCCTCCAAGCCGCTCTCGGCCGCCGCCCCACGTGGAAGGCCGCGCTCCTTCCTCCTGCCGCCGGCGAGTGCTGCCGTAAAGCGAAGCGGCCCTTCCTCGCCGGAGGTGTCGCGCGGGCTCGGCGCGTTTGGCGGCCGAGCGGGCTTTGCGGCAGCGGCGGGCTCGGCGG